>LPNX010359914.1:169981-259385 GCA_001517045.1 Pseudotsuga menziesii | reverse complement strand
GGCAGCAGATGTGATATGACAAATGGCAGTTTGAGGATGAAGATAATTTACAGACTTGGCAGCAAATTGAAGAGACAGTAAGATGATGTTTACCCTGTAAACATTCAACAATGCTCAGTGATGACTTGAGTGGTCAGAGGCTTTGTTTTGCAGTTCGAGTTTTGAATGCACAGCTATTGAAGACATCAAGAACATCCACAGCAGCTTGATGCAAAGTCCAAGGTTTGACAAAATAAGATCTCTACAGTAAAAAGGTATGTCAAATAATTGAACAGTGAGGTGTATGTATTTATGTGTTCAATGAAGTGTCTTAGTTCAGACTTGGGATTTGATATCCTGGAAGGAAGTGTGCATGAGATTGACAACACAAATCTTGAACATTAACAAAAGATAACAACCCTAGTCCAAGGCTGAGTTATCCTAATGACTTGGCAGTGTTGAAGCATTTGTGTTGATGAACAGTGTTGCAGCAGTATTGATGGGCAGTGTTGACATGTTAATGAGCAACAAAAATTGACCAAGTAGTTTCCAGAGAATGACCAGTAGAGATACATAAGCAATGTATAGCAGAGAAATGATATATCAGTAGACAGTGATAGAGGTGATCCTTGTGAGCACATACTTGAACAACAGGTTGGACAAGTTGATAACTTGGCAGTATTGAAGAGCAGGTGTGTTGCAGCAGTGTTGATCAGCAGTATTGATCAGCAGCAAATTGAAGAGACAAGTGATGAAGTAATGTAATAGTGAGCTTTAATGTAAATGCAAACTTGACTTGCTTTCTGAGGTTAGGATACCTCAAACCCTTCTTAGCAGGGTCTAAGATAACCAGGCAGGGTCCTAGATGCTGAGCAGGTGCTCTATTTATCAGTAGGTGCTGATTTTGCCTAACGGTTGTAGCCGGACCAAAATGATATAAAAAGATTACAAATCTATATTGTGTTGTGTTCTGTTGTGTTATGGTTTTTGATGATCTAAATGCTTATGCTATGTGAATGTTGTTTATGAAATGATTATGGGAGAGTAATGGATTGATGAATTGGTAGCTAACCGTGATAAGCTAAGAAAAGTTGTAAAAATTGCTTTACACTGATTCACCCCCCCTCTCAGTGTCAACAATTGGTATCAGAGCCCAAGCCTTTGTAACAAGCCTAGCAAGCTTGAACGAGATCCTTAGACACAATGGAGGAAAAGAAAGAGTCATCAAGCAATGATGCCCCGGTACTTGATGTTACAGATTATTTCAGTTGGAGGAGCAAAATGAAGGCTTATCTGAAGAAGTTCGAGATTTGGGAAATTGTCATCAATCCACCCGCTCCATCAAACAAGAAAGGAAAATCAGTTGTACAGAAGGAAGCAAAGAAGGACAACACTACAACTTTGAAGTTTCTCATGGATGGACTTCCCAGTTCAGTGAAGGAAAGTGTAGGAGAGTACACTTCAGCAAAAGACCTATGGTTCAAGCTGGAGAGTGAGTATCAGAAGGCAAGACCAGAACTTGAAAAGACAAATCAGAAATCAAAAGACAAGCCCCCAGAAGAGCTAAATCAAGAAGAAGATAAACAAGAAGAGGACTCTAGTAAAGGTATGGACTCTTGTGATTATAATGATAGCTTGTGTGATGAAATTGAGAAGGTTCTTGCAGAATATGATGAAAGGCTACCAAAGACTGCACATCAGATACATCTCACATTGCTAAATATTGATCTTAGAGCCAATTGGTTCCTAAACACAGTAAATCTGAACTAGAGTGATTTCACGAAGTTCAAAAAGGAAATCTTGGACTCCTTGAATGAATATCAGCAGAAGACCATGTCAATGAAAGTGTTGCTTCAAAAGCTTAAAGACAAGGACAAAGAATTGCGAAATCAAATGAAAGACAAGGATGCTGAAGTTGAACAATTAAAGACTGAATTGATCAGTCAAAAGGAAGAATCAGAAAAGCCTGATCAAGAGCTTGAAGAAACTAGAGAGGTCAATCATGACTTGAAGATTCAGCTGGAGGAAGCCAAGAGGACAGAAGAAATCTTGAAGAGACAGCTAGAAGAAAAGGAGGAATCAGTCCAGAAGCTAGAAATGGAGGTAGTTGGTCTCAGGAAGAAAGGTAAGAAAAATGAAGCCTTGGTCAAGCTCCAGGACAGTTCAATTGTCCTAGATAAGATCTTAGATTGCCAAAGATCTCCGCTCGACAAGACTGGTCTTGGTTACAAGAAGAACAAAGAAAAACTTGAAGATGACACTTGGTCTCTAAAGACTCCAGTAGCAGGTCCATCAACGTCCAAAGCTGCCCCCCAGGCACCTTCACATGACAACAAGGAGTTTGAAAGTTCAAAGATGAAACAAGGAGTTAGGTCGGTTCATCAAAGCAACTTCATAAAGGAAACAGCTCCAAGACCCAGGTATGAAAGTGGCTTCAATGGTTATTGTTATTTGTGTTCTAACTTTGGCATAAGGCTATGGATTGTAGGTTCCATGGAAGAAGAAGGGCTGGAAGCCCCAATGTCTCAGTTAGATGTTGGACATGCAATCAAGTCGGACATATTGCTGCCACATGTCACACAGTGAGATGCTACTCTTGCAGTGGGTTTGGACACAAAGCCCATGAATGTGCCAGTCAAAGAAGTCGACCAAGAAGGAATACTCCATACACATCAGCAAGAAGATTTGAAGATCAGAAGTCAAATGTCTACAATCAAGCATGGAGAAATGAAGTGGATCAAAGAAGTATTGGAAGTTCCAACAGCTCAGTTAGGTGCTGGTCATGCAACAAATTTGGACACAAAGCACAAAACTGTTGGAATGATATGAGAAGACTAACATATAGCTCAGCCAAGAAAACCCGCAAGGACAATGAAGGAACAGATGCTCAAAGGACAGATGCCAAGAAGCAGGTATGGATGAGGAAGACCGAGCAGTTACAGATAGGAGAAGCTGATCAGAGTAGGGAGGATGGCTGCCATATGGAAAGCCAAGTGTAAGGTCTCTCAAAGACCTTAGCACACCTTGAGTTCATGAGGCTGGAGAATGAACTCAAAGGAGAAAGGATGGGTACTCCAGGCATAGAGACAGGTCTTAGGATCGTGCATATTGACAGGGGGAGCAGTCAACAATGATCAGAGATTTCAGAGACAGGTATGTGGGCACCCTTTGCCATTGATGCCAAAGGGGGAGAGAAGACAAAGGGAGAGATGAAGACAAAAGGAGAGCATGCTCATAGGGGGAGCATGAGTTGTTGTCATCAATGACAAAGGGGGAGATTGTTGATGAAATTGTCATTGATGCCAACATGGTCTTGATGTCATTGATATCACCACTTTGTTGAACTCTTGAAGAAGCCCTGCTGATGATGCTGAAGACCCTAGAGATAATCCTGAAGCCTTGGCAGACAATGGAGAAGCCCATGAAGTATTGGAACCTTTGATGAAGACCCTGATGACCTTGCAAAGGTCATGGAGCCCACTACTGGCAATTCAAGTCATTTCATGATGGCCTGCACAAATTGAAGAAAATACGAGTAAAGGATCTTGTCAATGCAAGCAAGACCCTCATAAGATGATAGCCCTTGCCATGCCCTTTCCAATGGTAGGTGGCACGTCATGTGGTTCCTCATGGTTGATGAGATATTAACTTTTGAAGTTGACCCAACAAAAATTATAAGTCGGCTCAGTCAAAGTTTTATTAAAAAATAATAAAATATTTTTATAGTATGTCGGCCCCATTAAAAATAAATTAAATATGTATGTCGGCCCTAAAATTATGGAGGATAAACTAGTATAAATACCCCACGCAACTCTTCATTTTTAACATGGAAATTTCGGCCATCTCTAAGGCAGCCACAGGAGCAGTGGAAATTTTTTGTTGGGAGCAGCTCGTTTTGTGTGGAAATTGTCTGTGGAGCAACAAAGATTTAGGGCTGGTCATTTTCTACAGCAGTCTTTGTCCTCAGGCTGCTACAGTAGCTCTTAAAGGTCTGAGATTTTTCAAGTTTTGCTGCAGACGTTAAAGGTTGTCATCAGTAGTTGTTTGGGGTCCTCCAAAGCACACAAACAGACCGAAATTCTGATCCTTGTGACAGACCCTAGTCCATAGGCCGAGGTTGATTGAGGAATGTTCCAGCCATCAAGTCATCAACAACAGTAGTGAAGTATGTCTTCTTCACCAGCAGATCCAAAGTATTGACAGTATGGTTTAGAGCATTCTTAGATCTTTTGCATAAAGAATTCAGGTAGAGAGAAGACTGTGTTAGTTTAATATTGTGTGTCAACACAGTAGTGACAGAATTGTTATGAGTTAGTGTGAGCTTTGCAACATTTTCAACTCCTATTTAATCTTGTGGCATCCTACAGCAGTTAACTTGAATTCTAGGTTTCATTTAGGGGCTGAGTGTTCTTCTTAAAGGCTGTTACAGCAGTTCTGGACACATACACATGTCCTGCTCACTTCCAGTCACCTTCTACCATTATTTCCAGTCTTAAAGGAAGGCTGTTACAGCCCATCAAATCTTGCTGTTCGCTGTTGTTTTTCGCCAGATTATTGCACCAGCAGAAGTGGTGTGTGAGATGAATTGTTTTAAAGGTCTCATACAGACTTAAAGAAGACTGATATTCTCTCAGATTCTAGGAGCATACTGAAGACTCAAACTGAGATTGAGTTGATGGCAGAAGTTAAATGTTGCAGCAGCATGACAAGGTATGTTCAATTTATTTATTCATGCTAAGATTGTACATTTCACACATAAATTGCAGAGTCCAGTTTTGGGTGAAGTTCTTAAAAGGATATGCTACAGCATCATGGTTTTGAGGTATTGAGTTCTCACTTGGGATAGGTGGTAAATGTATTCCATTGATGGCTGGTATAGATTTATTTTCAGCAGATTTGATGCCCAGAAGTACTTGTAATAGGTGGCTGATTTGTTCCAAATGCAAGTGTGTTCCTACGTGTGATAGGTGGTAGATCTACCTCATCCATTAACTGGTATGGACTTATTTTGGTGGGTGTGATGCATATGAGGACATTTGATTTGTGGATGATTTTTTCTCGTGGATGCCAGTATGTTGTGAGCATTTGGATATTTTGGTGCTTTGTCAAAGAAAGTTAATTTAGAGCTATTTTGGAGCTAATTTGGTCGGCACGGTTTCATGCTCAGTTCTAAGTCAAAATAAAAATAAAGATGACAGCCCTAGTATTGACAGCCCTACTTTTTGAAGAATTGATAGCCCTAGGAGGGAGATGATAGCCCCAGCTTGATAAATATGGTAGCTCTAACTTGTATTTGATGAAATGACTAGATGTTAGAAACCTACAGCAGTATGACATCTATCATCATGAAGACAAACTGATGACAAGTTGTTTGACGGTCTTTTATGTTTGATTGATTGAGTTAACTGTGTTATGGGCAGACTTTTGTGCTTCACATGAACCTTGAACAGTTGACCAGCAGTTATTATACTTACATCTAATGATATGGTGCATATATGATCAGATTCCTTGTGATAAAGAAATGAAGCTAGTGGTAGACTGTATGTGAGCAGACTTAAATAGGTTCAGCAGTTAAGAAGTGACAATGAGCAAATTTATGACAGTCATATCAGCAGAAGTACTTCTGTAAATAATACTGTAGAACAGTAGTGAAGAGATTAAATAAACTACAGCCTTTGAAAAGCATAAACAGTGACAAAAGACAGTCAGACAAAATCTCTTTCAAGAATACAGTTCATACAAGAAGAATCTCTTTGAAGGATATTACAAGAGCCATCTAATCAGCAGACATGAAGATGTGAAGAAGACTGATAATTTAAGGCAGCAGATGTGATATGACAAATGGCAGTTTGAGGATGAAGATAATTTACAGACTTGGCAGCAAATTGAAGAGACAGTAAGATGATGTTTACCCTGTAAACATTCAGCAATGCTCAATGATGACTTGAGTGGTCAGAGGCTTTGTTTTGCAGTTTGAGTTTTGAATGCACAGCTGTTGAAGACATCAAGAACATCCACAGCAACTTGATGCAAAGTCCAAGGTTTGACAAAATAAGATCTCTACAGTAACAAGGTATGTCAAATAATTGAACAGTGAGGTGTATGTATTTATGTGTTCAGTGAAGTGTCTTAGTTCAGACTTGGGATTTGATAGCCTGGAAAGAAGTGTGCATGAGATTGACAACACAAAGCTTGAACATTAACAAAATATAACAGCCCTAGTCCAAGGCTGAGTTATCCTAATGACTTGGCAGTGTTGAAGCACTTGTGTTGATGAACAGTGTTGTAGCAGTATTGATGGGCAGTGTTGACATGTTGATGAGCAACAAAAATTGACCAAGTAGTTTCCAGAGAATGACCAGTAGAGATAAATAAGCAATGTATAGCAGAGAAATGATATATCAGTAGACAATGATAGAGGTGATCCTTGTGAGCACATACTTGAACAACAGGTTGGACAAGTTGATAACTTGGTAGTATTGAAGAGCAGGTGTGTTGCAGCAATGTTGATCAACAGTATTGATCAACAGCAGATTGAAGAGACAAGTGATGAAGTAATGTAACAGTGAGATTTAATGTAAATGCAAGCTTGACTTGCTTTCTGAGGTTAGGATACCTCAAACCCTTCTTAGCAGGGTCCTGGATGCTGAGCAGGTGCTCTATTTATCAGTAGGTGCTGATTTTTCCTAATGGTTGTAGCCGGACCAAAATAATATAAAAATATTACAAATCTATATTGTGTTGTGTTCTGTTGTGTTATGGTTTCTGATGATCTAAATGCTTATGCTATGTGAATGTTGTTTATGAAATGGTTATGGGAGAGTAATGGATTGATGAATTGGTAGCTAACCGTGATAAGCTAAGAAAAGTTGTAAAAATTGCTTTACACTGATTCACCCCCCCTCTCAGTGTCAACAGAGACAAATTTGATTGTTTTCTGAACATCTGTGTATTTCTGTAAAATCGTTGATTCATGCATGAAATTGTTGCTTGAATGGCAGGAATAGTTCGTAAATGCATGCATAGAGGTGTTAGGATAATGAAACTTAGAGTTTTCAAGATGGATTGATTGACTCCATGATCAATCGACGCAATGCACATATTTTCTGCATTAACAAGTTTTGCAGAGAATGAATGGTGGAGATTGAGTCCGCAAATGAAGATCCGACGACCCAGGAGAGATTTGCAATGGAAGTTGTGAGGGAGATAAAAGATCCATAAGATATGTGAAATCGGCATAAAAAAGTACATCGATGGTCATGGAATAGGCCACAAATATCTGACGGCTAGTAGAATTGCAGAGGGAAAAGTTGGGGAAGAGAATTGCGGAGGTGCAACTTTGGAAAGTTGGTCACGCACTCCGCATCCCGCTTGCAGAAAATATGTTGCAGGGGAGAGAATTTGAGATGTTGATCAGGCATCCCACATCTCGCATGCAGAAAGCCTGTTGCGGAGATAAAATTGCGGAAAGTCTAGTGCGGAGACAAAAGTACAAGAAGGTGATTTTTAGCGCAGAATTTGGCCGAGGGATAAATTTGGCAGTCCTACTAAGTGTAGGAGCCACCATATCTTGGAGGTGATGGTTGGGTTGGCTGTGGTTGATATGACCCTACACCAATATGATCAAGGTTAAGAGTTTCATAGCTGAATCCATCAAAGATAACTTGATTCCTCAAGTATACTCAAGGAGGACACGAAAGGAAATGTTTGATGCTATATTCAGATTATTTGAAGGAAGAAATATCAATAGAAATATGACCTCGAGAAATCACCTCAAAAGTGTGAAGGCTCAAAAGTCAGAAACCATGCAATCATCCTTCATAAGAGTAGCTCAAATCAATGAGCAGTTGGATGCTATTGGTGATGTGGTTGAAGAAGAAGAAATTGTAATGACCACTTTGAATGGTCTTCCAAGATATTGGGAATCTGTTATCCGAGGAATATGTTCAAGAAGAAGACTAACCAATTTTCGATAGTTATGGGAAGAATGTGTTCAAGAAGAAGAAATAATAACAACCATAGAAGAGAAGCTAAAAGAAAATGAGGATAAAGCTTTGGCAGTCCATACCATAGGAAAGAATAAGAGAAAGAGTTATGGCCATCCTCCTAGAAAATCCCAAGGGGTCAAGAATTCTAAGAAATACTTCTCAAATTATGAATGCTTCACTTGTCATAAGATGGGACACATTTCTATAAATTGTCCTATGAAGGAAGAATGAGTCAAGAAGAAGAAAATATTTTAAGCCCATGCTGCTGAAGAAAATGATCAAGAATTTGATGAAAGAGCTAAGGAAAATGAAGATTCATGTGAAGAATATGTCTTGATCTCTGCACTCATAGGTTCAGTCTCACTAGGGGATGACACCTGACTATTAGATAGTGGTGTCTCCAAGAACATTACAGGTTATAAGGATTCACTCTCATGTCTTGTACAAAAGGAGTCTCCACACAAAGTAATGCTTGGATATGATTACCAATATCCCATCAAAGGAATGGGAGAAGCCTCCTATAACTTGGAATCTAAAAATTCCATGAATATGAAGGATGTCCTATATGTCCCAGGACTAAAGAAGAACCTTCTTTCGATATCAACCTTAGATAAGAAAGGGTTCAGAGTTGCTTTTGTGGATGCGGAAGTCCTCATGTGGACAAAAGGAAAAACTATAGATTATGCAATAGTGATTGGAGTTGAAGAAGGAGGACTCTACATATTAAAGGGACATGCAGATTAAACATTGATGACTATTATCGTAAGCCCATGTGATCTATGGCACAAAATACTTTCTCATATACATTACAAAGCATTGCCAATTATGAGCAAGGTTGTGACAGGTTTACTAGAGATTCAGATAGATCATGAAGGAGTGTGCAAATGATGTGCACACGGAAATAATACTAAGAAACCTTATCCAAATAGTGACAACAAAGAAAAAGGGATATTAGATATTATTCATTCAAATATATGCGGGCCAATGCAAACTACTTCATTTAGATGGTATGTTTACTATACTTCCTTTATTGATGACTACTCCCACAAAACTTGGATCTATTTTTGAAGAAGAAGGATGAAGTATTTGAAAGGTTCAAAGAGTTTAAGGCCCTTGTAGAAAACCTCTCTCAAAAGAGGATCAATATCTTAAGATCAGATAATGGAGGAGAATTCACATCAAGTGAATTCAATGAGTACCACAAAGAAGGTGGGATTAAGAGGGAGCTCACCATTCCCTATAATCCACAACAAAATGGTGTAGTAGAAGTAAAGAATAGATCTATCATGGAAGCTGTAAAATCTATGATCCATGATCAAGATCTAACCATGTACTTATGGGAAGAAGTAGCTAGAACAACAATATATGTCTAGAACATAATCTCCCACAACACCCTTGGAAACAAGACTCCAAAAGAGATGTTTACAAGAGAAAATCCTGAAGTCAGTCACCTAAATATATTTGGTTGTCTGGTATATATACACATTCCCAAGGAGAAAAGATCAAAGCTATATCCTTCTAGAAATAAGGGATTTTTTGTAGGATATAGTGATCAATCAAAAGCTTATTGAATCTATATCCTAGGATATCGTCAAATTGAATCAAGAAGAGATGTCACCTTTGACGAAGATACTACTTTCAGAAAATCAAAGAAATACAAGGAAGATGAAGAGGAACATGAAACTACCAGAGTTGCAGAAGGTCCTAAACCTGTTAGGAACAAAGAAGAAGAATAGATGCCCGAGGATCATGACATGAAAAAACCTCAGGCACCTGAAGAATTTCCTGGATAAATGGTCTCACGTAAGAGAATATCTTCTTGGCCTCATGAAGTAATCGAAGAAGCAAAAAGACATGGTGTCCTAGAAGGAACCATCATAGAAAGAAAGAAGCCAAAGTCATATCCTAGTTATGTAGCTTTGTCGTGTGATATTGTTGATAAAGAGGAAACATGTTTTGAAGAAGCAACAAAGAAGAAGGAGTGGGTTGATGCTATGGTCAAGGAATACCAATCCATTATTAAGAATGATGTGTGGGAAATAGTATACCAAAGGACAAGTCAGTGGTATCCTCGAAATGGATCTACAAGACAAAGAACTCAGCATATGGTAGTATAAAAAAGTACAAGGAAAGATTCGTAGCTCGCAGATTCTCCCATAAGGAAGGAATTGACTATGAGGAGACCGTTGCACTAGTAGATATGTACACCTCAATTAGAACCATCCTTGCCTTGGCATCCAATGAGAAGTGGAAGTCACATCAGATGGATGTAAATACAACCTTTCTAAATGGCTTGATAGAATGTAGTGCTCTGCCTAATGGTTAGAGCACTATGTCCAATTCTCTGTAATGTTCTCTATCAAAATGTTTAGATTGTATTACACATTTATATCTAGGTCTGTTCTATAGATTTTATAGACATATGTAAATACAAGTATGAACTGTAAACATATTCAAGTGAAAATTTTGAGCTGTACATGTTGAGAACTTCATGAATTTTTCATAAACTAGGCCATAATAGCATGCATGAGTTTATTATCTACATACCTGAAATTGAAATACCTGGAATTCGTGGTAGATCCAACAGTTTGCTGTAAACCTCGTTCCTTCTTCTTCCAGCTTTCCGTCCGATCCTTAATCAACAAAATGAAGTGCCTCCCTGCCGACCAGCTCTCATCATGTGCTGGCCCTAGGAAACCCACAGGTTTCCTAGCCCTCGAGCCCACAGACAAATAATACCGAGAGCAGCTTCCTCTCCATTCTTTATCTTCTAAGTCTCAGTCATTTACAGATACTCTCATCCTTGAGTTGTCCCCCTCCTCAAGTATTTTTCTTCTTCATTTTCCTCATGCAGAGTCCAATTTCCCCCAAAATAAATCCAACCTCTCTACGGCCTGTCCCGAAATCNGTAAAGTCGGTAAAATAATTATTTTTAATTTAATAAAAGTATTTACTAATAAACTTTAATCATTAATATAGTATAAGTTTAATTTAATAAAAGTATTTAATACTAAACTTCAATTTAACATTAATATGGTATAAGTTTAGTTTAATAAAAGTATTTACTAATAAACTTTAATTAACGTTAATATGGGGCATTACATAGAAGAATAAGTATATATCGAAAAACCGCAAGGTTTTGTGACTGAGGATCAGGAAACTCATGTATGTAAACTCAAGAAGGCATTATATGGGTTAAAGCAATCACCTAGATCATGGTATGGAAGAATCGATGGATCCCTGATGAGTTTGGGCTTTAACAAGAGTACAACAGATTCTAGCCTCTACTATAAATTTGATGGTGATGAACTTATGATATTACTACTGTATGTAGATGAGTTGTTCTTAACAGGTGAAGATAAGCCCATCAAAGAATGTAAGAAGAAGCTCACTGCATATGAGATGAAACACCTTAGAATTATGCACTAATTTCTAGGTCTTGAAGTATTCCAGTATCCATACGATATTTTCCTAAACCAAGGAAAATATGTAGTAGAAATCCTAAAGATATTTGGGATGATAGATTGCAAGGCTATGACTACTCCGATGACAATGAATTTGAAGCTATTGAATGATGAGACTTCAGAAGCAGCAGATGCCACCTTATACAAATAGATTATTGGTTCTCTGATATACTTAACCAATACAAGACCATATATATGTTTTTTTGTAAACACTCTGAGTCAATATACGGTGAATCCCAGACATATTCACCTAGTAGGAGAAAAACATGTGATGAGGTATCTAAGGGGTACTTTAGACTATGGTATCAGATATGCATCAAATGGTGAGATCAAATTACATGGATTTACATATTCATATTGGGAAGGAAGTACCGAAGATAGAAAGAGCACTTTAGGATGTTGTTTTAGTTTGGGATCAGACATGATCTCATGGTTCAGTAGAAAGAAGACCAATATTGCACTTAGCACGATAGAGGCTGAATACATTACAACATGTTTATCCTATAGTGAAGCAATATGGCTTCGCAAGATGTTGACAGGATTATTTGATGCAGAGATAGATATTAATAATGTACTTTTTTATAATCACAGTTGTATTAAGATGAAATAAAACCCGATGTTCCATGAAAAGTCGAAACATATCGAAGTGAGATATCATTACATCTAGGATATGGTACAGAAGGGAGCTGTAAAGCTTAAGTATGTTCCTACAGAGGAACAAGTGATAGATGTGTTGAATAATCCTCTATCTCATGTAAAGTTTGAATAAGTCCAAGACAAGCTTGGTGTATTCCAAAAGGACCTCCCTTGAAACAGGGAGTGAAGGAAGACGGTAGAAGGATGGAGTGGTGGTATCTTAGCCTAGAGGAGGGTAAGTCTGGCTAGGATTGTTGACTTGAAATGGTTATTAAGTCAGAAGAGGCCTATTGATCCTAGGGGGATTAGTATGTCTGGCTAGGCCTGTTTATCCTGAGAGGGTTAGTAAGACAGAACAAGGTTTGTTGGTCCCCAGGAAGATCCATTTGTCTAACTAGTCCCGTTGACTCAAAAGGGTTAGTAAGTTAGATGAAATTCTCGGATGGTTCTACTAGAGAACTCACCAAGATACTGCTCCAAGATAGTTAGAGGGAAATATGTAGTTTCAGTATTCCTATACTAATGTAGCAGGTTCAGTATTCTCATACTAATGATTGTTGATGAGATAGTTTCAGTATTTATATACTGATGATGATGATGTTGTTTCAACATTTTTATTTTGTTGATGATGATGTTTTAACATATCTATGCTGGTGATGCAGATGATGATCTAGCATTTATTGATGATATTGTTTTTAGCGCTGACACGCTAATGATGTTATTGTTGTTTAAGTATTTACATAGTGATGTTGCAGATGATGATACAGTATTCACATATTGACATTGCAGAAGATGATACAGTACACACAGAAGAAGATTTAGTATGCACATACCGATGTTGTAAAATATGATTCAATATCCACATACTAATGCTACAGAAGATGATTCAGTACACAAAAGATGATTCAGTATTTACATACTGAGGTTGCAGAATATGATCCAGCAAAGATCGATGATGAAGATGTATGATGGTGTTCCAAAAATTCCTATGACATATAGAGACTTGTTAGTCAGATGTACAGTTGTGGTGTTAGTTTCTACCTTGGTTGAATACCTTCCTAGTTAAGAGGGAGTGTTAAAGTATTGTAACTTCAAAAGATATTCCAAATGCATTGATTGTATTCCTCCATCAGGAGATGAGTTTGGTCATGTAGGATTCATTGAAATAATCAAGGTAAACCTATAGATGTAATTCGGGTCAATATTACCCAAGTGTCATTATAATAAATATTATTTTTGGTGTCTTGCTAGAATACAAGTCGACCCTGCTAGGTTCTAGGTCAAGTCAAGTGACAAATATAAATAGTGGGGTGCTCCCCTTCATTTGTACACATTCACTCAAGCAAGTTTGCAAGAGAGAGAATAACAAGTGCACTACGAAGAAGAGAGAATCAATTGTCTGGGTTTTACATTGCTCTAGTTGAGTTCTATACTAAGGAATTTTTGTGGGGTTTTCTCCCTTGTGTTCTTTGTGTTATTGTGCTTGTTTTTATTTCAATGACACTACTAGTGAAATTTCTTTAAGATGTCATCTAAGCAATTAAGAAAACTTAACAAGGAGTAGTGTAGCTTGGGATTCTATCTACTAGGGTGAAAGACTTGAAGCCTACAATTATTAGGTGTTAATAGTCTAAATTTCTCAAAAATCCTATGTGTTATGAGAGAACATAAAGGTGAAGTTTTAATTCATCGAATTCATGGTCATCTAAGAATAAAATTTCAATATTTAGCTACTGATAAGAAGATTGCGAATTTGTGAACAAGCTGCTATCAGTAATGAAGTTGAGATACTTCTGAGATAAGCTTGGTATGGTAGGAGATTCCTGGTAAAGCAGAGAATGTATCCCTCATTGAGAGGGAGTGTTTATTGTACAACATCAGAAGTCATTCTCTAAGAATTGTATGGTATCAATTCAGGACATTGTGTTGTATCAAGTTATATCTATATCCTCATGTATTGAGATGGGATGCTAGTACCAAAGTCTTGTGATTTGTATAAAGACTGTAGACTTGTGTTTTGTATCAAGTCGTACTTTTAAGTCATATCAAGATTTATGTATCCTCATATGATTGAGGTGGTGATGTTGTATTGAAAAGCTTGTGAGTAATATCAGGTTGAGTCTTGTGAGTAAAATCAAGACTATTCTTGTGACTAATATCAAGTCAAGTCTTCTCATAGAACATACCATATGAGAATGGATCTCCAATTGTGGAGATGATCTTGTTTGGTATTAAGATTGAATTCTTGTGTTGTATCAAGGATTTGGACCTCCATTTGTTGAGGTGGTTATATTATTTCATATATTGCTAGTCATGGTCACTAAGTGCTATAAGTCTCCTTTAGGGCTTATCTACCCCTAAAGTGAATTACTTTAGCACATGACTATATGGTCTGGGGTAATATATATGATCATCGATATGTATGGAATAATTCTTCTGAGTATGGAATGATAAGATGGATAAATAATATACATATGGACCATGCATTAATTATTTAATGATAATGAGATAAATCATAGAGAAAGAAAAATCGAATTTCCCATGCAAATGTCTAAGTGAACTCATGTTATAAAGCTTCAATTAAATATGAATATCTCAATCAATTCCTTAGTCAAAGAATCGATTGAACTATTAATGAATGTAATCAATTAAGTAAAGAAGAGCTCAATGTTCATCAATCAACACGAATCAATTAAATAAAGAGATCGATTTAAAATTTAATAATAGAAATTATGCATGGATGGCACCAATTGTGAAGCACCAAAGACATTCAATTCAGTTTCCTAAATTTATAATCATGGATTCATTTAATGATCAAGTTTAGTTCAATCAAATAACATTCATTTCAAGTCAATTAACATTTCGTCTAGTTAGTTCACTTTCAGTTCAAGTCATTTGACTTTTAGTTCATTTTCAGTTCAAGTCAGTTAGTGCACTTTTCTTTCAAGTCAGTGAACGTCCAGTTCAAGTAAGCGGACATTCAGTTAAAATCTAAATATGGAAGGAGGGTGCTAATGTTTGCATGGAGGGATTTCTAGTTATCTCCTCCTTGTGAAATGTGCTATGTGGTTCTCTCAACGTGTTTACTAAGCCTCCTATGTGCTACCTTCTGCAAGCTAGATGTTTTGGCTTGTTATTAATATGGTAGGTATATGGAAAGCTCAATACATTTGCATACAATTATTTTTGCAAGGTTATGTTGGAGGTGATCTCTTCTCTACTGTTGAGGTGATATCTCTTATCAGGAAATATGCTTATGTATTGTAAGCCATTCTCTACAAATCTATCTATCATACTCAAAGAATTGTTGGTTTTTTCATCCTCCATGTTTGGAGAGTTTTCCCAGGGTATATCTTCTATCTCATTGTTGATTGATTTATATGGCTAATTTATGGAGATGGTTTATGTGGATGATATATTTATGAGATTTATATGTGGATGATATATTTATGTGGCTGATATATTCATATGTGGTTGATTTATGAAATACATATGCACTGAAATTGATTGATAAAAATTTTAAAGTTCAAGCTTCTCCAATTTTGCTCAAAACATCAACACATGTGGACCCAACAAAGATCCAAGTCATTTTTCTATTGGTCATCCCCAACAATTTTTAACATATCTTTGTAGATTTTTGGACATCACCAAATTCTATTGCAAGTTCATGTTGGGGTTCTTTCATTTCACTTAGCCCCTAAGCACTATAAGGAAAATACCATGTAGCAGAGGTTATTGTGGAAGTTTTTATTGTTACAATATTGCCAAAAATATTTGTCAAAAAAACCTACGCTAAAACCTCTGCCAATTCTACCATATGGTATGGCAAAGGTTTTTATGAAAACTTATTATAACTAAAAAACTCGATGGTTGGAGGCTTCAGTGAATGTTTTTCACCAGTGCGCTTTATTGATATAAGTGCATCGATGATGGCAATTATAAAATGCATAGATGCAGTAAAATACAAACAAACATCGATGTGTACCTAAATTTTAATGACATCAATGCTTTATAACACTATATGTAATGGTGCTTATGAACTCTTATAAACATCGGTTCTATAAGGGAAGGAAAACACACTAGTGAAGTTGTCTAGGATGTTTCTGTTCATTGCATTTTGAGATTCAGTGGTGTGGTTACAATATATTGGAACACCAATGCACTTATATACAAATCACCGAGGTGTAATAATAAAAATGTACAGGGCACGAAATGATTATTTTGTTGCATCAATGAGCGCTTGTTTTAAATTCACCGGTGATACATTTACTTAAATTCTCTGGTGCGACTAAAGATCAAAGGAACAAATAATCATATTCTCTTTGGTGAACAGTGATTGGTGACAATGCACTAATATATCTATATTTTATTTTTTATTCCATTATTCGTCATAAATTGAAATATTTTTTATAATAATATTCATATAATTTTAATTTTAATTATTGACTTTGGATATGATGTTTCGATTAATTTGTTATATCATCAATTTTTGCATCTATTGTAATATTTAATTATCCATATATTTAATCGGCAATGTAATATTTCACAGCAACATTGGACAATGCAATAGAGTATGAAACTTTATTTTATTATCTATGAATAAGAGACCCTTTTTCATACAAAGAGGGTCACCATAGAGGTAAACAAGAATCAAAATGTTGATATGTAATTGTTACAATTATTGGTAACCCAATGTCTTTCATTTGTGACACTATGTCCAGTATATCATACAAAATGTCTGATTTTCATAGACAATTATTTCAAAATATACATCTTACATTAATGTCGAACTATATTGATAATCATTCTTCGTTGGAACTGTTGTCGGTGCTCAAGCTACTTGCATGAATTGGGTTATTTTGCTGAATGTTTTTGTTGGTTTCCTCAATTATGTTCCTCATCTCCAGCTTCCATCTACAAGCATTAAAATAAAGTGTAGTGAATGTATCTACATTGGTGGGGATAATGAAAATTAAAATAGTTAATATACATAAATGTAAATTGAAAAGTGTACCATAAAAAGAATTTAGTCTTGAATGATACAAATTCCTTCAAAACTAAAATGTCATGTTGTCTCTCAACAAATATTCTATTGGATCCACTTCATACTTTGTTTCCTCCAAGTTTTATACCCCATCACAAATCATAGCTTTAATATAATGTATTTTTGTTGTTCCATTAATTATAAAATGAGAGAAGTAAAACAACATAAATACTTACAATTTCAACAATTATTTTTTACACCAACATCTACTCACAACACATACTTAACGTAATGTCGATCAATTCTTCTAGTGGTTCTTCTTTGTATGCTAGCACTTGTTTGAAGACATCCAAGGATGGTCAGTGTACAAAAAATTAAAATATAAAGATCTCTACAGATATGAAATCTTAAGTTGTTATAAGCAAATCACAATTACTCACAAAATTTTCTATTAACTATTTTTTTTTCTTGTTGTCATGTCTTATGTGTTGAATGGTTTTTTTTTTGTTCTACAACAAAAAAATTAATACTTAATTCTAGATTGATTAATTATATGTACATAATAGAAAATTTCAATTATTACATACATTTGAAGAACATTGTTGTTGAGATGGGTTCTCTTGTGATGCAATTATGTTCATTTATTTGACCATCTCCTTGTACACTTTTTTTGACATCCCTACTGATATATTTGGATATCACCTTGTTTCTCCTTTATGATTTTCATGATCTTCCTAAAAAATTAAAATGACATTAAACTATTTTTATATTGATATGAAAAGTAAACATAGTAGAATAAATATTAATAAGGAATGTTTTGTAGCAGTATATACATATTCTATACAAGCATGATTAGGAATATTAATTTTTGAATGATTTCTTTTTGTTGTTCTATGTTTTTGCCGTTGGAATTTTGACAGGCTTCATTGAACATTTCTCAGGAAATGTCTCCTGTAGTTTAGATATCATTTTTTTCTTGGAATAATTGGATTGTTTTATGTAATGTAAGTGGAAAGTACATCTATACATTATTTCCACTATATCTCTCATATTTTTATAAAAAAATACCCCCATTCATTAAATTCCAATACCACTCCATGTGAGCTAAGGACCAATTCATCGTCATTTACATCTTCAATAAAAAATCTTATGATGGCATTTCCTTTTGTTGTTGGAATTCCCTGCATAACATTCATCATATATTAAATAGATTGTTTGAAACATGTTAGCAAATATTTTTAAGCACATTACCACTGGAAATTCAAGAAAAAAATTCATTTTGATTACTTTTTGACTCATGTGATTCATCCATCTACTAATTTTGCATCAAGCTTTTACGCTCTTCTACACTCAGATAGCAAAGAATTTTATCGAGATTCCTCATTTTTTGGTTCTTCATGTCACATATTAACCAATACATATTAGTTAATATTACATATAAATCAAACATATTAATTTAAATAAAAAATTACAAAGAACTTGCTTTCTTCGCTTTTCTTGGATGTGCTCCCATTGTTTCGATTAGAATTATTGTTTCTTGAACTCTTATCACACATTTTATATCAATAAACAACCTGGAATATGAAATAGAAGAGCTATTAAATGTATTATACAAATAAATTACATAAGTTTCAACTAAAAAAATAGTTTTCCAGATCAGTCTAGTTTATGAATATGAATGCCTTGGTTTGTTTACATCATGTACGCACTGGTGTGACATATTGTATATATCGCATCGAATATTCCCTACATTTTTAAAAATAATTTATAGTTGAATGGTGTGATTTTATTACAAACTAATTGGTGCATTATATGAAAAGGATCACATCGAAAATTGTGAAAGCAATTTTTAGAAGAAAAAAAACTGGCAGGGACAAGGATTGGGATTCAATGTAATAAGTGGCCCCATTGCACCCAATGTCTTATATATAGAAACACAAAGTCATTAAATTTAAAATGTCTAAAAAGAAAAAACTCAAATTGTGAAATAATAGAGGGAATTAAACCCTAATGTAAAATTTTGCAACTAGATAAAACAAAAGGAAGCAACAAGAAAGCAAGGGTTCCAACATTGGAGGTAATTATGAAATATTTTTTAAAAATCTATTTAAAATCTTAATAGGAACATAAATAAATCATGCATTGAGATCAATAGCAAGAATTTACATAGTTGAAATTTTTACTATGTAAAGTTTTGTGTGATTCACCATAACTTACAAATTCTAATCTTTAGAATTATCTAGTTGCTCCAAATTCCTACCCGGTAAGTTTTTATTGCAAAAATCTCCCCTCAAAATTTTGACAAAATAGTGAAATAGTGATTTTTAAACATTTTATGGAATCAAATTTTTTAGAAAGAAATTTCTGCTCATTTTCTACTCATGGGAGTGAAAAAAGATCGTATGTTTTTTACAATTTTCTACATATTTCTGCATTTATATATATCAACGCACCAATGCGATGCAATATAAAACACACCATTCCCATATGACTATGTTTAATGTTTTCTGGAAAATCGGTGTGCGAGTACAATATGAGAGCACCAATGCGCTATATGTTATAAAGCGCACTGTGTGGGCATACAATAGAAGTATAAACATATAAACAAATAATATGTATGTTGTGATTTATGACTATCAATGTTCCTTCATTTGATTAGCACACTAGTGCAACATAGTTTGCAAATAGCACTGAGTAGACATAGAGTTGAAAATTTTATAGGTAGTTAAAATCAATAATTTTGTATTACATTTTCATTCACCAGTGTGTATGAGAAATATGATGGCACTTGTGTGCTTATATATACTAAGCACACCAATGAAACTAATATTGAAAAATGAATAGTTAAATATATGCTATCAAATATAGCCTACATTTTTTTTTACGGATATTTTTTGTGAATGTTTAAAGCTGGTGTGGAAATGTTTTAGATGCACTAGAGAATTTAGTTATTCATGATGCACTAGTGTGTTTGTATTATTAAAGCGCACCAGAGTAGTTAAAAAAATCCCTACAAATGTATGTTTCAACTTAAAATGGTATATTCATCTCAAATGTTATTTTAGGATACAACCACTTCAATTACAATACTTCATAGTATATATACGCTGCTTAAACTTACATTATTCTTAAAAAAAGGTTTCAAAACTATACTGAAAGTTTGATTGTGATATGGCTCTCAAAATTTATTTTAGGAATAGAAGAACATATTGATAACTAATTTGGCTCAAATGCAGTTAGAAAAGTTACAATATCATATGGCCAATTCTTCAAATTCTAGCTCATTCCATATTGTTCAAAGTTCATTAAGTTCTTTCTTTCCATCTCTAGTAAGTTCAAATTTTATTGATATTTTGATTATTTAATTGAATTTATGCTATTTATCCATGTGAATATAGATAACAATGTATTCAACATTGGAAAATCCTGATTTAGGATCGAGTTCAGATGCATAAAATGTTCCACCGGTTGAAAAACGTTGCAATCTCTTATCAACAACAAGATACCACTAATTGTTGGTAGATGAAAATGAACACTTGCTTTTCCCATCCAATTGTAACATGTCATTTTCCATCCAAAATCATGTATCGTCAATGGTAATTCATTATGAGTTGGATCTCTCTTATGACACCCCAAAAGTATGCGCTTCTTCAAAATGTTAAGGGTTGTAGGAGAACCCTTGACGTGTCACACTCACCCATTATATTAGTGGAATACCCAATGTTTATGGTATACTACTTCCTATTGCAGTAAAAAATCCTATATGTGATATAGAAAAGACACGTAAGAACACTTCCTCATGCTCGTTTTTTGAAAAGTTGGAATCTAAAACAACTATGTTTCATCTTAAATTAACCAATCTCTCTGCTCATGTTCAATCAAATGAAAGTTCTAGTGATCCAAAGTATGATATCAATAGTACCCAACATCCAAAAATTTGTATGACTTGAGACCAAAAATGTCTAAGTACATACCAATGTCGGTCTATGTAATACCCATAGTTTTGACTTGGAGTGTATGTAACCAAAATTATGTAAAGGATGTAAATACGCTAGTATGGGTTCCTAGTAAGGAGCTCAAGGCCAAGGTCTGACTAGCGAATGGCTAGTCATGTTTGATGTATATATTTTCATTTGGACTATATGGTTGGCTTGTCATGCTAACTCGAAATATATGTAAATATTACGTGCATAAATAATTAAATGGTCTAAGATGGTTGTGTAAAGAGAACTATATGGGATATGATTCCACTAGAGGAGAAGAGGAAAGGGGGTCTATGGGAGACCAAATATTTGGTTTCCAAGTATCAACCTTACAACTCATCCAAATTTTTCCATGTGCCTTGAATAAGCCAATTATCTCATCTTTTGACTATTCCAATCATTGAATGCATGTGTGACGTTGGTGGGAAAAGTCACCTCATGTAGTTATTAAAGCATGGGGCTGACTGAACTTTTGTGACAATTTTTCAACTACCAAGAGTCACTATGTGTTACACCAAAATTTTGTAATCATCCTTATTATGATTTATGTACTCTTGATTTTCCCCTAATCCCTCAAGTATTAGTGTCAAATGGTTTTGGAAAGAGGTTCTTCCTTATAGTTTTCCACTTTTGACAACATCGACACACCTTACCTCTTTGAAAAAGGAGGAAACTATGCAGATGCACCCTAAACACTGACAATGTGCGTCAATGACACTTTCCGCCTTTGTACAACAAACATCAGCCTTTCTTGATGCCACTTGTTCCTTTACAAAGTGCATCGGTGCTTGTTAACAAGCAAAAAGAGAAGGATCGAGATCCTTCTAGAAGAAATATCTTGCAGAGGCTTATCCCAACAAATTAACATAAGTGGTAGTCAAACCCCTAATCTCTTGGGAAGATCCCTTAACCTTCTCCCAAGGATCATCAACTCCATTTATCCATTTTGGCCTATAAATACAATTTCTCCCTCATGTTTGAGGGAGGAACATAAAAACACCCATATGTTGCTAAAATATTCCTAGAACTGAAGTTCTACTAGAAGCAAGGTTATACTTTTGAGTCAAAGGGCTAGTTGGAAGAAGTGCAACACCAAGGCTCCATGGTTGTAATTTCTCCCTTTTTATTGTTAATACATTAATTATTTTATTTTTCCATAAATGATGTTTAAATATCATTTATAGAATTTCTCCTTCGTTATTTGCTTAGAACTATGAAATTATCTTGAGTTTCTACTTGTTTCTTTCTTTCCTTGAATCTTTTTTGCAGGTTATTTCCTTCTCAATAAGAAGGACTGTGAAATCTTGGAGATAACAAGAATTCTCTTTGAAAAGAGGTATAGATTCTATTAATAATCAATTAATTTGATTGGTCTAGGAAAGAGTTTGCATTCCTGTCAAGTTTTGTTATAGATCCAAACCATTTGGACTAGAGATCTTTGTCTTTGTCCACATTGACGAAGTTTCTAGAAAAAAAATTGACGACTCCACTCAGGAGAAACCATAGCCTTTGGTATATTTTGTTTATAATTTCACATTTCCTTTTTCTCTCTTAAGAGTGTTTAAATCACCTTTTTTTTTTAAATTTGTTTTTAAGGTCACTGAAAGATCTAAGGAATTTTCAGCTTGTTCACTGTTACTTGATTATTTGGTAAAATTTGGCCTTTCAATTTTTATTTTGCATTGGATGCACCTGGGTCGTGTTGTGGCGTCTCTGGTTCTCTAATGTATTCGGTTTTTAGTTATAGAGCATCACTGATGCTCTTTATCATCCTACATAAGGCATCATTGTCGTTGTTATGTAGTGTACAAAAAGTGTCACTAAGGAGAAGATGCATTGGTGCAGATTAACAGCTTTTGTTGCTATAAGTGTTCATTTACTCTTAACTCAATATTTTGTTTTGTTTTTTAATCTTATTTTTTGGTAGATGCATTATATTTTACAGTATTTATGTTTAAAAAGGTTGGATATTTCCTGATCATTTACTTGATTTAAAAAAAATTAATTTTTGCAAAGTTTCTTGAGTTTATTGTTTTTGGGTATGAATGCGTTGTCTTGGATTAATGATTTGATTCAATAAACCTCTTTTTGTTATTGATATCTAAAAAAGAAGAAGAGAAAAGTTTCATTTATTTATAAACTTGTAGAAAAGGCTTTTGTTTTAATTAATTTGTTTACAATATTTGTTTCAAAATTTAAAAAACAAAATTGACTTTAATTCATTTTAATTCATTTGGTGTCACTTTGCATTTGACTTTTATATTAAAGAAAATAAGTCTTATATTGATCTTTTTACATAGTTTAAATTTGTGAATTTGGAAAAATTAGTTGGTCTCTCTTTATTTCATTAAAGATCTATTTTCAGTGAAGTGTAATTAACTTGTTTGTGTGAATTTTGGTATCAAACAATGAAGGATTTGATTTAGTTTTAGGTTGAATGTTTGATTTTGTATTTTGGGAAAAGAATCTCTTACTTTCCTCTTAAACATGGCATCTGTTGAAAGATAAATAAAATAATTGCACTTCAACTGGTTTATGAGTCGAGTCTTCACCTCATTATGTTCACTTAACCACAATAGATAAAATCACGTGCTAGTTATGATAAAAAAAATTAGCAAGAATGTGTGTTAGGTTAGAGACTTGTTTCGATGTCTTAAAACATAGGAGTTGTCGTAATTTTTCTGCATGGTATCCTAGGGACTACCATGTACTTGTTGGTATATCGAAAGTGTTCCTGCGGAGAGGGCATGGCTAGCATATCTTAATCTGAAGACAAAATAACTGGTTGAATTGATTTGAATGGGTATGTGGTTGTGCAATGGAGTTAAGAGAATTAACAGAAGGCACAAGCTAACTGAAAACATCAGGCTCCTATGTGAAATACATTGAGTAACTGGACTAGAACAAGAGTTATATGAATGATGAATTTGGTTCAAACTGATTGTTAATATAGAGAACAAACAGTTTCAACATACATAACATAAAGAACATTGTTCAAAAAAACATTCCAAACATGGAATCTGAAATACTAAATATGAGCAAGGAAAATGACAACAAAAATAGTGTTGCTTAGGAATCCATAACTAAAACCAGTTAAAACATAACTGCACAGTATTCATATTTAAAGACAGTTTAAAAAAATCTCATAACAGATGGAATCCCATCTCATGTTACAATTATTCAATAGAAAATACAGAAAAAAAATCTCAGACCTTCCAGTATATGGCTCACTGACTCCTTCCTACAACACTCTCAGCCTCTCGACTGGAACTCTCCCTCCTACCTTCCAAATAATAGAATTTATAATAATTACAAGGCCTAAACTGTTACTTGTGTTTAGGAGAGCAGCTAACAATAAACTAAAAATATAAAAAAATCGCAGGAAATCTGGTACAGGTGAAGTTATTTCCCTCCAATCTAGAGCTCGTTCCAAGTCTTTGTCTGTGTCTTTTAATTGAAACTTTGAATTCCATATGCACTCATTCTTCTAGCAGGTAACTTCAAATCTGGAAATACAGAGATAACTCTTTGATCAATGCTAATTAGATGCTAGAAAATATGAGGATGAATGTTGACTGTTGATCTTCCTCCTTGGAATATGGAAAACGGGATAACTATCAATAGACCTTTGCCTAAAGATTCTCAACATATAAGTTTGATGCCAAATATGGTAAATATAGAGTATCCATGTGTTGACTGCAACCAATTTCTTTGCCAAATATTGTGCCACGTGTTACCAAACTTTAGAATTCTGCAATTTCCAGGTGCTTTGTCACCAGGAATTGATTCTTCAAGTGTCGATCCTCTAGAACTGAATGCTAATTCAATGCCTAAAGAAATGGATTTAGTTGTCTTACAATCGTCTTCAAAATATAGGTTTTAACACAAGAGAAATCATTACGCTGATGAAACTTGGTGTTGACACTCTCAATATTGACCTCTGTACCTGTGTGCTGAAGTAGCTTTTAAACATGGAAATTAAAACAATCATCAACTCTTATGAATATTCTGAATACTCAAGGTCAGGCCTCTTGACATCAAGAAATCAACGTGTCAATTTAATTAATGAATGTCAACAATTTACACCCAAAATCGTTGAAAATTTGATTCCAAATATTTCATGAAGATCTGGAAAAGAAAAACCTTCTTTATTCAAACTGATAGTTATTGGTATTCTTTTTTAATACTCATTGGCACTAGGTAATGGCACTGATCTTGGCCATGAGATTTGGAGTCGGTCTTTTCTATGTGAATTTTCCAATGATACCAGCTGGGTTCACCCTCACGTTTTCATATTTCAGTGATCTCCTCCTGATGTTCGCCGTGACGTTTAGCATTTATCTTGGGCAGTTGTTGTTTTCGTTCAAAAGCTGTTGTCCCACACAAGTAAGGGGAAATATTTTATTGATCTGGGTGCATGAGCTCCTTTTAAGATGGGCTTTGATGTGTCATTCGTTTTTGGAGACTTTGGTTGGGAGAAGAAAACATAATAGGAAAAAAAACAAACCTTACTTTATCTCCATTAAAAAGAATAAGCCCATAACATATTGAAAGGATTATGAATAAGACTTTTGAATGTGATAAAATAATAGGATTTTATTTTTTATAATTTCAATTTTTAAAAAAAAATGAGATGAGACAAGATCGAAGTAAAAGAAAAATAAATTATTTTCATAAAATAGATATAAAATATTATTTAGAAAACTATATAAAATAGTTATTTAAATAACAAAAGTTTATTATTATTAAATTTGGTTTGATTTCAAGTAGCTAAGGTAACTTGTCATTTTGAACATACTTATGGATGCCAAAGAATGGAGGATAAAGTAAATGTGGGACTTAGACCAAATCAAGAGTTTAAGGATTTAGAAACTCTGACAAGGTTGACGCAAAGAATTAAGGCTTTGGCTATTTAAATCAAAGTTAATAAAGGTCGGGATTTTGAGGATGATCACAAGGCTTCACAAGCTTGAAGATTGGGATGAAGAAAGGCTTACCAGATTGAGACAAGAACTTAGTGGTTTAGTGAAAAGATGTCGGGTTATAAGCTTATGGAAGCAAGAATCAAGGTCCTTCTTTACCTACGCGCTACCGAAATATTTAAATTTTGATAGGGAACATTTTGGCACCAACATAAATGATTTTCACGTACTCAAGGGTATATAGAAAAGTTCTTTTACGTATTTAACGATATATTGGAAGGCCCCTCTCGAGCAATTGTGAATTAGAGAACACTACTACGAATTTAGGCTCCCACGTACTTTGTGTATACTGGGAGACACCATTAGAATCTTGAGACCAACTGAGTAACCTATCAACCTTCTTGTTGGAGCAATACACCGAGAACAACACTCGCAGAGCTACTACGCATGTACAACTAAGGGTACGGTCTCAATCCTCCTTGGTTCATGTTATTGTTGTACCCCGCAATATTTGCGATTTGCGATGACTTGACACTCTTGTGAGGATCCAGACTGTATCGCCACATCTACCAAAAGTTTGCTTACAGTTGCTATTAGATTGAGTAGAGCTTGTTTTTGTGTATAGTAATATATTTTTAAGATAGTGAGTTGGGCCTAACATACTAGAGAAACAACCTATAGTAAAATCTCGTTGAATATGAGGATTATCACCCGAATATCCACTACATCAAGACCATGTAACCTAACAACATATGGAGCAAGAAATGGATCTAACTTTTGATGTTGGAACCCCACTAGAACAAGAAGGAATACACATCACTGAAAGTGAGGGAAAGTATGCTCCTCCTGGAAACATCTCGATAACTGATTTATGAACAACTTCAGTTGTAGAACAACCTTATGTTCTTATACATTTTCTATAGGTCCATCCCCTTCTTGAGGTTCAGTATTAGACCAGCCTTCACAAGGAGACTTGGTAGCAACCGTGTTTGCTCCTTCTGCACTATTTTGGGGTATAGCCTTAGGCCAGTATATTTCTGATTTTGATTCTAAGAGTACTACCCAAGTCCCTTCCATGGAGTTAACACCTTGTTCAGGTACATCTATTAGAAGACATTTTCCATATCTTTTATCAAGTGATCTTCTTGGTCGTTATATTGTGATCCATTCTAGCCAAATCGTAAATGTTAATATACCTCTATCACCTACAATTACATGGATTAGTACTCATTTTATTCCACAAGTCAACACTATAAACATGTTATACAACTTGACCAGAAATTTATACTCAAAATGAAAACTCTAGCCATAAAAACTTATGTTTTTGTGAAAACAACACCAAAAAATAGCTCCAAATAAAAAAATGGTTCTAGCAGTAGCACACTATTTAAAAAAATAGTATAATTATATGTTTTTATCATAATTTAAAATTGTATTTATTAAACTTCTTAGTAACACTGTATAAAACTTGCACTATATTAAACAAAAATTATTCAAGAAATTATTGGGCCACTCTTTCTATATAAAATAAAATAAAAATTACTATAATAACAAAATATTAAAAAAAAAACAAATGAAAAAAAAGTTAATGTATAACTAAATATTAAAAAAATTAAAGAAAAAATTATTATAATGAAATATTTAAAAACAATAAAAAAAAGTCATTGTAATAAAAAATATTTAAAAAAATTAAAAAAAAACAAAATTTATTATAACAAAATATTAAAAACAATTAAAAAACAAATAAAAAAAATTAATGTAATAAAATATTGAACAAAAAATAAAAAATAAAATTTAGTATAACATATTGGATATTAGTAAGGAGTTTCATGGGTTTTTATGGGAATAAATTAAGGTTTTAAGAGGGCATGATTATGGGAATCACGTCACCCCTTAGGCACCATTCCAAGTGGTGGGGGAATGGCCCTTAAGGGGTGACCTGATTCCTAAAATCATGCGACCCGCTAAGGCCTTACACTTTGACTAGATATAACTTACCATTATTTGATATATATTATATTATGTATTTTGTTTTGTAACTTTATTTTTCTTTCTTTTAAATATTTTGTTATTATATTATAGCTTAGTATAAACTTTTATTTATTTTAAAGTATATTCATTATTAAAGAGAATTCTTGATATTCTTGGTTAATTTAATGTTGTTAGTTTGAACTGTCTTTATTTTCTCACATTTGTTTACAAAATCCCCCAAAATGGCTTTTTTAAAAGAAAAGTTTAAAGAATTTTTTTCTAAAATGTATATATTTTTCATTCTAGCTAGCTTTTAAGTGTTAAAAAAAATTGAAAATGTATATTTTTTTCATTAATACTAGCTATATATATATATTGTAAAACTTGGAAAAAACGCATTTGTAAATAAAAATTATAGAATTTTTATGACCAAGAAATTTCAAAATCACAAAAAAAATGGCTCAAAATGAAAATGGTGTTACCAATATACACACTTTTTAAAACCGAGGTAAAAAAAACTACTAAAATTGACCCCCCCAAAAACGAGAACAATATCAAGTTGTATAACTTTTTTACATAAGAAAAATAGTCGTTCCTTGATATTCAAAATGAATCAAAGATAACAAGTACAAAATCGAGATATGAGAATCACATCAATCTGAGAGAGAGAGCAACAAGCATTATCTCAAAGGACACCATACTCGTAAGGAGATCAATCAATGCAAAAATCTCAAAGGATACCCACCCAACATATCTACATAAGAACATAAAGAACCCAACTAGCTTATCCAAGGAATCACTAGGGGTGAGTGAGACAACTTCGACCCCTAAGGGAACACAAAACAGGAATACAATCCCAAAAGAGTACCAAATATATAAGAGCCCCCAACTCAACAGATCATACAAGAGAGAGTCCACTTATCAAAAAAGAAACAACTTAAAAAAGTTGTAAAAGGCCTTTCCCAATGATTTCTCCTTCTGAAAGTTCCAAGAAGGAGAGAAGGCCAACCCTTAAAGAAAGAGCTTCCTTGGATAACTGGTTTACACTCTTATTGTGCTCTCTGTAGATGTATCTAAATTCAAGTGAGAGAAAAGAAGATTTGATGTCCTTAATTCGGTCACACCAATAATCCAAGTTCAGAGTTGATAGTGATGCCTATGAGTTTTCCCAATTGATAACCATAGGGTAATCTATGCATACATGAAGTACAGACAAACCCATAGAAGAAATAGTAAAGAC
Organism: Pseudotsuga menziesii; assembly: GCA_001517045.1. Taxonomy (NCBI): domain Eukaryota; kingdom Viridiplantae; phylum Streptophyta; class Pinopsida; order Pinales; family Pinaceae; genus Pseudotsuga; species Pseudotsuga menziesii. The sequence continues at coordinate 230,218 of LPNX010359914.1, read as the reverse complement.
CAAAGAGAAAGCAACTTAGCTCTATAATTTGTGCTTGCGACACATCCCAATTTGAAATGATAGGTATGAGACTGATTAAGAGAAAGTGTAAAATCGACTCCACCAATCGAAGAGGTCACTACCCCATCGAAAAAACCAGAGGGATAACTAATGCTCAGAGGAGATCTGATAGCCATTGTCTTCCTTTTAGATCTTTCCACTGGGTAGGATGAGAGCTGTTCCATAATTCTAGTACACAAAGAGTTAGTATTCGGCCTCCCATCCTCAAATATGCAGAAGTTGTGACAAATCCAGATATTCCAGATGAAGAAACAAGGTAAATAGAAATAGTCCCTAGTCCGCAAGAACCAGATCTGAAGGTTTTCCAAAAGAGAGGGCTCAGACCAAGGAAAGGACACATGATAGAAGAAAGTAAATATCTCACTGCCGGAGCTAAGGAACAAGAAACAAACATGTGGTTTACATATTCCCCTTCAACCTTGCATAAAACGCACCTATTGGGGCCATACCAGCCCCTTAATAGTAGAGAGTCCGAGGTAGTGACGCAATCCTCCAGATAGAGCCATATATAACACTTCATTTTAATCTAAATTTTCCAAGACCAAATCTGTTAATGCAACTTAACTTGTGATTTTGTCAAAAAGGATGAAACGATGAGAGTGTAGGCCAAACTGGCAGTAACATCCCCATTCACCTTATTGTGCATCCATTTTAAAGAGTCCATAGTTTTCGTTAATTTTATGCCTCCCTAGGACAAACCATTTATGTACAGGGTCCATTCATTCCTCTAGCATCCACCCAGGTCTAAATCATCTGTAGTAAACCAATAAGAGTGAGATGAAGCTCCTTCTCCCCTATTGCACACATGACTGAGCATACTGAAGCTATAATCCAAGAGTTAATTCCGCAATTCTTCAGAGAGAAGAGCTTAAACCGAAGATAGGATCAAACCCCATCTTTATACTATTACCATTACCCACTTTCCATCCCAACCTGCAGCTTAACCAAGATAGAGATCTAATGAAATCGTTCCAACAGAGAGAGGAGCCAATGATTGAGAAATTATGCCTTCTCAACCAACCTTCAATAGAAAAAATTTTGAGGTTTTTTCTTGGATCACCTTATTACAGAGCCCTGAGCCTTTCAAGACCATCCATATACTCTTGAGTCTAAGTGCCACACCAAACCAATCCACGTTTTTGATGTTCTAGCCACCATAATCACAAGGCCTCAAAAGATAATGCCAATCCACCTAATGAATTCTACGCTTATGGGCCAAGCTACACTAGAGAAACGAGAACATTCTTTGACGAAGATTGGTCTAAATAGTTTTAGAAATTTTGGCCAGTGAAAACCAGTAGAGCAGAATACCAAACACCATATAACGAATAAGGATCAATCTTCCTCCCATAGATAAAAAACGGAAGGACCAATGACTGATTTTATTTTCAAATATTTTGAGAATCCATCTCCAATCGTTGATACCATAACCCAAAGTCTTAAGGTGGTAACCAAGATATTTAAAACCAAGAGTGATCAGGCCCATTTTGTATGGAAGGACAACAGAGATGCCCATACGAATATCCACTCCAACATCATTAAAGAGAAATGAATATTTTTCAACACTAATGCTCATACCCATTGTAGAGCAAAATATCTCCAACATATTTTTGTATTTAGCCCATTCTTCCAAAGTACCCTTACCTAAAAACACCACATCATCTACGAAGAGGAGATGGGTTATAGCCAAATATTTGGAGGCCATAACCCCCTTAATGTAGTTTTTAAATTTTGAGTCAAAAATGAGTAAGATGATACCCTCAATGTGTTGGAGTCATTATCTAACCCACACATCTTTATTTGGTCAATTTGTCCTAATTACCCACTTATCCTAAGTTATTGACTCGAATCAATGACATCAACATCATCACACCAACACACTCCTAACATCAACACCAACACACTCCTTCAATCAAGGAGGCCAACTACGCCTTCTCCTTCAATTAGGGAGGCTAACTAGGATTCATCCTTCAATCAAGAGCAAATATGGGGTGATCACTTGTCATAAGTGCACCAATTATTTAAGTAAATGTTGTTTCACCTAAAAATCAGTTACATTGAGTTGGAAAGGTGCCTTCCTCATCTATTTGTCTATTTTGGGCTGCTTTGAGTAAGGCAGCTCCAACAACTTCTGGTTACTTAGTTGAGTTCAGTTCACTTCATCGAAGCTGACTTGAATTAGATATGCACCCCCACCTCCTGATTGATATGTAGTTGAGTTCTATTCAGTTAGACTCAGTCATTACTGCCTTTGATTCAGTTAGGGATCAATTAGAGTCAATTATGGTTATGGTTATTGGTTAACTGATGTGTCTAGTGTGGCTAACTAGCAGCTAAGCTATTCTCATGTATGCAATTCGAATGACCTCATTGGGATTCAAATTGTCTGGCTATTCATACTTGTGTATCACATTGTATCTCTACTTTTTATTATTGAATAGATTCTTACAGTTGTGTAATACTCCCATGACATTACTTTTATTTTCATGTTTTGAAATTTTTTTTTTATGTAATGAGTTATGAAACTCAAAAACTCAAATGGCATTTGCACAACAAAACCATTTTATTATTTAATTATTATATAAGGAAAACGACACTTGGAGAATTTAGCTACATGAGGGGACACAACCATGGCACCAAGGAATATGTGTAAGCAAGCTAGAATGATTTATACCAATCAAATCCAATCCAAAACTCAACAACTAGACAAGTTCCTAAATCATAGGGATTTAAGGATCTGATTGGAGATTTGATTGGGATGGCATAAGACCTAGGCAAAAGCTATATATATGAGTGCACTGGAATAACATGGGACGACGTGTTGTGCATGGAGAAACTTTGTTGTGAATGCATGTGTTGAGTGTTTCTCCCGTTTCATAAGTCCATCGCTTAGCTTGTTACGAAATCTGAGAGAGAGTGTCGCGTGGAAGATTTCTTGTTGTAGCTTGTTACGGACTCGAGGATTGAGTGCCGCGAGGAAGTTACTTGTTGTTCTGGTGCCTGGTTGGTGATCTAGCTCAGGGGTGGAGCGGAGCAAACCATTGAGTTGCTGCCTCCTATGGTTGGGAGGAGTTGATTCTCCAAGTGTGTTTCCCCTGGATTCAAGTAAGTAGATATGTTTTAGTTTCTCATATACTTCGACTTGACTTATGGTTATTTGCATGATCAATAAAATATCTTGACAGTCAAAACAAACCCTTTGTTTGTGTTTCTTTTGATTAATTAGAATCTTTCCTGATGTATTGTTTATGCTGGGGATGTTACATATGGTATCAGAACCTAGGTTTGAACACTCGGCCTTAAGGGCTCTTTCACATGCGTTCTGAATCCATGAGATTTGTTTACGATTCTGTGTATAATGAAGAATTACTGAGGTATATTTTTTTTTACAAAAATTGATAATTATAATTGAATTCATATGATTTCATCACTTCCGTGGTATGGGTTTTGATCCGTAGAGAATATGTTCGATTAAAAAAAAAAAAAAAACAGATCCCAAATCTCTATATCTGACTTCCTTGCTTGCGTTTTGAGCTGCAATCTAGATCTGGAATCCAGTTGTTTGCCTCTGGATCATTTTTCTATTTGCGATTTCACGTTTTCTTTTACCCGTGATTTTAACTTGATTTACAGATTTGGAATTTTGAAAAGAGCTCCATTGTGATCAGATCCAATCTATGCATATGATTCCTTGTCTCTAGGTGACTGCATCTGTATCTCTCCGCACTTTCCCTGCCAAGTCTTTTTTGTTTGTTATTTAAACTTGTTATGCTTATTAAAATTGCTTCTAAGTTTGACCATTTTATGTATATATATATATACATTAGTCCTTCGAAATCTGAGTGGTCGAAGAGAATACTAAACTGTATTGTATATTTTTTTCTTCTTCTTAAACTTGGATCATTTTTGTTTGACAAACTTATACCAGCTCAGGCTGAAGGCGTGATTATTTTGTTTAAAAAAAAAAGAAAACTAGATGTAAACCTTGATCCACTTGGCAGTGATTACCATCATGGCGCTCACGATCTGAAACTATTTTATTTTTAATGATTCCCAACCATTGTGCTCGCGATAGGAGTAGATCCATGATTTCAGGATTACACTGTTTGCTCACTGAAAAGATTTACCTTTTAATAATTTCCAGCCTCTCTGTGGTCACGATAGGAATAGATCCACTTTTGATTTCCAGCCTCTGTGGTCACGATAGGAATAAATCCACTTTTGTAGGTTACAATGTATTGCTCAGTATCTGAATCGTTTCACCTTGAAATGTCACCATCGCTTGTGCTCACGATATGAATTTTTGTTGTGTGCTTGGAAAGGATTTGATTTACCATTAATGACTGCACAAGTCAATTACTTGAGTTTATTTTTTTTTGCCAATCAGTCAAATGAGGTAAATCTTGAATATATCTGTTGTTTCTCCCAGCGATAACTGATAGTTAAGAATGGTCTTACTCTTTCCCAAGCCATTTACCTCTGTCTACAGTTTTTTATTGTAATGTCCGCCAGTCTTTGTTAAGCTCCCAGTTTGAGAGTTGGAGTGAGTACAGCTCGGTTTTCCAGAAACTCCCAGTAACTAATGATGGCCGTAGTCAACGTTTCCATCCTTGACAACTCCTTATCTTTTTATTTTTATCTGATGTTCTTTGATACTCAGCTGTGTCGGTTTCTCAAAAAAATGGAAATCATTGAGCAGCATAAATCGCAAATATTATTGCCTATGTTTTCGAAGGCACCATCAATTACACCTTCGATCTGATCGGAACTCTCTTCCACAATATTTATGAACATCATGGAGAATATAGATCGATTCTCATTATAAAAACACGACCATTTTTTATGGCTCCACATTTTTCGTCACCTCCCTTTGGCGTCTCTACTCAGACTAGCAGATCCTCGCTCACTTACAGCGGCTCTTGATCTATGCCCATTTTTATCTGCTTTTTTTTGTTGTTTCTTTTTATATTTTGTATTTTCTTTGTTTTAATTTTTCATAAATTTTGGGCCTCCATAAAGTTGAACGACAATTATAAAATGAATGTTATAATTCATGCTGTGAATATCAAATCCTTTAATTAAAAGTGAATATAGCATATCTTGAGAAAATAATTTAATTAATGATTTGGTATTTTACGGTTGGTAGGTTTATGAAAGTATATGTATACATAAGCTTTGAATTTTGCATTATACGTGTTATGGCTATTGAGCAACCAAGTGGCGAAGTATATGCTAGATGGTTACCTATATTTTTAATTCAATAAATTGTATTTATTGGGTTATAGTGTTTACTTATACTTTCAGCTTATGTTTATATAGAAAAAAAAAAGATGTAGTAAAAATAAAATCTCCTTTCAACACACAATCTGGTGTGATATTTTGACTATTACAATTATCATTTTAGATGATGAGTATTATGCGTTATTTTGTGGGTATGGTTTTTGGGTACGTTACATTGTGGTATAGATCTGGAATTTGAAAGTTATTCCTCCACTTCAAATGTTGTATTTATTGAAGATCTTCCAGCAATTTTGGTATAGATCCTTCTTTGCAATTTTGGTTAAGAAGTAATTTTAATTTTAGTTGCGACAATTTAAATAAAACCGAGTTGTGTGTATAGACTAGGAGCATGATACTAATTTATAGGTGAATACCTATTTTATGTTATGGATAGATCTAAACTTAATCTAAACTTATTCACGATTTGGGTGAATATAGATATATATTCGAACTTGATGATAATTCCAGTATCGAAGTTAGACCAAGTCGTTCAAAACTTGGGAATGAATTCATAGATTAAAATATATGTTATATTGATGGATTTATTCAAATGATATATATATATATATCAAATTATACATGTTTATGCTTGAGAGAGAATATAAATGTTCTGCGAATCCATCCAAAAACTCCACCCTTTCTTTTCTATTTTCTTAATATCGCGTTAAGAAGAGAAGTGTGTTCTCTTGAATGCTAACTTTCCTTGAATTATTTTTTTTCCTCTTCTATGGGAAAACAACCTACTATTTTACTGGGCCGTTTATTATTCATCTTCATGTGGATATAGTTTAGTATTAAGGATTCTAATATCGTGTTTTATAAAATTCCAAGAGATCTAGGGTTATTGCCGTAGAGTATTAAAGAGTAGTACCTTTTTTATAAAATGGCAAGAGATATTGGGTTATTGCAGTAGGGTGTTAATGAGTAATTTAGTGCAAATTATGTGCTCTTTTAAACATAAACATATATATATATAAAATGTTAATATGATCTATGAATATTTTATTGCAAAGCTTAGAACTCATTAGCTCTCATGGGCATTGGAAATTAATTTCCTTATGAAATGGATATCTTATAAATAAGGGAGGGAATGTTACTCCTTGTATTAAATGGATATGTGTAAATAAACATTATTTTTGTGTAGAGTAAAGAAATGTATGTTATTTTAGAAAATAAAAATAAAAAATTGTTGTTGTTAATTGTGCAACCATTTCTATACCCCGTGAGTGTGAATTAAATCCTTTTGCAGCGACAACTTTTGATGGTTATCACAGAACATGAATTTATTTTCCTTATATGCGTTGATCATAGTTACAACTCTGCTTTTGATCTTTGTTAGTTTGGGCGTGAATTCCTATGTAGTAACCCCTTTCTTTTTCTTTTTATATTCATACATTAATGTTAATACATATACATATATAAAAGAAAAGAAAAAAAAGAGAAAACGTTGGAATATGCTATGTACATCTTAGTAATATTGCTAGTAAAAACAACTTGTAGATAATTGGGATTATATGTGTGAATATAATTTTTATATCACAATTGGTTCATTTAAGAAAATTGTGATTTCCTATTATAATCTTATGTATATTGTGGCAATATTAGGATAGCATAATACCGAATTTTAAATCGAAATTAAATGCAAACGATTTATTAAATTTGATTCCTTGAATACGGTGAAGATGTTATTAGATATATTTTTGGGGTTGTCATTGATTGAATTATAGTCCATGGCTATCCCCATATATATATATATATATATATATATATATATATGAGTTGGAATAAATAAATGGTGTATATGGGAAAGGAAACTAAGTAACTCCTCCCGCCCCCCGAAAAAAAAAACAATATTGTTGATATTGTTATATGTGAATATGGTAGGAAGCCTCCACTTATAAGTACTATGTTTTCTATTTTATATTCCAACCCTAATTGAGGAATGGCATATTTTCTTATATAAAGAAAGAAAAATAGAAGAATTGTAAATTTGATATGGACATTATTTATGTCTTGCATATAGTAGAAGAAGACATGTTTTACACATGTTTGAGAGAATGCACTTATATTATTGTTAAAAGAATATGTCACATATGTTTTATAAACATATGATGAAATTGCATTATAGGTAATGATTACATTTTATACACCTTATGTGTATTGGAAGAATGGTACTTCATTATGCTTAGGAAGGTTACTTTTGAGTATACCTTAAATAGATCATAAAGATATCATCCTTATAATTGATAAGATTAAAAAGGTCTCATCATTTAGGTGTTAATTGAAATCAGAATGGTATTAGGTAATTTCTAATTTAAAGTATTTTAGAGTCTTGGTATTCTATGAACTTATGTTATTCTAGTCTAAACAAGGAAGGAAATTATTATACTTATGGAAGTTGAAGAATGTAATGGAATATACATTTTATGTATTTCTATAAAATGAGGAAAGTTGTAATTTATGGGTAACGATTACATAGATTTTAAAAGAATTTTTAAGTATCTCATTCATGCATTTAGTAAAATATAAGGTTACATCATGTATAACTTGAAGGAAAATATTAAATTATGTTCATCTTAAGATTAAAAATAATTGTCATAGAGGAATGAGAATATATTTCATCTCAAGTAAGACTTCAGATGTAAAGCATATTGATGTTGGAAAGAAAATAGTGTATATATATATATATATAGTTGTTGTTTTAAGGAAAAAAAAATCTAACTATTTTAATAGAGAAAAGAGAGGTGGACCTCATATTGAAGGTGAGTCTCTAGTAATCGGGATGTGAATGATGTTGATAAAGGTGTCTTAGATTGAAATTGTAATGTGGTTCCATATAATACAAATTTATGTGAATGTGTCAGGGTTAGATAATTAAGGGTGTACATTAATATATCTTGTTGAGTTAGGTTAAGATGTATGCATTGTGTTATCAAAAAGGAAGAGTTATTAATTAATCTCCATACTTGTATTTCTATTTGAATTAACCAAATGTATATATATAGATGATAAAGATACAATTGATTCAAATATTAGTACTATGGAAATAGTAAAATAAGTTTGAAATGAATTGAGATCTATAAAGAAAACAAATTAGGATGGAAAATTATCAAACAGATTTATTTTGAATGAAGTGATTTTATATAGTTTATTCATATTTAAAAGAAATTTTATCCATATTGAAAGAATGGATAATTATATAATTTATTTATATTGATAGAAGTTTTGAATTATATAATTCCTCCATAATAAAAGGAAATGTAAATTTTATTCACATTGGAGAGAATGGTAAGGAATATATATATATATATATGTGTGTGTGTGTGTGTGTGTGTGTGTGCAAATAATGTATGTTAAGGATGTGGAGCTGTAAGGATGGGCATACACATTTCAAATAAAATTATTAAACCATGTAATCTCTTTATATCAATTTGGTACATCAAAACACATAAAGTTCGACATATCCATTTGATTAGTAAATGTAAATGGAAAATGGATAAATGGTGAAAAATGTTTTTATGCATGGGTAAATACTTCTATAGGTATATTATGGATATTGAAAGGTGGATATAAATCAATGTATAAATACTTCTATGGGTATATTATGGATATTGAAAGGAGGATATAAATCATTGTAGATACATTTAATTGAAAGGTGAAATTATCATTAAATGTAATTAATATATATATATATATATATATATATACGCTTAACTAAGTTGTAGTTGGATGCTAAAGAGATAATAAGCATGTGCCCGATATTATAAAGATGTCGATATCTGCTTGGGGTGATATGTAAAGTGTTTAGAATCTTAAGATAATGACTAACATGTTTATCTTCTTATATGTGGAAGAGGAAAATGTATGGTTACAAGAAAACATGTATGCATTGAAGCATGTTTGATTGCACTACGCTATAGAGATTGTCAAGGAAGTGCAACCAAATTTAAAAGATGCTCAAAATCGGCAGAAAAAGTTATCCGGAGTTCAACATTGGGGATCATGTATATCTAAAGGTAAAGTCAAAGAAGAGTTCTTTGAGTTTGGGAAGATGTTCCAAGCTGGCACCAAGGTATTGTGGACCTTTTGAAGTGTTGGCTAAGATAGGGCTGGTAGCCTATAAGCTTGCATTTCCACCTAATATAAAAGTACACGATGTATTTCATGTTTCATTGCTAAAAAATATATACATGATGCTACTCATATCATTTTCTGGAATGTAATTCAGGTAGAACCCGAGGGAAAGTTCCAGACCGAACCTTTTCACATTCTTGACAGGAAGGAACTTATGCTCTAGAATCGAGCCATCATTCAAATAAAAGTGCAATGGAAGCACTTCAGCCTTGAAGAGGCAATTTGGGAAATGGAGGATAAAATGCGAGAAGAATATACCTCCATGTTCCAGAATGTGCAAGGGAGCTTAGAATAAAAAAAGAACACTGAGGGTGGTGTTAAGAATAAGGGGGGGAGAAATGTAATACCCCCATGACATTACTTTTATTTTCATGTTTTGAAAAATTATTTTTATGTAATGAGTTATGAAACTCAAAAACTCAAATGGCATTTGCACAACAAAACCATTTTATTATTTAATTATTATATAAGGAAAATGACACTTAGAGAATTCAGCTACATGAGGGGACACAACCATGGCACCAAGGAACATGTGTAAGCAAGCTAGAATGATTTATACCAATAAAATCCAATCCAAAACTCAACAACCAGACAAGATCCTAAATCATAGGGATTTAAGGATCTGATTGGAGATTTGATTGGGATGGCATAAGACCTGGGCAAAAGCTATATATATGAGTGCACTGGAATAGCACGGGACACTGTGTTGTGCATGGAGAAACTTTGATGTGAATGCATGTGTTGAGTGTTTCTCCCGTTTCATAATTTCATCGCTTAGCTTGTTATAGACTTTGAGAGAGAGTGCCGCGTGGAAGCTTTCTTGTTGTAGCTTGTTACGGACTCGAGGATTGAGTGCCGTGAGGAAGTTACTTGCTATTCTGGTGCCTAGTTAGTGATCTAGCTCGGGGGTGGAGCAGAGAAAACCATTGATTTGCTACCTCTTATGGTTGGGAGGAGTTGATTCTCCAAGCGTGTTTCCCCTGGATTCAAGTAAGTAGATATGATTTAGTTTCTCATATACTTCGGCTTGACTTATGGTTATTTGCATGATCAATTAAATATCTTGATAGTCAAAACAAACCCTTTTTTGTGTTTCTTTTGATTAATTAGAATCTTTCCTGATGTATTGTTTATGCTGGGGATGTTACAAGTTGCAACCTCTAATTGCAGTGTGTTTCATGTCACATTTCTTGTGCAATTGATTCTAAATATCTATGAGTTGTTCCTTGGTCCCAAGATTACTGTGACTCAATTTTCACATGGTATTAGAGCCATAGCGGGACAAGGATCTTCTTCCTGAACAAATTCCTTGATGGATCTATGATGCAATTTGAGAAAAAAAGATAAAAAATTCCAGCACTGCACCAAAAGCCGAAGGTTTACCACATAAATCCTAAGCAAAGGAATTGTTGATCAAGCTAGCTTGATTGACTAAGATGGGTGTGATGCAAACCTGAAAAGTGCAGGATGTTCGACCTTACGGTGCCCTTTTTGTGTTTTTTGCAAGTTTTTGTAAGTCTTTCACTGCATTCGTTACAACAGAAAAAATGGCTTCTTCCGTGTATCTTCTTACTCCTTTAAACTACCATCAATGGAAGGGAGACATGGAGATTCAATTGCATGCCAAAGGACTCTACAGAGTCATAATGGACACTGATATTGAGCCAAATCATGTTGTGGACAAAGCAAGATACTAGAATAAGATGGATGAATATTTCGGGTTGCTGGGCCTTTTGATTTCCAACTATCTTCACTTCCATGTCGCTGGATTGAAGTATTCAAAGGAAATTTGGGATAAACTTGCTGATCTCTTTGATAAGAAAGATGACATGAGGATTTATCGTCTAGAGAATGAGCTGATTTCTCTTCACCCAAGAAAATTTGAAACTCTGAATGAGTTCTTCACCAAATTCAAGCACCTAGTGCTCCAGTTGAAGCAGTGTGAAGTGGAGAAAGAGGATGATCAACTCATTCTCTCGATCCTCTCCTAACTTGGTGCAAATTACTCAGTTTTTGTTTCCACATTCCATATCGGGAAGCTCACAACTCTGAATTGGAAAATTCATTCTCTCAATGCCTTCATTGAGTCCCTCACAAACGAGCATGACAAGCTTGTGTAGATGGGGATCATCAGATCCTCCAAATATCAAGCATTGTTTTCTTTGGGGCCCAAAGATATGAAGGGTAAAAGAAAGCAAAAGAATTAAAAGACTAATTTTGATGCTCCCAAGCCAAAGGAGAAGAACTAGTGGCAAGATGAGCCTTCTGTCTCAAAGAAGAACAAGAAAAAAGGAAAACAATGCAAAGAAAAGGTCAAGTGTTCCTGTTGCGAGAAGGTATTTCACCTTGAACATTCCTACATGAAGAAAAATCTTGATGAAATGACTCTTCTCCTTAAGAGGAACAATATAAATCTTATGGAGAGTGTTTGGAATGAGAGATAATCATGATCGGGACATCCAGCCAGAAAGAGGACATGCCCTCATGGAAATCACTTCTAAGCCTAGAGATATCCTCATAGACTCTGGTGCTTTGAACCATATGGTGGCAAGAAAAGGATCCTTTTCATTCCTGGAATCCGACAAAAGAATTTCCATCCACATGGGAGATGATTCTCAGATAATTTTGAAAGGTAAAGGTACTATAAAACTTGAACATGGCAGTTTTTTGATGTTCTATATGTACCCTCCCTGGCCTCCACTATGTTGAGTGTATATCAAATGACACACACCGGAGTGCCCAAGAGAGTCACTTTCATCTTCAATGATGTTGAGATCACATAGATTTCATCAGGGAAACTCGTTGCAACAAGCATAGAAAATCACAATGCTAAGGCCTATGAGTTTTCCAAGTTTGTGGCAGATGCAAAGCCCACCGCTCTTATGACTCATGGAAATGCGTTCAACCGGATGTGGAATAAGATATTTGGACATTTGAACTTCAAATAATTGCATCAAATTCAAAAACATTCAATGGTTGAATGCCTCCCATCCATCAAAACTTCCAGTGGAATTTGCAAAGGTTGCATTGTCGACAAACACCCTGAGCACAAATTTGATCGGGGAAAGGCAAGTAGTGCAACAATTATTTTGGTGCTGATCTACTCTGACATCAGTGGACCTATGGCTATAACCTCCATGAGTGGTTCAAGGTATCTGTTCACCTTTATTGATGATTTCTCCAGATTCACTTGGGCTTTCTTCCTAAAGAAAAAAACCGAGGTTCTTGAAAGATTCACTGAATTCAAGGCATCTGTGGAGAATGCCTGTAGGAGAAATATAAAGTCTCTCATATATGATAATGGGGAAGAGCATATCAAGTCTGATCTGCTGCAAATATTTTCTAAAAATGGGATCTAAATCCAACACTCCATTCCCTACACACCCCAGCAGAATGGTGTAGCGGAAAGGAAAAATCAGGCCCTCAAAGAGATGACTACCTGCATGCTAGAAGCCAAAGGTTTGGCTGCAAACGTTTGGGTTTAGGATATGAATTTTTTTGCATACATTCAAAACAGGGTACCTCACTCTTTCGTGAAAGGAAAAACTCCTTTCAAATCTTAATTTGGGCATAAACCATATGTGTCAAATTTCAAAGTTTTTAGGTCCACTGTTTGGCCTCGAATTCCACTTAACAAGAGGAAGGATTTGCAACCGTAGAGTATTGAGTGTGTTTAAAATGGGAATCCAAAGGAATCAAAGGGATACAAACTTCTTAGTATCAGAACCAAAAAGATAATCATTGAGAGAAGTGTCCGCTTTGAAGAACCTCTCCAAGAGGTAGAACTAGTCGAGGAAGAAATTGCTGAAATTCCCTCCTATTCTGTTAATCATTCTGATGATGAAAATGGGAGTGAAGGCTCTGATATTTTAGATATGATATCTGATATCAGTGAACATAATATATCAGGTTCTGAATCAGATTCAAATGTACCCACTCATCTCCCGAAATGGGCCACCAAGACACTCTCTTCCGTCGAGACAAACATTGGAAATCCTGCTGATCCAAGAAGAACACGGTCAAATTTTTAAAGAGCAGGTATTTCTATTTCTTGTCATGATTCCTTGTTTTCTGAGACCTACTATTTGATGATTGAGTCTGATACAAATCCCTACTATCATGCTCAGAAATATCTAAGATGGCAAGCTACAATGGATGAAGAGTTTAACTCTCTTCAAAAAAATGCAACTTGGTAGCTAGTTTCCCTTCCACCTGGGAGGAAACTTGTTCAATGCAAGTGGGTATATCAGACAAAGGTTTCTGAAGATGGCTCAAACTGCAAGTAAAAATCATGGCTGGTTGCAAAAGGGTTCTCCCAAGTCCAAGGAGTGGACTATCATGAGACCTTTGCATTAGTGGCAAAGATGGATTCCATATGACTAGTTTTGGCCATTGCCACATCCAAGCACTGGGAGGTGTATCACATGGATGTCAAGAGTGCTTTTCTTCATGGATACCTACAATAGGAGATACACATGAAGCATCCTAAATGATATACATCATATCCTTCCTTTGTTTGTAAGTTTCATAAATCATTATATGGGTTGAAACATGCCCCAAGATCTTGGTATGCCAAAATGGATACCTTTCTGCTCTCACAGAACTTCCAGAGATGCAAACATGATCCTAATATATATTTGAATAAGTATGAAGGTAATATTCTGATCATATTATTATATGTGGATGATATTTTGATAACAATAAGCACACTTTCTTCGATTGACTTTATAAAAATTGCTCTTCATGATGCTTTTGAAATGAGTGATTTGGGCCTGCCGAGACAATTTATTGGGGTTGAAATCACCCAAGAATTTGATGGGATAATTGTAAATCAGTAAAAATATGATTCATAACTATTAATTAAGTTTAACATGGCTGATTGTAAGGCTGCACCGTTTCCTTTCCTCTTAGGAATCAGTCTTGAAGAGGGAAAATCCACTCCACCCATGGATTCCACTATTTACCGCCAGTTGATCGGAAGCTTGCTATAATTGAAACATTCAATGCCTAATATTTGTTTGTCATGAATGTTGTATCAATATATAAGCAACATCCTCATGATCTCCATTGGAAGGAATCCAAGAGGATCTTTCAATACATTCAGGGCACTAGATCCTACGACATTCACTATGCTGCAGATTCTGAGCTAGATTTGGTCGGTATTACAGATTCCGATTGGGAAGTAGATTCCATAGATCGAAAGTCTAGTTCTGGCTATGTTTTTATGCTTGGTGGTGGGCCTATTTTTTTTTCAAGAAAAAAGCGGGATTCTATTTCCCTTTCTTCAGCACATACAGAGTACAGGGAGCGGTCAATGCATGCATCCAAGAAGTTTAGTTGCAAGGTAATTTGTCTAAGTTTGAGATTAGTAGTACTTTATCCACAGTCATATTTTGTGAAAACCAAAGTGCTTTCAATATCTCAAGTGATCCAGTTCAATGGAAGAGGACCAAACATGTTGAGATCCACATGCACTACATTAGGGAGTTGGTGCATGAAAGGACAATAGTTCTGCAATACTGCCCCACAGATGAGCATACTGAAAATATTTTCACCAAGAACTTTACTGAGAAAAATTTCAGTTACCTCCGTTCACTATTGGGGGTGAGTTCATTAGGGTGACCAATTACTTCTTTAGTGTTCAACTTGAGGGGGGGGGTTGTTCCCACTAGTTTTTCCCCCTTTCTTCACTTAGCATTTATTTGATCCTTTTAGAGTTTGTTTTGTACAGGGTGACCTATGGCCTTTGTTGTTGGGGCCCTAGCATTTTTTTTTAATCCTCCATGAGTATAGCTTAAGGGGGGGTGTTGGAGTCATTATCTAACCCACATATATTTATTTGGTCAATTTGACCTAATTACCCACTTATCCTAAGTTATTGACTCGAATTACTGACATCAACATCAACACACTAACACACTCTTGACATCAGCATCAGTACCAGCACACTCCTTCAATTAGGGAGGCCACCTACGCCTTCTCCTTCAATCAAGGAGGCTAACTAGGATTCCTCCTTCAATCAGGGAGAAAATATAGGGTGATCCGCTTGTCATAAGTGCACCAATTAGTTAACTGAATGTTGTTTCGCCTAAAAATAAATTACACTGAGTTGGAAAGGCATCTTCCTCATCTATTTGTCTATTTTGGGCTGATTTGAGTTAACTGTAGTGATTTAAGGCGCCTCCAACCTCTTCTGGTGACTCGGTTGAGTTCAGTTCACTTCATAAGAGCTGACTTGAGTTAGATATATGCCCCCACTTGCTGATTGACATGCACCTGAGTTCTATTTAGTTAGATTCAGTAATTACTGCCTCTGATTCAGTTAGGCCTTGAACCTGTGGGTATAACCTAGGAAATTCTACACTCAATCAAAACTAAAGGGAATTCAACTTTAGTGATAAAATTGGATCTTATCAAAGCTTTCGACAGAGTGAAATGGACATTATTGAGGCTTGTGTTATTACAGATTGGTATCCCATTGACTGGGGTTAATTGGATCATGGGATGTGTTGTTTCTTCTAATTTCTTGGTATTGGTAAATGGATCTCCTTCAAGTTTCTTTGTGTCCTCCAAAGGTATCTGACAAGGATTCCCTCTGTCACCCCTTCTATTTCTTTTAGTCATTGTATGAAAATTGAGTCATAGTAATCTTGGGACCAAGGAACAACTCATAGAGATTTAGAATCAATTGCATAAGAAATTTGACACGAAACACACGGCAATTAGAGGTTGCAGCTGTAAGAATGTATTTAATAATCAAAAGTAGAAATACAATGTGATACACTGGCATGAATAGCCAAACAATTTGAATCCCAAGGAGGACATTTGAATTGTATACATGAGAGTGGCTTAGTTGTCAGTTAGCCACACTAGACACATTAGTTAACCACTAATCATAACCATAATTGACTCTAACTAATCATTCAGTTTCCAAGAAAGGACCTCATGAGCGAGTAACTTTTCTTTTTGACTCTTCAGAAAGGATAAACGATGAGCATTAACAATAGAAAAAATGCTCGTAGGACAAGACTCAGAGAGAGCCTTAACCCTAGTCTCAATATGATCATGGTTTTTACCTTTCTTCCTCAGCTTCTCCTTTTCCCACCCTTTAACCACTCCTTTGAGTATTTTAAGTTTGAAAACCAGGCGTGAAATATCATCATCAACAGAAAGAGAAGCATCAAAACACCAAGAGGTTTCCACAATAGGTGGAAAGTCTGCATCCAACAACTAGGAGCAATTAAATTTAAAGGGATAAGTTTGCTTGAAACAAAAAACATCCCATTCCATGCACTACAGAATTTCAACCCAAAATCCAACGCCTTGCATGTCTGAAATCCGACACTTCTCTGTCTCATTTTCGACACATACACTTGTTTTTTGGCGTCGGTGGCATAACATCGGATCTTTGACCATCAAATAATAAGGGTTGAAGATCTGGCAGACCATTGTGTCGCATATTCGACCATTATTCCTTCCGAAGTGAAAACCAAAATTGCAGAAACCGTCAGAACTTCGACGTCCTCCGACCCTTGAAGCGTCGGTTGTTCGACAGACAAAAGTGTCTGAGAAATGGCAGTGTCGTTGGTTTTTAATTCAGATAGTGTCGGTAATCTGATGCACTCCAACACTAGAAGAGTTGGCCTTTCGATGCATTCTGACACTTAAACCGTCGGTCATCCGACGGGAGGAAGCATCGGAGTCATGGCACGCTCGTCAGATGGGCTGACCGGAGTGTCGGAAGAACGTCGAAAAAGCAACGAAGGTTGATGGATTTAAAAAAAAAATCCAAAGATTTCACTTACGGCCACATGGTTTCATGTACAAAGGTCACGTAATCCCATTCTTGCATGTTTAGGTGTTGTTAGTGCCCAGTTTCCTTGTCTATCATAGCTATTTACATTATTGATAGTCCCCCAATGAACTTTCCCCATGAGATTGGTTGGTTGGATTCTACAATTTGCCCCATGAGGTTGGATAGTAAGAAATTCTCTTTGTTCATAGCAAGTAAGTCTTTATGTGAACATTGTATATAAACCAAGGGCCATACACAGAATATTTTGCTGGAGCTCTTAGAAGCAGAAGAAGGACCAAGTTAATCCAAGAGAAGCCCAACTTACCCACTTAGAAATGGCTTATGTGACTTGGCTTTCGAGAGAGTCGGAGAAAGGTTGCTTGCAATCAAGTTTTCCTAGTTGAACACAATGCAGTGCTTCTCTGGTTGAGACTATTAGTTGGAAAGTGGAATGAAGCAGTCCCCATACACTGTCTGTGTCCCTAACCTCCATTTTGAGTTGACTAAAGTTCTAAAGGGTGGTATTTTATAACATGATTAAGATGAAATGGGTCAAAAGAATTGTGTTTATCCTTCATATGCATTGTGCTAATTGTATAAGTATATGCATAAGTTTCTCCCTGTATAAGAAAGAGCTCTCATGTAAAGAGTGCTTTACATCCCCATTCTTAATAAGTGATGATGGAGGACACTGAACCTATAGAATCTCTAAATAGAGGGGACCAAAGGAAATAGCCAAGATAAAAAAATAACAGAAATAAACTTGCTGACCAAGAGGCATTCAATACTTTTAGAATAGTATAGCTTTGCTCAAGGAAGGGATATAGAATAAGATTGAATCCTACAAATACGTAACCACTTCATATACCAAAAAGACAAAGAAACAATAGAGTATGTTACCTTAAATCATTATTAATAATGTACAGTAGATATTTAACTTCACTTTTGCAAATTCCAAACAACCAAGGTAAGCACAGATTGTTCTTGCTAAATGAAGTGGCTAAATAATAGAGGGGTCAAAATTTATAATGATGGTCAAAAACCTATCCTTGGTTGCAAAACAATGCAGAAATTTTAAGAGGTAGAGAAAAACTTCTAAAGGATTCAAGAACACAGTATACATTGGGGCCCTGAGATGTCCACTCTGTGGATCAATACATTCATTGTAATACACTAAATAATAAACTCCTTTTCCAATTAAACATAGAATTGAGCGAAAATCCAGCAATAGTCAGCAAGCATAAGATGCCAGAATATTAGATAAAAAAATTAACATACATCACTCATTTTCATTCCATGGTGCTTAGCCTGTTGTTCAATGAAAGGTCAATCAAAGAAATCTCCATTATACGTGACATAAATCCCAGGCTTAAATTCTTGCATGTGATTGAACCGCCACCTAAGAAGCTCTGTTTGGAAAACATAGCAAACTTCCAGGGGATAAATACTTGTTTTCAGAATTATAGTCTTAGGGTAAACAGTAAATGGCAGATATACCTCATTTGGCACATTTGCTACTTTGAAATTTCCTTCAAATTCTAGTTTTGGAGTGTACTCCAAGTCTTCAATGCCCCATCCCTACACACTCGGGAAACAAATGAAAAGGAATTGGAAAACTAAAGAAGAGCAACGATGTTCATAACAATCAATGCAACATCAATCTGCAAACAATAAAAATCCCAAAACACAGCTGAAATAAATCCCAAAACAAAGGATAGGCTGAGCAATGGGCATAAAACAATGCCAAGTGTTTTTACCTCTCTATTTTTAATAAGATAGCCTTCCCATCCACCATGTGTGAAAACATCATTATCATGTCATATTCGACATCAGGGAACTTGAAAGGAAGCTTGGTTGTCTCTATATCAAAAGCACACACATGAACTTCAGCTCGTTGAAGAAGATCTGCCCTATTTTCCAAGGTAACCTTTGAAGATTCCACTTTAACAGTGTACCATTGTCCACATCTTGCATCTGCAGGATTGCAAAATCCATAAACAAGTAAAGAATGAATGTTAGTTTTTCGGTATATAAAAACTCTTGCTGCAAAGGCTATTGAATGTGGACTCATGATGTAGAGACAAGCCATTCTTTATTCAAAAGCATCTTGAAAACATTGAATGTGGACTTATGATGTAGAAACAAGCCATTATTTGTTCAAAAGCATCTTGAAAACATTGAATGTGGACTTATGATGTAGAAACAAGCCATTATTTGTTCAAAAGCATCTTGAAAACATAAAATGAAGACATGAGTGTGTTGCGAAAATAAATGCATTGCGCTACAATTGACTAAGTATTCAAACAATCTATCTCCAAAGCTATCATGCCCAACCATTTATATAAACATGTTATATAACATCTATCATTTACTAATTCAATTCAAGTAACTGAGTTCTTTAAAATCCTCAAGCAACATTAAATGACACTCAATTTCTTAATCTAATCAAGGAATTTAAAATATAATGATCTAACATAAATTATGTAAGCAAAAATTTATAATTAGTAAGAATATATCACCTGATAAAACATGGATAACCAAAAATACTATGTATATAAGGCCATCGATCTAATCAAAACTCCATTTCTTGCCTCTTAACTATGGAAATGTTTCTCAACGCTATCTGCAACAAGTTCCAATGGAGGAGTCAAATAGCAATAGTGAAAATTACACAATAAAAATATATAAATAGATGTTTTTTAATGTATTATTCCTTACCATTCATTGAGCTCCTCTATGTTTCGAGAATAATTTAGTATTCTCTACTAAATAGGACCAAGCATGTGAAGGTGGAAGCTCTTATGGCCCCTCCCCCCCTCACATCACTCTCAACTCCTGAAACCCAATGCCTATACTTGCAAATAACAATTTATTTCACTATTTCACAATGCAAATAACAATGCATCTACAATGCAAATTATTTCACTCAATAGTTGAAAAATGCTTTCATTAAATCATTCTTTATAACATTCATTAAACCATTCAATCATTCAACAGCTGAAAAAACCATTCATTAACTCATTCATTAGAACATTAATTTAGTCAATGGCAAAAAAAATATCAGTAAACAATTCAGTAAAGCATTCATTCATAAAACAGAGGAAAAAGCATTAATTTTTTTTTTTATAAATAAGAATTACTAAAAATTTGTTTAGTCACTTCCTTTTTACTTTTCTTCTCTTTAAATATTTAGTTAGAGTCACATCTTTGGGAATCTGATCATCGATATCCCTACTAGTCTGCTCATAAGGTTGGACTTCAGGCGAGGGGCGATGAATTTCTGCAATAATGTCAAAATCTTTCATTAATATATTTATATTTTGATAAATACGAGTAATTCATTAAAAAAACATTACGAATGTATGTTTTTACCTGCCATGTGCACATCAACATGTTCAACATTATCTCATACTGGCCCAACCTGTTCTGTGTTATGATCCGCAGCTACATGCTCTGTAGTTGAATTGTGTAGAATTATAATTAATGTTCATCATCTACAATGGTTTATAAAAAATAGCAGCACATTAATAAATTCATTACCAGGATGAGAAGCATGATCTTCGTTTGGTGGGTCATGTACTTCATCCTCGACATGAACAGGATCGTTACTTTCCTACACAAAAAGGAATAAATAATTTACGTTAGTTTATTTATAAGGAACAAATTGCATGAGCATTAATAAATTATCATTAAACTATACAGTTTTCACATACCTGAGCACCAGATGGATCAGCAGAAGATCGTGCAATATTCACAGACAAGCTTCTCCAGCGTTCAACAACGACGTTAAAGCCATGTTCGAAGCCAAGCTTCATGTAATCCGCACAGGGCAATTTTTTGAACCGGTCGGCCTTCATATTTGCATGATGTCATTAATTTTAAAGCCTTTTGTCAGAACAAAATAAAAATAATAATTTGTATGATATTTGGATGTGGATTCGGGTTTTGTGATACTTACATATCGGGCCGCCAAGTTGTAGTAACCACCAAGCCCAAGCTTGTGTTGGCCAATTTTTTCAATTCTTGCCTTTGTGGCCTTAGATGTGTCCGAGAGCCTAATTAAGTTTTTAAATACATTAGTCTATGCACCAAAATTGATATAAAAACTAGTAATAATAAGGCTTACCACTACATTTTGGAATGAATTGCATACCTCCCTGTTCCACCTAGTGGTATCTTTCCTGATTTTCTCAAGCCCTTCTCTTTTCCATCTTCCACTAGGGCTTTCCACTCCATAGATGGAATCATTGGAGGGCGCTCATACCTAGGGTTCTTTTCTAGGTGAACCCTATATTGGTCTCAGACAATCTTTAGATGTTTTCCAGCCTTCTGTAGTACCTTCGATGTATCAAAGGTATCTTTTCCGAACAAACTAACCAAGCGATTAGTCAAATCATCCTTTAAATCTTTTGGCTGCTTGTTCTACATTGTGCATATGGTGGGCCTGAAGATCTCCAAGGCCAAATCATATAGATGTTTATAAAATATATCATTTCCTGCAAAACATTATTGCCATCACTAGTGAACATTAGAAAATATTATCGGTATATTAGACACAAATTATAAAAAATAAATTGAAAAATATATAATGACCTGGAATCCTCTCTATCTTTATTGGAACCAATTCTTCATTCACAAAAAATGTACACTTTATTGAACTAGTGCTAGTCACACGAGAAGATCTAGGAAATGCTTCCTCATCTCTATCTAGCCCTGCATCCACCCCTTCTTCTACAACATCTGTTGTGGGTGGGGCACCATCGGCTTCACCCTCTGCTGCCCTCGGCGGTGTCGCATAGCGTGTTGCCGATTGTTCAATGGACAATATGGGAGCAGTATGTGGTGTACATGGAGTGGTTTGGTCACTGGGACCAACATTGCCTTGACCACCACTGATAATCTCCATAGCACGCTGTAAATTAAACCCATTGTATTATAAGTTCAACAACATATAAAATCAAATATTATAAAGTTTTTATAAATGAATTTTCATTTTTATTCGATAACTTACGTCCAGTTGTTTACGTTGCTGTAACAACAATTGAAGCCTTTGTTCGAGTCCTTCTGTTAGTGGAACTGCCAATGTCAGACGAACCAGTTCCTAATTTTGTTTTCCCTTGTCCTTTGTAGCACCCTCAACGGGTCTGCACACTCTCTAATTTCACTATCTCTCATCAATCGAGAGACCTCATTCTGTAAAGAGTTTTGAGACGTCGTTTCATAAACGGAATCCCTGTCTGCAATTGAAATATATAAAAAATTGCTTAGTCTTTGAAAATA
This sequence comes from Pseudotsuga menziesii, assembly GCA_001517045.1. NCBI lineage: Eukaryota > Viridiplantae > Streptophyta > Pinopsida > Pinales > Pinaceae > Pseudotsuga > Pseudotsuga menziesii. Next base: position 207,669 of record LPNX010359914.1, on the reverse strand, counting down.
TAGTTTGCGCAAATAATTATATTAGGGATTACATCTAGGAGTACCTAATGCCTAGCCGAGGGCGTGGTCTGATCAACAGATGGGGATTTACGTCGATCAGCCACCTGCAAAAAAAGTAGAGAACATTATCACAATGAACGCAATATGTATAAGCTAACAAATACAGAACAAAAGCAAAAATAAACACTATGCTACATGTTTTATATGTGTACATTTTTGAACTATTTAGAATGTGGAATTACATTTAGGTTAAATGGTTTCCTCAATTCTCCAGTCGTCTCATCAACAACTGGGGAGTTTCCCCGGTCAATCTGCAAAAAAGGTAGACAACATTACCATCATGAACGCAACCATAAAAACGAAAGGATACATAACAAAATAAACATAATGCGTCATGATAGACATGTTTACGATTTTAAAGTATTTGAAATGGAGAATTACATTCATGTTTGGCTGTTGCCCTGATGCTGTAGTCGGCTGATCAATAGCCGCTTGGCTTCCCTGATCAACACTCTGCATGGAAAATCGATAATATTATATAAATAAACCTAATATACTAATGAAAATAAATAACAAAGTATCTGTATGTCCATCCTAAAATTTAATATTACATTGGCAATATCGATATATACCTACTGCCTTGACTCGGGTCGGCAAACATCTATGGAGATGGAGGTGCCCTTGAGAGAACCCTGCATCAAAAACATACTAAAATTTACATAAGGAAACATGAAATTAAGTAGATAATTTCAATTATATGCTAACAAAAATTCCTATAGACGTTAAAATAATTAATAAAAGGACTTATAAATACGGTTTGTTGTACCACAACCATACTAACATTGTTTGTATCTACACGGTTCAAATTGTAATCAATAAGCAATTCTTCGCCAGCAGCTATTGATTTAATTGCACATACAAAGACACGTTTTCCTTCACGCGACTCGAATATATAGTTGGGTTGCTTTAATGTAGACCATGGTTGTGTACTGTTTATAAACCCCACAATATTACTGGTTGCTTTTGGCCTTTCGTCCATGTACATTGTTGCTCCTTTATTTTGAGCTCTGTCTTTCAGTTGTATATAATTCGCTGACAACCCATATCTACGCATACTTCGTGTATGTTGGACCAAGTGCATCCAATCACTATAGTTGTAACAGGTTCCAACATACTCCATCAATTATGTACATCTATTGTATCCAACCTTTATGCCGTCCATGCAAAACAAGCCCAATCCTTACAATGAGGACGGTGCAATTCTATATATCCTCTCATTCACACAAAAATCAATGTTTACTTTAGGAATATCACTAGGCACCCATTGTTTCTCTAGGTGTTGGTACCTTAAGGGCACGTCGATGTCTCCCACTATCTCATCACCATAGGAACATGACCCCCCTCCTTGGAGAAAAAAATTCATGCGTTTGTCGAATTTTCTTCTGATCTTCTGACATCTAGTTGATCTAGCCCGTATAGACCTACTGGATGTCTCAATTTCCTCTAGCCTTCCCAAACTCCCTTCACTAGAGGAATACAGGTCTGAAAAATACCTGTTTGGTTCTACCTGCACCGTGGCCAAAAAAAATTTTGGCATAAGCATAGCAAAATACCAGCAAAAAAACGTGGAAAGACTTATAAGAAAAAACAAATGGAAAGACTTGTAAGCCAATAACTTGTTAAAGAAAAATCTTGTCAAGAATGAGTTTGGTTAATAGATGTGGGAATTTGGTAGCCCTAAAAATTCTAATGTATGCCCCTCTTTTGGTTGCATACAAGTCTCCATCCTAACTTATTGCTTGCATTGCCTTTTGCTAACATGAATTGGGTAGGCTTCATAAGCTTTAAATGTATGCTTGTGGCCATTGTACTTTAGCCTTTCAATGTTGTCAAGCTTGAGACGATATGTTATGCATATGCATCACAAATAACACTGCAATTTATGCCAATATATGTCTATACAAAACTTGGAGGTTCTCCTTTAATGGACTATCTTCTTCAAAGAACATATCTCTTTTAAGTGGTTTTTAGTTTTCCCATGAATGATTTTGTGATGTTGTAGATGATTTTAGTTTTAGAGTGGATGTTTTAACCTCTGTGCTACTCTGAAGTGCATAAGCCAGCACTTCAGAGGCATATTTCCCAGTGGTGGTGAAGAGAAGACATTTCCAGATCTGGTTACTTGGCACATTAAATACATTTATATCAATCTGTAATATTTGCTGATTTATTCCTTTTAGATTGTCTTGATGATGCTTGTTTTCCCATATTAATTTTCGACCCTAACGAAATGCTAAATTGTTTTTCCATACTAATTCTCAACCCTAAGGCAACCCTAAGGAATACAATTGATCAGCTTCACAGGAATACTGGATAAACATTCAAAGGTAACACCTCTAATCTAGGAATCTTGCCTACATCCACATCACTAACCTTCAACAGACTGAGAATTCAAGTCTAATACTGAAGTAGCTAATCCAAAGAAGAAATAAATAAGAGAGATCAGTAATATGAGGGGATCATCCACCTTAATCATCCAAAGGATGTCAATAGCAACAGCACATAAAAGACTCAAGTGCTAAGGACTAGAAAAGATGGAAAGTGCCCTAACTAGTACATTCACCATCAGTGAATTCAGTAAACTGAAAATGGCATGAGGCCAAAGTTAATGCTTCTTTGGATAAGCTATCAGCCTTAGTATTGTGTTCTCTAAATATGTGAACTGCTTTTAGCTGGATGAAGTAAGGTTCCATATCACGGATACGTTGACACCAACCATCAAGTGCAAGTAAATTTAGTTATGATCTTCTATTGAACCAATCAATGATGGTTGTGGAGTCACCATGAATGTGCAGAGTGGGAAGGACCATGGATTTAGCACAATAAAGGAGAGTCCATAAAGCAAGTAGTTCAAATCTGGTGTTTGTACTCAGACCAACACCCAATTTGAACCAAAAATAGTGGTCCTGGGTGATCAAAAGATGAACACCTATACCTCCAATTTGATTGGCTGAATCCCCATCAAAGAAGATGTAGGTACAATTATCGAAATAGTTTATTTAGTCAAAATTGGAGGTTGGATAGAGTGGAATAATGAGTACGGGCCTCCTCCTAAGGCCGGGTTTAATGGCCGTGCTGCGAACACACCTAGCAACTCTTCATCTGGCAGAGAAACCAGAACCCTACTCTCGGTTCCAGTTGTCTAATTTTTCAGCGTGTTCTGCACTGTGTCTGGGGACGGTATACCGGTAATTTCCGATGAGGAGAAGATGTTGAGCTTTTGATGCCACGGGTCAACAAAGTTGTCTGCCATGTCTACCGGACCTACTCCCAAATTCACAAAAACCTCCAAATTGAACTGAACTGTCCAAAATGAAACAAGTCACGACAATGTCCAAATACACTTGTCATTTTTATTATATATTATTATATATTATATGTATTTTATTATTATTTTATATTATATGTATTTTATTGTTATTATATGTTATTTTATATTATATAAATTGCCATAATAGTATTAGGATATTTTTATTATATTTGTATCAAGCATTAGTTTCAAACTAATGCAATGATTAGTTTCGAACTAATCATTGCTGCTACTGTTACTCACTAGCAGTTTTAAACTAATTTATGTTGTTGTTGCTACTCGCTGAAAATGTTGGTATTACTTGCTAAAACTAGTGTTGTTACTTGTTGATATCGTTGTTGTTACTCACCAAGAGTCTTGAAATTGTTTATTTTATTGTTGTTACATGTCTGTAATTGTTATTGCTACGAGCGCTAGTAGTTTCTTGACTAACACATTTCATAATTAGAGTTAAACTTATTATTCATGTAAAGTTTTTTTTAGTAGATATGTATTATGCAATTAGTATTTGTCTAAATAAATTATGGATCTCATTAGAGGGTCATACTTCCACTACTTCCGTTAAGTTTCAGTTGATAAATTATGATGATTTTCTAAAGAAGAACACAAGGGATCAAATTTAACTCATGGGATACCCAAAGCTTGGCTGTCAGAGAAATATGAGAAACTTTTATTTGCCATAAGGAATTCTTTTACATGTGAAAGAATATTTGACACAGTATCAATTTTACTTCAAATTGTTGTTACATTTCATTGGAAAAACATTTTTAGACATCTCTTTTGATTTGTACATAAGTCTAGGAAAGATGGCACATAGGTGAAGCCGAAAAAATATGAAGAAAGAGTTGCAAATGTTGAAAGATGAGGTCAGTGCAGGTAATCTAAAACTTCTTGTTGAGGCAAGAGATAAATTTGATGAAATTAGACCATAACATGCTTAAATTTTAGTATTAGAGCCTTGGAAAAGGTTTGAAAGCATCCAGACAAGTTATTGCACAAAAAATGCAGTTTTCATAACTGTTGCAGTGCCAACAGTGTAAAAACAACAAAAATTCTACAAAAGTTCTGAAGGTGAAACTTTTGTAGGGATTGCACTGTAAAACAGGGGAAAATGCTACAAAAATTCTCGAAACGTAGTTTTGTAGCACTTTGAAAGGAAACACGGTAATGTATGTTATTTTGTAACTATTCCTAACATACACAACCTTGAAAGGAAACATCTCGATGGAATAATGATAAGTCTTATAAACAAATTACAATTAAATGTAAATAATATTCCCAACTATGAAAGACACCATCCACACCTTTCTTTTGATAGATTTAATACAAAAAATTTATTACTATGAATACAATAATAAAAATCTCCTAACCAAATACTCTACTTTTACTTTTATAATAAATTGCTATTGGATTCTTTATTGTTTTTCATAACTTAAATTTAAAACCCATTACTCATTATAATCCAGTCCAATGGCTCTATATCCTTAATGAGTCTAATATGATCTCAAATAATTAATTCATAGTTGGAAAATAATTAGTTCACACTTGAAAACTAAGGACTTATTCCTAAATCATATCTTTTGTGAGATATAGTTTATGTGGACAAAGTTCTTGAACTTTGTCCTCATGGACAGTTTTTGTTTGACGATGATAAGACAGGACTTTGGGCCCCGAACTAGTGTGTTTTTCAAGGTCTTGGCTTTGAGAGGATTTGTTCCCTATGGTATATTTTTTATTGATCCAAGGTCGTTCCCTAGATATGGTACCACTCTCTGCCTTAAGACCTGCTCTTTATTGGCACCGCTAGAACGGGTACCATGTGGTGGGGCGGGTGATTGGCACCCCCTTATTACTTTATTTATTACTTTCCTTTCCTGCCTTATGACTTGCCTAAGCTGGAAACATGAAAGTCAACCCCTACCCCTTATTTCTCTTTCCTTCCAAAAGATTAAGGGCTTCTATTCCCTATAGTATCTGACCTTACCGGTTGAATATGAGGATGATATGGTCTGGTGAATTAATACCTCCTTGTGAAGTAAGACCTCCTCATTGTGGAAGTCTTTATTCCATTATTATTCCCATAAGATAGTCTGACCTTCCTTACCTTAAGAGGGGTTTTACTAGTTGTAGTCAGGGGCCCCAATTTCCTAGTTCTATTTTAACCGTTCGATAGGTCCGGATAATCAGTCTCTTCGAAGTACTTCTTTGATCAATCCTATCTATGCAAAACTAGAGAAATTACGTAATTACATATATAGATGGGAGCAGTATAAATGCTAACCAAAACGCCCCCAACCCGCCGGAATCCGAAAAATCAATTTTGGTCTAAATCGAAATTTAAAGTGGTTAAATCACAATTCCAATGATTTGGGTTGTTTTAAAATCATGGATTTACTCAGAGACAATCACATACAATTGCAGAAATTGTAAAATTGTGAAAATAACCTTTCTCCAGCAGAAATCTGACCGTGTTTTATCAAAAATACGCCTGGGAAAATGGGGCGTTTTAGTTGTCTTTTATCCTACGTGCTATAGATGCGCTACAAAATGAATGATCACTATAATAGTGAGTCACAGATACGAGAGGGGGTGAGGCATGAATCCCTATTCTAAGTTCATGACCTAAACAACGAGTTTCTCATTTGCAAGGTAAGAAGGTCTGTTATGAACAACGAGTTCATAACCCACTAAATGAGATAGGGTCTATCTGCATTCAAGCTTGTCCCATAAAGGAGCAAACATCACAATGCACACAAAAAACCCTTGTCACGGGATGCCCAAAAACCAATGTCACAGCATGCCCAAAAAAAGGAGGTCATGAAGCTTACCCGTTGAGCCATGAGCTCCAAATCCAAAACTGGAACTCCAAAACGTGAACCGTGTGCTCCAAATTTGTACCGTCAGCTCCAATTCTCAAGCGTGAGCTACAATTATCAACGGTGATCTCCAATTCTCAACCCTGACCTCCAATTATCAACCATGAGCTCCAATGCTGAACCCTGTGCTCCAGCAGACCTACTCCCAAATTCACAAGAACCTCCAAATTGAACTGAACTGTCCAAAACGAGTCGCGGCAATGTCCAAATACACTTGTGATTTGTTATTATATATTATATGTTTTTTATTTTTATTATATGTTTATTTTTATTATGATGTTTTTATTTTTATTATATATTATATGTTTTTTATATTATATGTTTTTTATTTTTATTATGATGATTATGATTATGATGTTCATGTCGATGATGACAATGATGACAATGTTGTTGATGATGATGATGATGTTGATGACGACAATGACAATGATGTTATTATATAGTAATATTTTTAATAAATACGAGTATATTTTGATGAAGATGATGATGGTGGTGATGATGATGATGATGACGATGATGTTGATGAAGTTGATGATGATGGTGGTGATGATTATGGTGTTGATGCCGACGATGATGGTGATGATGATGGTGACCATGATGGTGATGATGATGGTGATGATGATGATGATGATGACGATGATGTTGATGAAGTTGATGATGATGATGTTGATGGTGATGGTGATGATTATGATGTTGAGGTCGACGATGACAATGATGATGTCGACGATGACAATGATGATGATGATGATGATGATGATGATTATGATGATGATGACGATGATGAAGATTATGATGTTGATGTTGACGATGACAATGATGATGATGATGGTGATGATTATGATGCTGATGAAGACGATGGCAATGATGATGATGATGATGATTATGATGCTGATGAAGACGATGATTATGATTACGACGATGATCATGATTATGATCATGATCATGATTCTGTTGATGGTGATCATCTTGATGATTATGTTGTTGATCGTGACAACGATGATGATGATGATGATGATGTTGATCGTGACAACGATGATGATGATGATGATGATGATGAAGATGATGGTGGTGGTGATGATGATAATTATGATGATGATGATGGTGATGAAGTTGATGATGATGATGTTGATGATGATGGTGATGATTATGATGTTGATGAAGACGATGATGGTGATGATGATGGTGACCATTATGGTGATGATGATGGTGATGATGATGATGATGATGATGATGATGATGACGATGATGGTGATGAAGTTGATGATGATGGTGTTGATGATGATGGTGATGATTATGATGTTGATGTCGACGATGAAAATGATGATGATGTCAAAAATGACAATAATGATGATGATGATGATGACGATGATGATGATGTTGATGAAGACAATTATTATGATTATGATGATGATGATGATCTCGACGATGATGATGATGATTATCATCATCATGAGGATGACGATGATGATGATGTTGATGATGAGTATCATCATCATGAGGAAGAAGATGATGATGATGACGATGATGATGAAGATGATGTGCCATCTGTATCATCATCTGTGTCAACATTGTAAGGATTGGCCATATCATCATCATCATCATCATCAGTTATGCTCATCGTGTCATCGTCATAATAATCTTCAATGGCATTGTATGCTACATCATCTAATTCAACTATTCCTTGGACATCTTCTATTGGATCATCATCGTTAGCTAACTCAAGTTGATCATGCTCGTCATCATCATATTATTCTTCTAGAGAAACCTCTTCATTACCATCATCTAGGTTATACTTTACTGGCCTTCCCCTTGGATCGTGTCTCACAAAAAACGACCAGCCTGCTTTACCTAGAACCTCTGAGTAAAATACTTGTTCACATTGGCTTGGAAGAACATAGGGCTTTGTTCCTAGCTCAAACAACCTTGTGTTTACCATGGTAAATCCATTATCATGTTCAATAATAGTTCTATCGAGATCACGTTGATTCAATCGTAACCTGTACCATTTGACAATGAATAGAACTACCTTAAAGGATTTAAAGTCACACTGTATAATATCTTCCAAATACCCATAGTATCGATAATCTGAGACTTCTGGATGTCTGTCAGTTCTATATGAAACATTGGTAAACCTCAAAGACAGTCGAAACCCCAGAATCTAATGTTTTCTTTGTTTCATCCATTTTTTTGATCTGATATCTACATCCATTGTAGACCATAGCCTTATGGTGTTTTACCTGCAATAAGCAATACACGAAAAAATTACACAACCAGTCAGTCCTTATGCAACAATACATGGAAAAAAAGAACATGTACGTCAATAAGTAATTTGCAAAATAAAATATTTAGAGGGATATTTGATTAATTATATACTTGCCATTTTATCTTTTACACCATATTCCAAATCGATTTCCCTTTCTGTTAGATTGTTATCTCCATTGTGTTGTGCTTCTTTTACCAATGAAGCCACACCTTCCCATGATATTCCATGACTTGATTGTGCGCATCGTTCAATCCATACCTTCATCTAGTCAATATTGTTTGCGATGTATAAATGAATTGCATCCCATTCTCGACCAACTCTTTAATGACAATTATTATTAAAATCAAAGAAAGGTGTAAATCTCCTGAAAAAAGACGTATATGCTCTTAATTGAAGCAATTATGACTAGAAAATAGAATTAGAATATGAAGGATATAATAAAAATACACTAGCTAATAATTACCTTTCAGCTTCCTCAATATACCTTTCCCCTTCAGTTGCTCCCCTTCAAATTTGTTATTAGAGTCTGGATCACAAATGCGACGTAAATTGAGCTTTGACGCTAAAATAGGAAGATATTCACTAACATACAACATGTTTTGGTATACCATATATCCCTCCATCATAGAACCCTCTGGATGTGCTAGTTGTCTCACCAAACCCTTCATAAATTTCAAGTGCCTCTCAACCATCCACATGGACCTTGAGTGCACAGGTCCACACAACTCAATCTCCTCAACTTGGTGTATGAGGTAGTGTTCCTGTGCATTGAAAAATGCCAATGGTAGATGCTTCTACATTTCACACATGAGACAAGGAATTTCTCTCCTCTAATACTTTATATCTTCTTTATGGATTTCTTTAGATGTCAACCATCTACAAGTGATGCAAACCAATAACGATATTTAACAAAAACAAACATTAAATTACAATATATGCAAGTAAAGAAACACTAAGCACATGCAAGTAATCGCTAGTTACCTCATGTATTTACCAAGATTATATATAACTTATTTGACATTGTTGTCGAAGTTGTCTAGGAGAGAGAGAGGTAGAAAATACTATATCAATATACAAACCACACCATTTATTAAAAAAAGAGTATACAAACAAGAAAAACTTATATGGACATAACAATAATAATTACCTTGATGAAGACATGCCAATCATGTGTTTTGACCCTCGCAAAATCACCTTTTTTAGTTATGATATTCTTCAAGTTTGCACAAAAACCGGTGGGAAATTTAATTTTCCGCATTACTTCTTTGAAAACATTGCTTTGTTGCTCCGTAAACATCCATGGAATTGAGTTTATATTAATTTGTTCTCCATTGGTATGAAATTGGATGATGTCTTTCATTGCATGGTTGCTTTCTTGAATGTCTTTGCACACTTTCACACCCTTATCTTTCTCCCTCCTTAGCTCTAGTAGTCGCCATAAGGTTTCAGTAACATTCTTTCCAATATGCATTGTATCAAACAAATGAGCAATTTGTAGGTGCTCATAGTAGGGCAACCTGCTGAATTGAATAGGATAACTTTTCATTCCTCGTGGAAGACCATTAATGCCTTCATGATCACGATGGACATCATGACTATTAGTTTATAATTAATAAATTACATCATAAATCAAATATGCCTACTACAACAAACAACTCACAATAAAAATTAAAATACATAAAAATTCATATATGATGATCCATACGTACCATGATGACGATTTATATTGTATTGCATCTTCCAAAGGTGAGGTGTCATTCTCCGTGGTTTTAATGCAGTCTCCTGCTTCCCATTGAAAATATTTATTTCAGTTGTTCTATATCTGTGATTATTAGAGAGGAAATGCCTATACTCATCAAACACCTCCTTTCTTAAGCTTTTTGAACGTCGAGATTTTATCTTAGGACCACAAACTAGACATGCAAATTTACCCTTTGTCTGAAGACCTACAATATTTACATATGGAATATCTATGTCAAATATGTTCATTTATAAAATATTCTAACTACTCCATATCATTAAATGCAATTAAAGTGGAACTTAAAATTACAAACCACAAAATGAAGTTAACCTAGGGGCATCGTGTATTGTCCATACAACCATTGCATGGAATTGAAATTGCCTTTGTCGTATTGGTCTAGATACGTCATACATAGTTATGCCATTCCATAACTTCAGTAGCCAATCTATAAGAGGTTCGATGTATACATTCATATCTTTGACTTGGAACTTTCCTTATTCATAATTTGAAGAACATATAAAAAATATCATTATGAGAACCATTAAGATATATAAACCATGCAGAAGAGTAAAATAATAGATATATATATGAAATTAAGATACATATTATGACAAATGAGATGCCACAACTACATTATAAATAAAATAGTTTTCGTCAATAAAACCTGGAATAGTCATCGACAACATTATGTGCTACCTCTTTATTGACAACCATGGAGGAATGTTATTGTTGATAACAAAAATAGGCCACATCGTGTAAATGGATTTCATCTGTGCAAATGGATTAACACCATCTGCTGCCAAAGAAATCCTAAGATTACGTGGTTCTTCTTTAAAGTGAGGCCACTTTTCCTCAATATCTCTAAAAGCAGTACCATCTGCAGGCATTTGGATAACATCATCTTGACTTCTGTTCCTGGCATGGTAATCCATAAATTGCGCTATGTTTTTGCACCTGAACGGTCGTTGCAAACGTGGAATGATGGGAATATAACGAAGAACCTTCTAAGGCACTTTTTTGTCACTTTATCTGTACGATATCTACTTACATGACATTCCAGACATTCTGTTGCAAATTCATGCTGATTATAATATATAACATGGTCATCGGGGCATGCATGAATTGCTTCATAATGCATTCCAATCTCTTTCATTATGGAAGATAAATCTCGATATGTGCGAGGTAAAATATTTGATGGTGGTAACAAAAAATCAGCTATCAAGCTACAAAAAAAAGAAAATTTTTTTTAATGTAATAAATAAATAATATTAACGAAACACGCTTCATCCGTACGATGATCAATAATGAGTTAACAATACAATTATTAGAGGAATGTAAATAATATTTATCACAATCCTATATATGTGATGGATTATTTTAGATACCTTATCATACGTGTGATTGCAATGATTGAAAGACCATTCATAACCTTCAAGTTCAATATCAACAATATAGTAGAGAGAAGATTTGTTTTGGAGCCTTCATAAAGGGGTTCATATGCCTTATCGAGAAGAGGTATATCGTGAACATCATCAAAGTCATCATCATTTTCATTATCAACATCATCGTCATCCATTCTAATGTTAAATGAATCATGGATCAATGTATTTGTACCATCATCTTCAATTACATTATCGGCATGATCATCTTGTTCAATATGATCATTCACTTGTTCTCCATTAAACGTACACGCTCCATGATCTTGATCCTGAACTTGTTCTTAAAGCACTTCCTCTGGACGACATGCTATAGGGTGTCTTTCCTTTATTATAAATACATGGAAACATCAATAGATATACATTAATATATGAAAAAAAAATAATACATACAATTACCAAAAAAAACGAATATAATAATGTTTATAATGCTAAACCTACAAATGGACGATATTCGTTCCCCCCCTCAGTGTGTCTGTAACACCCCGGTTTTGACCCCGTTTGCATTAAATGTACATGATGTATATATTGTAATTAATCATGGTGTGGAGCTAAAGGCAAAAGCCCCACCATTGATTTGTCTGTGTTATGTTTCGGCGATTGGAATCGTTGCCAATGGTCTATCATGGTACACGGCATATATTAAGTTTTGGCAACATGTAAATATACATTTTTAATTAAATAACCCCAACCAACTATGTCAATGCAACCATATTGAAAAGGGCATGATTTTCCCAAGGCTAAGGGGGGGGGGGGATTGTTAAAACCTTGAACCAATGGGGAAAAAGCCATGTGTTAACCACCCATTCAAACTGTTGATGTTAGTTGAGGGAAATTATTGCTGGGAAGTGGTGGGTAGCAGGACTGTCAGTCCTTTCCCACACGCCCACTCCACCAGTAGACTTCTACCTTCACATAGGCAAGAAAACCATTAAGGGGATTTACTCCATGCTTGTTCATTCTCACGCACAGGATTCTTCCTAGTTTTTACTCACGCAGCGAGATAGGAACCATGTTATTTCACCCACGATTTCACTTACCGATTTGTGGCTTGTGCATTGTGTTTTCCCCTGTCCAGGCTAAGAACGGAAATTACTTCTCCATTGTCGCTCATCCTCACGCAAGGAAAAACGCCCTCTGTCTCACGCAGAGGAATTCTTTTTCTGTTGGTCTCATGCAGCTAGGAGAGGGAGCCATTTTGGCTGTCATTCAAATTTTCCACAGAGAGGAATCTGGTGTGTTTTCCATCCATATATTTGGATCTACAGTAAATTTCCTTCACGCACTGGTTGGGAGGCTGATTTTCCTTCTCCATTTGCGGTCTGTGTAAGTCCTTCGTTGTCCAGGACGGACTGTTGTTTTCCCCACGTTGTGAACTGTGTTTGCTGATACATTTTGGGACTGTTGTAGGTTGTTTTGGAGTTGTTTTGGCCATGATAGGGCCAAGAATGAGTCAGGAATTGTTTTCCTTGCCCAACCTGTGAATCGCTTGTGTGACTACGTGTATGCAGTGGTTGGTCTTCGGACTATGATGGGAGCAGGGATGGGGGATTGGTTTGCTTGATAAACCTGGCATGTTTGGAAACCACACATACAAAGCTAGAGGGTTGGCTTTCTTCTCCATAACCCTTGAATAGCACTGGAAGGGAATTCATGGCCTGAGGGACTGTGTAGCAAAGAAGGGATTGATTCCTTGTGTTGGGTGTTTGTGGGTGTCTTAGAAGTTAGGCTAGTTCTGGTGTAGGTGTTCCTAGCTCTATAACGGGATCACCAGCTTAGCATTTAGCCTTTCCTAGCTCCTTAATGGCCTGATAAACCTTACCATGTTGGCTTGGCTATATTGTTGATGGCCTGATAAACCCAACTGTGCTGGATTGGCTATGTTTTGTGTATCCTTAGCTATGTGTAAGTCTGCTTGTTCCTTATTCCTTGGGGAATCATTCCCAGCTTGGGGGTGGCAGCGTTGCTGAGAGATTAAGGAGCACGTTGGCCTATGGTTGGGTGGAACGTTGCAGCGATGTAGCTGGTTGCAGGACGAGTTATTTATAAGATAAGTAATCTTGTCTATTTTACTTCTGCAATCATATTTACTGTTAATAAATTTTGATGAACATGTTGCATGAATGAATGTATGTTTGCTTCCGCTGTGTATATGAATGCTTATGCATCTTAGCATGTTTTATGTTCAAGCATTTCATTTTTATAAATATCCATGTTCATGGGGTGGTTTTCCCGGATGGTTAACGCCATGGTAGCATCCTCTTCACCGGTCGGAGGGTCAGGGACATTACAGTGTGGTATCAGAGCTTGCAAGTTGCAGCATGGGCCTCTATGGGCCATGAAGAACCAGTTAGCAGAGGCATGTTTCCTTCTGCCCAGAAGAAATTGGTGAATGACTGGAAAATTCACAAAATTTGTCTAAGTGTCTGAACTGTCGGTTCATCGAAAAACTTAGTGGGAAATACTTCTGATGCAATGGAGAGCTAGGCAAAAGCACACCCGACAGAGGGCAGTTGGAAGAAAAATTGCGGGAAAATTTTCTAAGTTTTCGTCGGCCATCGGTGGAACTTAGTGGATGTGGGAGCCATAGTTTTGGCAAATATCAGTCGAAGGCCGCCGAAATGTCGGCTCGATGTAATTGAAGAAACACCCGATATTGACTTTCGATGTCAATGAAATTTAGTTGTTCGGACTGCCGAGGTCGTCGACGGAAAATAATTGTTGGGTTCGTCGACACATAGCACTTAATGGTTCTGACCATCGACAGATGTTATGTTCCATAAAAATAAGAAGAGAAAAATTTTCGAAAGATTTGTCTAAGTGTCGAGACCATCGGCGATCGACGAAAGTTAGTGGTTTGGACCGCCGATGCGTCGGAAGAAGATAGTGGTTTGGACCACTGATGCCGCAGTGACTAGAGGTTCTAACCGTCGATAGGATTATGGTCATGGAAACCCCAGAGAGTTCGCTGGCTGCCATTGCGGCTGCCCATGGAACTAGCCACCCAATGAGCAGTGGATCTGATCGCTGATATCCTGGCATCGCTGATAAAGATCGGAAGCCTAGATGACTACGGATCTGACACACCAGAGAAAGTAGACAAACAGAACAGTGATGGATATCAGAATAAGCTAGTTGTTTTGACTGCCGAGATGTCAGAATTCAGTTGGAATGAGGTCTGATTGGGAAAAAGGAAATTTTGAGTTTTTCATGGGATCTCCCAGCAGATTTTGACTGTTTTTCAGTGGGATTTTCAGCGGTTTTTCAATGTATTTTCAGGGCTGAAAAGGAGAAAAGTGGTAGCGATCTTATGCACCAGATTGCACGAAAATCAAAGATTTACAAAAAAAAAATGAGGGCTGCCCTCGACCCACCCTGCAGTGGCGCAGGGAAGCCACAAGGGGGCAAGCACCCTTGACCCCCGTCGTCCCCTTGAAACAAACATTCTTTGATGAAGAAAATCTTGTGTTTGGGAAAATTTGTCATTTTATGATTTTTCCAGGAGAAGGTAAGTAATTCTGATTTAAATCAATGTTATGCATCTAACAGTTGTGTTACTAACACGTTTGCAGAATCATAGTCACCTTCAAGGGAAGTAATCCAGGTAGTGCAATTTGGTAAGTAAGTGGTGGTTCAGTTATGAGAACCCATGATGGATATGATGCTCGGGGTTCCTATGAGTGTGCGTGAGATGCCATGGGAGAAAATTTCCATAATGGAAATGATGACATTGAGTCTAATAGAAGGAGATTCCAAGAGACACCCTCAGATGTTGCAGCCACCATGAGAAGCTTGATTAAATCCCAGGAAGAGCAACACCAGTTGAATGCTGCTATGTTGCAGAGTTTGACAGACTTGCAAAGAAATATAGACTCTGGACAAGGTACAGCAAGACCAAAAGGCGGTAAGAGAAGTACTAGGAGAAGGAGAAGGACTTCTAGTGGGTCATCTGACTCTAAAGAATCCAGTGGGGATTGAAGTTCTTCTTCTCATAAAAGAAAAAGAAAGAGACACCATAGGGATTTCTCTCGGGATGAATTTAAGAAGGCTAAACCTCCTACATTTGATGGTGAGGTAAAGACTAGACAAGAGGCTGAAGCTTGGCTTCTTGGGATAAAGAAGTACTTTCAAGTACATGATTATTTAGGAAACATGAAGGCAAGAGTTTCCATATTCAATCTGAAAGGAAGAGCATCCATTTGGTGGGAACACTTCAAGCAAGTAAAGAGGATCAGTGAAAGGAGACTTAAGTGGAAACAGTTCAGGAAGTATTTCAAGCAGAAATACCTCTCTAACAAGTATTATGATGACAAGATTAAGGAGTTCCATGAGCTGAGATTGGGACAGCAGACCATGGAAGAGTATGCAAATAAATTCTTGGAGTTGTTGAGGTATGTCCGGTACATTAGAGATGAAAAAGTGAAGGTCTAGTGTTTTTTGAGTGGATTGCCTCAGTCTTACAAAGATAGAATTGAGTTTTATGAACCTAGAACTCTTGAAGAAGCAATAAGGAAGGCTAAGTATTGCTATGAGAAAAGCAAAGGTAAATCGGATTACCATAAGGCGTGGAAGGACAAGAAGAATGAGAAGTTTGACCAAAGAAAGAAAGGTTTCAAACCTTCTAACTTTAGGAATCAACAGAAGCAGCCATCCCAAGTTGTGAGTAAGCCAGTTGGAGTGATAGGAGAAAAGCCTAAAGATCCACAGCAGAATAGAGGACCACTTCAATGTTGGAAATGTGGAGTACCCCACATGCGCATGAATTGTCCACTCGAGAATGAGAGTGCAAGACCAACTTACAACATTCAAGAAGCAGAAATAGTGGTTCAAGTAGCAAGGGAAGTCCCTAGGATTTATGCTGCACTGGAGGACAGCCAGGCAAATCACCAGTCAACTGTGGTTGAGGTAGCAGGTAAGATTGTTGAGCAATCTGTTTCTATTTTGATTAACCCTGGTTCTACTCACAGTTACATTACTCCTAGAGTAGTGGAGATTTGTGCTTTTAAGAAACTAAATCATAGGAAGTCTTGGTTAGTTCAGCTAGCCACTGGAACTAAGAAAAAGGTTAGTGAAGTGGTAGAGAAATGTCCATTGGTCATTAATGGATTGGTCACTTGTGTAGATTTGAATGTTCTACCACTTGGTTCCTATGATGTTCTCATTGGAATGGATTCGTTAGAGGCTCACAGGGTAAAGCTTGACTGCTACAATAAGACTTTCAAATGCATGAATGAAGAAGGGAATGTAGTAGTTGTGAAAGGTATTCCAAAGGTGATTTCAGTACGGCAGGTTTCAGCAATGCAGTTAAAGAAGTTTTGTAGGAAAGGTTGCCAGTTGTATGTAGCTCATATTTTAGAGACATTAAGAGATGAAAATCCTAGGTTGGAGGACTACCATGTGTTACAGGAATTCAAGGATGTGTTTCCTAATGAGATTCCAGGGCTTCCTCCAAAGAGGGACATTGATTTCACAATTGAACTTGTGCCAGGAGCAGCACCAGTGTCCAAGACACCCTACAGGATGAATACACCGAAGATGCTAGAGTTGAAGATGCAACTGCAAGAGTTGTTGGAAAATAAGTATATCCGACCGAGTGTGTCTCCTTGGGGAGCACCAGTTCTGTTTGTAAAGAAGAAAGATGGTACACTCAGGTTGTGTATTGATTACAGACAATTGAACAAGGTTAATGTGAAGAATAAATATCCTTTGCCTAGGACTGATGACCTCTTTGATCAAATGAGAGGAGCAAGGGTATTTTCCAAGATTGACTTGAGGTCTGGTTACCATCAGGTGAGAATCAAGGATGAATACATTCATAAGACAACCTTCAGAACAAGGTATGGTCATTATGAGTTTGTAGTGGTACCATTTGGTCTCACAAATGCACCAGCTACATTTATGTGCCTTATGAATAGTGTCTTCAACAGATATTTGGATAAGTTTGTTCTTGTTTTCCTTGATGACATTCTTGTTTATTCTAAGAATGAGGAAGAACATGAAGAGCATTTGAGATTGACATTGAAATTGCTCAGGGAGCATCAGCTGTATGCAAAACTGAGCAAGTGTGACTTCTATAGAGATAGAATTCAGTATTTGGGTCACATTATCTCAGAGGAGGGTATATCTGTGGACCCTAAAAAGATTGAAGCCATTACGAATTGGCCTACTCCAAGAAATGTGACAGATGTAAGATATTTTATGGGACTTGCAGGATACTACCGGAGGTTCATTGAGGGATTCTCCAAAGTTGCACATGCCATCACTTCTTTGCAAAAGAAGGGGATGAAGTTTGAATGGACATTGAGGTGTGAAGAAAGCTTCCAGCAGTTGAAGAATCTTCTCACCAGTGCACCAGTATTGAAGGTTGCAGATCCATAGAAAGATTTTGTGGTATGTACCGATGCATGCGGACAAGGGCTTGGAGGAGTCCTTATGCAGGACAACCACGTGATATGTTATGAGTCAAGAAATCTGAAGGAGCATGAGAAGAACTATGCCACTCATGATCTAGAGCTTGCATCCATAGTACATGCTCTCAAGATGTGGAGACATTACTTGATGGGTAGGAGATTTGAGCTTAGGACAGACCATTGTGGTCTGAAGTATCTATTTGATCAGCCTACTCTGAATGCTAGACAAGCAAGATGGCTGGAATTTTTATGTGAGTTTGATTTCAAAATCAAGCACACAAAAGGAAAGGAGAATAAGGTAGCTGATGCACTCAATAGGAAGGTACAGGAAATGCATGTGGCATCTCTTAGTATTTTCCAGTTAGATTTGAGGCAGCAAATTGTTAGTCATGCTGTTGGAGATTAATTGTATGAGCAGGTAAAAGACAAATTGCAGCAACAAAGTCTTGAGAAGAGGTATGAGGGATATAAATTCGAAGAAGATGGACTTCTCACTTATAAAGGTAGAATTTATATTCCAGATGTAGCATATTTGAGGAGAGTTGTTATGGATGAAACCCATCAAACTCCGTATTCTAGTCACCCGGGATATCAGAAGACAATTGCTATAGCTAGAAGGCAGTACTTTTGGCCAGGAATGAAAAGGGATATGGCTGAGTACATTTCGAGGTGTATGAAATGTCAACAGGTAAAGGTTGAGCATCAACACCCTGTAGGTTTGTTGCAGCCTTTGCCAGTTCCAGAATGGAAATGGGAAATTATTTCCATGGATTTTATTACAGGATTGCCGATGACTTGGAGACAACATGATTCCATCATGGTTATGGTGGACAAGTTGACAAAGGCAACGCATTTTACACCCATGATGTCTATGCATAAGACGGATGACATTGCAAAGATCTTCATGAAGGATATTTTCAAATTGCATGGATTGCCGAAGGCAATAGTCTCTGACAGAGATGTCAAGTTCACTTCCAATTTTTGGAAGGGGTTGTTTGCAGATTTGGGTACAAAGCTAAACTTCAGCACTGCATACCATCCTCAAACAGATGGGCAGACAAAAAGAGTGAACCAAGTGCTTGAAGATATGCTTCGCATGTATGTGATGGACAAACCAACCAAGTGGGAAGATTACTTACACTTGGTAGAGTTTGCTTACAACAATGGACAGCAGGCATCCTTGGGGATGAGTCCATATGAAGCTTTGTATGGAAGAAGGTGTAGGACACTAGTGACTTGGGATAACCCAGTGAATAGGATTGTGCTTGGACCAGAATTGCTCAGGGAAATGGAGCAAGAGGTCATAAAGATCAGGCAGAATCTGAAAGCAGCACAGGACAAACTGAAAAGCTTTGCAGATAAGCATAGGGTAAATAGGGAGTTTAGTGTTGGGGATCATGTTTACCTCAGAGTGAGGGAAAAGAAGAGTTCCTTGAAGCTTGGAAGTTGTGCCAAGCTGTCACCAAGATATTGTGGGCCATTTGAAGTGCTTGAAAGAATAGGGCCAGTTGCATATAGACTTGCATTTCCTGCTAGCACTAGAGCTCATAATGTTTCTCATGCTTCTTTGATTAAGAGATATGTACATGATCCTAACCATGTGATAAATTGGGATGTGATTCAGGTGGAACCCAAGGGAGAGTTCTGAACCGACACAATGCGCATCCTCGACAGGAAGGTCACAATGCTCCGAAACTGGGACATAGGTCAAGTAAAGGTGCAATGGGAGCACTACGGACCTAAAGAGGCTACGTGGGAGCTGGAGGATGCCATGCGATTGGCACATCCATTTTTGTTCAATTCTGTGGATCACTGAGGCGATATCAGTGTAGCATTTTTTTCAAATTTTGAAAAGCATTGAGGACAATGCTATTGAAGGGGGAGGGGATCACAAATTTTGTTATTGGAGTCTGGATCAGAAATACAACATAAATTGAGCTTTGACGCTAAAATAGGAATATATTCACTAACATACAACATGTTTTGGTATACCGTATATCCTTTGATCATAGAATCCTCCGAATGTGCTAGTTGTCTCACCAAACCCTTCATAAATTTCAAGTGCCTCTCAACCATCCACATGGACCTTGAGTGCATAGGTCCACACACCTCAATCTCCTCAACTTGGTGTATGAGGTAGTGTTCCTGTGCAATGAAAAATGCCGATGGTAGATGCTTCTACATTTCACACATGAGACAAGGAATTTCTCTCCTCCAATACTTTATATCTTCTTTATGGATTTCTTTAGATGTCAACCATCTACAAGTGATGCAAACCAATAACAATATTTAATAAAAACAAACATTAAATTACAATATATGCAAGTAAAGAAACACTAAGCACATGCAAGTAATCGCTAGTTACCTCATGTATTTACCAATATTACATATAACTTGTTTGACATTGTTGTCGAAGTTGTCTAGGAGAGAGAGAGGTAGAACATACTGTATCAATATACAAACCACGCCATTTATTAAAAAAAGAGTATAAAAACAAGAAAAACTTATATGGACATAACAATAATAATTACCTTGATGAGGACATGCCAATCATGTGTTTTGACCCCTACAAAATCACCTTTTTTAGTTATGATATTCTTCAAGTTTGCACAAAAACCGGTGGGAAATTTAATTTTCCGCATTACTTCTTTGACAACATTGCTTTGTTGCTCTGTAAACATCCATGGAATTGATTTTATATTAACTTGTTCTCCATTGGTATGAAATTGGATGATATCTTTCATTGCATGGTTGCTTTCTTGAATGTCTTTGCACACTTTCACACCCTTATCTTTCTCCCTCCTTAGCTCTAGTAATCGCCATAAGGTTTTCGTAACATTCTTTCCAATATGAATTGTATCAAACAAATGAGCAATTTGTAGGTGCTCATAGTAGGGCAACCTGCTGAATAGAATAGGATAACTTTTCATTCCTTGTGGAAGACCATTAATGCCTTCATGATCACGATGGACATCATGAATATTAGTTTATAATTAATAAATTACATCATAAATCAAATATTCCCACTACAACAAACAACTCACAATAAAAATTAAAATACATAAAAATTCATATACGATGATCCATACGTACCATGATGACGATTTCTATTGTATTGCATCTTCCAAAGGTGAGGTGTCATTCTCCGTGGTTTTAATGCAGTCTCCTGCTTCCCATTGAAAATATTTCTTTCAGTTGTTCTATACCTATGATTCTTAGAGAGGAAATGCCTATACTCATCAAACACCTCCTTTCTTGAGCTTTTTGAACGTCGAGATTTTATCTTAGGACCAGAAACTGGACATGCAAATTTACCCTTTGTCTGAAGACCTACAATATTTACATATGGAATATCTATGTCAAATATGTTCATTTATAAAATATTCTAACTACTCCATACCATTAAATGCAATTAAAGTGGAACTTAAAACTACAAACCACAAAATGAAGTTAACCCAGGGGCATCGTGTATTGTTTATACAACCATTGCATGGAATTGAAATTGCCTTTGTCGTATTGGTCTAGATACGTCATACATAGTTATGACATTCCATAAATTCAGTAGCCAATCTATAAGAGGTTCGATGTATACATTCATATCTTTGACTTGGAACTTACCTGATTCATAATTTGAAGAACATATAAAATATATCATTATGAGAACCATTAAGATATATAAACCATGCAGAAGAGTAAAATAATATATATATATATGAAATTAAGATACATATTGCGACAAATGAGATGCCACAACTACATTATAAATAAAACAGTTTTCGTCAATAAAACCTGGAATAATCATCGACAACATTATGCACTCCCTCTTTATTGACAACCATGGAGGAATGTTATTGTTGATAACAAAAATAGGCCACACCGTGTAAATGGATTCCATCTGTGCAAATGGATTAACACCATCTACTGCCAAAGAAATCCTAAGATTACGTGGTTCTTCTTTAAAGTGAGGCCACTTTTCCTCAATATCTCTAAAAGCAGTACCATCTGCAGGCATTCGGATAACATCATCTTGACTTCTGTTCCTAGCATGGTAATCCATAAATTGTGCTATGTTTTTGCACCTGAACAGTCATTGCAAATGTGGAATTATGGGAATATAACGAAGAACCTTCTGAGGCACCTTTTTTGTTACTTTATCTGTACGATATCTACTTACATGACATTCTGAAAATTCTGTTGCAAATTCATACTAATTATAATATATAACATGGTCATCAGGGCATGCATGAATTGCTTCATAATGCATTCCAATCTCTTTCATGATGGAAGATAAATCTCAATATGTGCGAGGTAAAATATTTGATGGTGGTAACAAAAAATCAGCTATCAAGATACAAAAAAAAGAAAAAAATTGTTAATGCAATAAATAAATGATATTAACGAAACACGTTTCATCCGTATGATGATCAATAATGAGTTAAAAATACAATTATTAGAGGAATGCATATAAAATTTATCACAATCCTATATATGTGATGGATTATTTTAGATACCTTAGCATACATGTGATTGAAATGTTTGAAAGACCATTCATAACCTTCAAGTTCATTATCAACAATATTGTAGAGAGAAGATTTGTTTTGGAGCCTTCATAAAGGGGTTCATATGCCTTATCGAGAAGAGGTATATCGTGAACATCATCAAAGTCATCATCATTTTCATTATCAACATCATCGTCATCCATTCTAACGTTAAATGAATCATGGATCAATGTATTTGTACCATCATCTTCAATTACATTATCGGCATGATCATCTTGTTCAATATGATCATTCACTTGTTCTCCATTAAACATACACGCTCCATGATCCTGATCCTGAACTTGTTTTGAAAGCACTTCCTTTGGACGACATGCTATAGGGTGTCTTTCCTTTAATATAAATACATGGAAATATCAATAGATATACATTGATATATGAAAAAAAAATACATACAATTACCAAAAAAAAATGAATATAATAATGTTTATAATGCTAAACCTACAAATGGACGATATCCGTTCCCCCCCTCAGCGTGTCTGTAACACCCTGGTTTTGACCCCATTTGCATTAAATGTACATGATGTATATATTGTAATTAATCATGGTGTGGAGCTAAAGGCAAAATCCCCACCATTAATTGTCTGTGTTATGTTTCAGCAACTGGAATCGTTGCCAATGGTCTATCATGGTACACGACATATATTAAGTTTTGGCATCATGTAAATATGCATTTTTAATTAAATAACCCCAACCAACTATGTCAATGCAACCATATTCAAAAGGGAATGATTTTCCTAAGGATAAGGGGGGGGGGGGGGGGATTGTTAAAACCTTGAACCAGTGGGGACAAATCCATGTGTCAACCACCCATTCAAACTGCTAATGTTAGTTGAGGGCAGTTATTGCTGGGAAGTGGTGGTGGTAGGACTGTCAATCCTTTCCCACACACCCACTCCACCAGCAGACTTCTACCTTCACGTAGGCAGGAAAACCACTAAGGGGATTCACTCCATGCTTGTTCATTCTCATGCACAGGATTCTTCCTAGTTTTTACTCACGCAGCAAGCTAGGAACCGTGTTCTTTCACCCACAATTTTCCTTACTGATTTATGGCTTGTGCATTGTGTTTTCCCTTGTCCAGGCTGAGAATGGAATTTACTTCTCCATTGTCGCTCATCCTCACGCAAGGAAAAATGCCCTATGTCTCACGCAAAGGAATTATTTTTCTGTTGGTCTCACGCAGCCAGGAGAGGGAGTCATTTTGACTGTCATTCAAATTTTCCACAAAGAGGAATCTGGTGTGTTTTCCATCCATATATTTGGATCTGCTGTAAATTTCCTTCACGCACAGGTTGGGAGGCTGATTTTCCTTCCCCATTTGCGGTCTGTGTAAGTCTTCTCGGTGGCTTCGTTGTCCAGGATGGACTGTTGTTTTCCCCACGTTCTGAACTATGTTTGCTGATACGTTTTGGGACTACTGTAGGTTGTTTTGGATTCGTTTTGGACACGATAGGGCCAAGAACGACTCAGGAATTGTTTTCCTTGCCCAAGTTGTGAATCGCTTTTGTGACTGCGTGTATGCAGTGGTTGGTCTTCGGACTGTGATGGGAGCAAGGATGGGGGCTTGGTTTGCTTGATAAACCTGGTGTGTTTGGAAACCACATAGTCAGAGCTAGAGGGCTGACTTTCTTCTCCACAACCCCTGAATAGCACTGGAAGGGAAGTTAGGGCCTGAGGGACTGTGTAGAAGAGAAGGGACTGATTCCTTGTGTTGGGTGTGTGTGGGTGTCTTAGAAGTCAGGCTATTTCTTGTGTAGGTGTTCCTAGCTCTGTAACGGGATCACCATCTTAGCATTTAGCCTTTCCCAACTCCTTGATGGCCTGATAAACCTGACCATGTTGGCTTGGCTATCTTGTTGATGGCCTAATAAATGTGACTGTGTTGGCTTGGCTGTGTTTTGTGTATCCTTGGCTATGTGTAAGTCTGCTTGTTCCTTATTCCTTAGAGAATCATGCCCAGCTCAGGGGTGGCAGCGTTGCTGAGAGATTAAGGAGCACACTGGCCTATGGTTGGGTGGAACATTGCAGTGACGTAGCTGGTTGCGGGATGAGTTCTTTATAAGATAAGTAATCTTGTCTATTTTACTTCTGCAATCATATTTACTATTAATAATTTTTTATGAACATGTTGCATGAATGAATGTATGTTTGCTTCCACTGTGTATGTGAATGCTTATGCATCTTAGCATGTTTTATGTTCAAGAATTTCATTTATATATATATCCATGTTCATGGGGTGGTTTTCCATAATGGTTAACGTCGTGGTAGCGTCCTCTTCACCGGTCAGAGGGTCAAGGACGTTACAGTGTCCATGGTCCCTGCAATGTTTTGTGGCTGTTGAGATCAACATTCTTCTCCTCTTAAATCCCCTGCATTGAGTACACGGACAATAAAATTTTCCATCACCCCTTCGTTTCGTTGCATCCCATAGTCTAGCAAGCAATTGTCGGTTGTCTTCGTTTGGATTCGGAATATTTAATCTATTTGAAATTTTGTCATAAACTTTGTTAATGAATATAACCGATTGTATTAAAAAATCAAGTTCCACGCATAAACCACGCATCAACCACGCATCAAGGTTTTGTCAAACGGAGAGAAGTTGAAGAATAAAAAATTCCCAGCAAACTGTCTATCGATGAAAATAAAATTCCCACAATCGCCCGTTGAAGAATAAAACTATTCTTGAAAACGTCCGTCGAGGAACAAATAATTTTTGCAATCGTCCGTCGCTTCCACAACAAACATGTCGAAATGTTTAAAACAATTTATATTTATAATGGCCATGTGTCGGATATTCGATGCTTTGAACATAGTTACCGTTGAAAGTATGGGACCATAAAATTTAAAATCATGTAAACCTTATAAAAAAAATCTATACCAACCATCAGATATCCGACTCTTATGGGTTGGATATCTGACTTGTGTTTGGTTCATAGACATCGAATATCCAACAGGGAAGTGTCGAATAACCTCCACTACACAAGTCGAAAATCAGATGCCTATCCGGCACGGACGTGCCGGATAACCGCCACTACAAGAGTCAGAATTCCGACTCCCAAGTGTTGGATAATCGACGATGATAGAAATATTTTGTTGTTGGCATTCTGTAGATTGATTGTTGTCCAACACATCTGTGTGAAATGTTGGATGATGTCGGATTCTGTCATCGTATTTTGGGTTCAAATCTTGTAGTGATGCAAATCGGGAAGTGGTCTGATATTTCAGAGGGTCGGGACCAAGTTCTATAACGAGGAAAAAAGAGGCAGTAGAAGGTTAGAGGGTAGAAACCGGTCCAATATTTTTCTTATGTCATCCACCCCAATACGACCATTTCACTAGGTAGGCACCACACAAGAAGGAGCAAGATCAACAATATTAGAGTTGGAAAGAATATGTGAAAAGTAGGAGGCCAAGGGATTGATGCGAGCCCTGCTGCCCCATATATTAGAATAAAAAAGGGTGAAATTAAGATCCCCAACAACTAACAGGTTAGGAAGGTCCAAGATACCCCCATCCACAACAAAATTTCAAAAGTGTTCTTTATGGAGATAATTACCGTAATAGTTGAGCATAGAGAATTCAACATCAAGACCCCTGAATCTTGCTTTAACAAGAATGTTAGCACAAGTAGTGAAGGCTTTGCAGCAGACAACCAGGGGACTCCACCCAGTTAATAAACCCCCTGAAAGACCAGTAGAACCAATAGCACAAAATTCCCATCCCAACATCAACTTAGAAAAATAAAGAAGGGCATGATGATAGTCGGACATGGTTTCTTGGAAGAATACCATATCCGACTTAAGATCCAAAAGCAATAACCACAGGGCCTTTTGTTTGGAAAGCCCCACAAACTCTCGAATGTTCAAAGAGAGGAATTTCATGAGTAACTCAATACCGTGGGCGACGATGCTCTAAGCACCTAGCAAGAGGACAGACTAAGAGAAGGGGAGAAATCCCAGGCTGCATCCTTAACATGCACCAAGAGAGGAGCAACAAGGTCTCACTTTCCAGAAATATCGGCTAACACAGACGACTTCGGCTTCCTTGCAAGATGAATAGTGACATTTTCAAATCTGATTAAGTCAAGAGGGAAGTTTGAGGGTGAGACGATGTTTTATTAGTAAAAATGGAGAGTGAACTCAATAAGGTCGGGTCAGAGAAGGAGGGAGAATCCCTGGGACTAGCCGACCTGGAGACATAAGTAGAGAAAAACTAGGGAAGAGGAGGGAATTTCTTAGAGGAAAATAAGGGGACTTCCATTTGATATGAAAGAGAAGCCAGACCCACT
This sequence comes from Pseudotsuga menziesii, assembly GCA_001517045.1. Lineage (NCBI taxonomy): Eukaryota > Viridiplantae > Streptophyta > Pinopsida > Pinales > Pinaceae > Pseudotsuga > Pseudotsuga menziesii. Next base: position 180,726 of record LPNX010359914.1, on the reverse strand, counting down.
AGATCCACAATAGGAAAAGGGCTGTCAAAGACCAAGGAAGCATGGATAATACCAACAACGTCCTGATTGGGCCGATAAGAAGCACTGGCATGGGTTGAAAAAGCCGAGTTTAAGGGAATATCATCAAGAAGAGGCACACCAGGGTCACAAACCACTACAGTCCCACCCTCACCCGACTAACTAATAACCAAGGACGATGGAGCCGATTTTACATTACTGATGCAAGCTAAATTTTCCACCTCTTGAATAAACAGGAGTTTGCCTTTAGTTAAATATTTGTAAAGAGTGGGAGAGACAGATTCCGACATACCTTCAGGAGTCAGAGAAGAAGGGTCTTCCAAGTGCTTATCAAATACTATGGGTGAGTGGGGAAGAAGGTATGCCCTTCTCCAAGAACGACCATGAAGAAGAGAAGGGAAAGAGTGGCAAAGGTGACCCATATCGTGACAAAAGCTACAGCGGAACGTACATTCTGGTAATCCAACCTATGGCAAATGGAAAAATCATTTCATATGATGTCAATATCCGCCATTAGCCACACGAAACATCTATTTCCACCAGTACCCGATCCATACATTTGTAAAAGGAATGAAGAAATATTTCATCCAACACCATAAAGCGCCCTAAGGTATTCACAATACCCACCAAAATGTCTTTGTTCTAAAGTGGTAGTCGAAGTGCCGTGAGGAGGACCTAGAGGTGTCTTATTGTAACACGTTCCCAAAGTGGCTCGAAGTTGGAGTGCCGATGGCCTAGCACCAGGGAACCTTTACCAATACTCCATAGGGAACCAAGAATAAGGGAAGCGTCCTTATCTTCCAAAAAAGACAAAACCGAAACACTTGTTTTCTAATAGACTTATAGACGGAACATATTCAAGTTATAAAGGATTCCAATGAAGAGTAGCTGAGTCTACTCACTCACCCTTGTCCTACTATAGTATTCCAAGCGTCATACCAAGGCTCTACAACAAAGAGCTTCCGCTTTATCCATATAAACATCCCAGCACAAAACTATGTTTCACATCAATGGCCCTTATAGCTTTGGACTTCTACCTTGAGCAAAAGAAAGAAGGGATGTGAACCTGCTCCTTCCCAGACCCTACCCTCCCATAGGAAGGTTGGTCGAAGGTCATAGGCCCGTGAAGAAAAGAGCCGCAAAAAAAGGGAAGATTAAAAACAAGCCAACAAACACCAAGTAATAGACGCAAAGAGGAAAAACCACAAACCTCCGAAACAAAGGTAGTTAGAAACTCAAAACCATCGGCCAGTGCAAAAAGGAAACAACTGAAAGTGGTAACAGCTAACAAAACAAACCACGCAAGAACCAATAAAATTCTGACCAGAAATAAACATTGACCAGACACCGCAAAAACCGGGTCAGCAAAGGAAGGAAAATATCAACAACAATGGCATAGAAAGTGAAAAACAAAACCCTAAAGTTAACAAAAACCCTAGAGGGACTCGGGAAAAAGGAGCCGACACAGGAGTCACGAGCCCTGACAACAAAAGAACCACCGATGAACCCTCTAGAACAAAGCATAAGAGAAAAACAAAGGCTCAAAGAGAATTCCAACTTTTTTATAACATGGTTGGTACTCAGTCCTCCGCTGGGAGGACGGATTCCATGTGATAGAAAACCAGAGAGCCCGTAATCGCTAAGAGATAAGAAAACAAACCAATGCAGAAACCCACAAACAGTCTGATGGAGAAACCCTAAAAGGAGAATATAAAAAATACTTACCAGTATAAGAAAATCTATGAGCCATTCAAAGAACCCTCGACATCAGTAGAGGGAGCAACGCTCATGGAAAACCAACCGTAAGAAGTGTCGCACAATGCACCAAGGTTTCAAGAGATCCACCATGTTTTAAAACACCCAATCAACCATATCTTACAACTTACTATAGCAATATTTTCTTGCTGATCAAGTTGTATAACTTATTATAACATAAAACGCATTAAAAACTATTAAATAACAAAAAATAAAGATAAAAAAAAACATTAAGATACAACTAAATTACAAAAATAAAATATTTTAAAAATTAAAAATAAATATTCTCTAATTTCAAACCCTAACAAAAACATTTATTTATTTAATATTTTCTGCAGAAATAATCACCTTCATGTTATTCTGAAGGAATCAAGGAAAGCTCACACGCACGAGAAATCTCAACAAACTTAACGGTTGAGCCAACCGTCATCCATACATCCAAGCCATAACATGTCTCAATGAAATCGAACCTAGATGGAATGAAATCCATCTAGTCCCACCAATAGACCACCGTATCATTGACAAACAAAAACATTTAAAAATACAAATAATAAACAAATAAAACACCAAAACAATATAAAATAAAATGAAATGAAATGATAAAAATAATTTATGTTAATATTATAGCAAATTATTGAAAAACAATATAATAAAACTAACCAAATAAATGCTGAAATTATGACAAAATATTAAAAAACAAATCATAACCATTTAAAAATGTTTATATTATAACACAATATTGTTAAAAAGGAAAAATGAATTCATAACACAAAATGTCACTCCGTAAATGGTATGTTTAATGGGTTAAAGAGGAAGTTATTAAGGTGGGGTGATTCCTAGAATTGTGCCACCCCTTAAGCACCAGTACTTGGAGTAGTGCTTAAGGGGTGGCACGATTCCCAAAATCACGCCATCCTTAAGAGCCTCTCCTTGTACACAAAAAAAACTACAAAACATACCCTTAACACTTGATAAAACTTAAACATTTTGTTATTATATGTTTTCCTATATTGTTTTGAAATTTTATTATATATTACATGTTTTATATTATATTGTTTTGAAATTTAATTTTGAATTATATGTATTATATTTGTTTCATTTATGTTTTAAATTTAATTTTATAATATAGGTTTTGTATTTTTTATATGGTCTTTAAATGTTTTGATATAGATTTAATAGTTTATTGTAATTTTTTTATTTTATTTTTTCAAGTATATTTTTTTATTATGGACATTTTTCATATTTATTATTATTATTATTATGCTCATGAGGAAAATAACAAACTTCACAAATTTTGATCAGATATTTTGGTAATGTTTTCACTTAAGATTTTATTTTGAGAATAAATATTATGTTTTTAATATGTTTTTTTACAAATATATCGTATTTTGTTGTTGAATTTATGTGAATCATCACTTAATAGAAAATAGTGTTAATTAGTATCATTTTTATACATAAAATAGCTGAAAAGGCAAAATAGTTTGAAATATCTTTTTTTTTTCTCAAATTTTAAACAAATTTGCCCTAAAAAATTACTTATTTAAGAGAAAAGTTGAAGGAAAAAACTTTCTAAATGTATATATTTTTCATTCTAAGTAGCTTCAAAATGTTAATGTTTTTTTGAAAATATGTATTTTTTTTCATTATAACTAGGTACTAAATGTATATTTTTTTGTAAAAATTTAAAATTTGAAAAACATATTTTTAAATAAAAAAAGTAGTTTTTTTATGACCAAGATATTTCAAAATTGCAAAAAAAAAAGGCTTAAAATGAAAAATGATGCTACCAGTATACACACTTTTTGAAATGAAAGTAAAAATAGCTATTAAAATTGAATACAAAAAAAAACGAGAACAATGTCAAGTTCTTTTCAAGTTGTATAACTTGTTTATAGCAATTTCTCAACCTGCTCAAACACCAACTTCTAATGCTTCAACGAAAAGTTCATTTATGCCTTCTATCAACCCTCCAAATGTAATTGGACACCATATTCCAACTTTAAGTTTACCTGTGACATGAGGCCAATATACACCTACTTTTTATAATATTTAGGTGCAATGCCTTCGGTTGTAGGGCTAAGCAGAGTTCGTAATCAACCCAATTTCGTTTTCAACAATATTCTGGTGTTCAACAACCACCATCCTCTTGGGGGAAGAAACAACCACTTGTTTAGGGGAAGCCACAACAACCTACTATGGGTACCCAATATCCGACTGGGGGGGAATATGCCAAATTATTATACTTAATCCTCCTGCCACAAATTTGTATACTGGTGTACCTTATCTGGGAGGTATGATCAATCAATGGTCACAACCTGTTGTAGGTTATGATACTCAACAACCAATTAATTTTTTCGAACCTTTATCTCAAAGCATATGAAAAAAGTATATTAACAAAACATATCTATCATGATAGATTCCTAAAATTACAACTAGGTTTACCTGATGCCTGGATGATGGTGTCGTCTGATCCACAACTGGGGACTTTCCCCAATCATCTAGCTGCAAAAAAGAAGTAGAAAAAATTATCATAATGAAACCAGTATACACACGAAAAATACATAACAAAAAAAATTAATGCTACATATTATATTGGTACAATTTCGGCGTATTTAAATTGTACAATTACAATTAGGTTTACCTGTTTCCTCGAGGCTGTTGTCGTCTGATAAACAGACGGCTCGATTCCCCGATCAACACTCAGCATCAAATATAAATAAACATTATATAAACTAAACGAATATACTCATGAAAAAACACAACGACAAAACTTTTTGTACATATTAAATTTGTACAATGATATCGATGTATACCTGTTGCCTCGAGGCATGCCTGGTATCATCTACTGTGAAGGAGGTTTCCCCTACAGAACCCTGCTTCAAAAACATAGAAAATTTACCTAAACGAAACCAAAATACTCACTGAAACAATATAATAACAAAACATTTTGACGTATTTAAATTGTATAATTACAATCAGGTTTACCAGTTTCCCCAAGGCTGATATCGTCTAATCAAGATCCAAGTGGTTTCTCTGATCAACAATCTGCAACAGATATAAAAATAACATTATATAAACGAAACGAATATACTCATGAAAAAAACAAAGAATAAAAACTCATTTTTCAAATTATATTTGTACTATTACAAAGATGTATACATGTTGCCTCGAGGAAGTTGTACTCCCCTGACCAGCTGTTGGGGAGATGCCTCTATCACTACCCTATGAAGTAAATATAGAAAATTTAGACAAAATTATAACAATTGACTAAAGGAAAATCCTTAAGAGATTAAATTAATTAATAAAAGGTTGGGTAAATTGTTGGATGTACAACTTCCATAGTAACTGTGTTTGTATCTACTCGATTCAAATTGTAATTAATAATAAATTCTTCCCCTACAACTATTGATTTAATGGCACATACAAATACACGGTTTCCTTCATGCCCCTCAAATATACAGTTGGGTTTCTTAAGTGTAGACCCTGGTTATGTACTATTTATAAACCCCGCAATATTCCTAGTGGCCTTTGGCCTTTCGTCAATGTATAATGTTGCTCCTTTGTTTTGATCTTTGTCTTTAAGCTGTAAAGACCCATATCTACGCATACTTCATGTATATTGGACCAGGCGCATCCAATATTTGTAGTTGTAACAGGGTCCAACATACTCCATCAATTATGTACATCTGCAGTAACCGACTTTTATGCCATCCATGAAAACAACCCCAAACCATGTAATGCCGACGATGCAATTTGACATATCCTCTCGTTCACACAAAAATCTATGTTCAATTGAGGAATATCCCCAGGCACCCATTGTTTGACTAGATGTTTGTACCTTAATGGCACCTCTATGTCGCCTATTGTCTCATCATTGTAGGAACATGACCCCCCTTTAGCGACAAAAAATTATATTCGTTTATGGATTTTTATTCTGATCTTCTAACATATAGTTGATACAGCCCTTATAAACCTACTGGATGTCTCACTTTCCTCTAGCCTTCCTAAACTCCCCTCGCTCGAGGAATATAGGTCTGACAAATACCTTTTTGGTTCTACCTGTACCATGGGAAAAAAGTTCAAATAGGACCTTGTTGGGTATGCATGGTTCATATTAGAAAATTACAAGGAATTAAGGCATGCATTTTCCACTATCATTATGCATAGTTAACATATCTCCCCCAATCTTGAAAATGCATATCTTGACCAAGGTGTACCGTAAAGGTGGAAAAACAACCCATTTTACCCATAGGGACAACAAGACTATTGACTTTAATCTTTCTCACTCTCAAGTTATATTGTCACATGTATTTATATCATCATTGTATACGCATAAGTAAATAACAAAGGTAGATCTAGAAAAGTACTGTTGTAATAAATTCATACATAATTTTCATCTCTTTCAACTTTAATGCTCCACTTGTCATTGCGTTAAAGTTGGTCCTCGAGATGAGTTATCAATTCCAATGTACAGAACATAAACGATAAAAAATTACAATGAAGTTTAACTAATGAATAGTAATTAAAGAACAATAATAATGCTAGATAGATCTGGTTTGGATCTTCCTTATAATCAGACATGATTTTGAGTCGTCTCTTGTCATTGTAAGGACAAGTAGCCATAAGACATACATTCAGAGAGAGAGAGTGTGTGTCTTTGTGTGTTGATGGTTCAGGTTCACATTTCACGGTTGGAGCTCACGGGTTGGAGATCATGGTTCACAATTCACAACACAATTATAGAATCCCTAGAAGGGGTACCATATAACCTTTGGTACCCTACTTTAAGTGTAATCAACTTGATGCATCCAACAAATATCATATTTATACTTCTTTCATGCCAAGATGCTCCAAGAGTGAAGTTATGAACATAATAATGAAACTTGGCATGTATTATAGAATGGTCACTTAGGAAACCCTAGGTTATAGGGTGGTTACCATAATAAAACATAAAATAAAGTTGAGTACACTTAGAGTAGGGTACCAAAGGTCATGTGGTCACATAATAATAAAACAATAAAATTAATAATGTTAAGTAATCATACCAAAGGTGGTCAAGGTACTACACACAATAAGGGCACTAGGACCAAATAGAAGATGAAGGACCATAAGTCAACAAAATGGGTCACAACAAGATGGTAAGGAAACCCCCATACCCACAAGACCAAGGTGTGTCATAAAGGTAGACAAACAACCTAGTTTACCCATAGGGCCAATAAGACCAATGACTTTACTCTTTTCTCTCTCTCAAGTTATATTTTGACATATATTTTTATCATCATTGTATAAGCAGAAGTAAATAACAAAGGTAGATCTAGAAAAAAGTAATGTTGTAATAAATTCATACATAATTTTCATCTCTTTCAACTTTAACGCTCCACTTGTCACTGGGTTAAAGTTGGTACTTGAGATGAGTTATCAATTCCAATGTACAGAACATAAACAGTAAAAAAATTACAATGAAGAAAAACTAATGAACATAATATATAAACTTGGCATGGCTTCTAGAATGTCATGTATTCTAGAAAGGTCGCAGCTCAAGTACAATGAACACACACAAGGTCACAACCCACCACAAGATGCATTCAAAATTCATAGATCAGATCTAAACAAACATGTTTGGAAGACCTCCGCTTTAAAAAATTAGTTACTTAGTGTATGCAACGATATTATCTCATAGTTTAGAATATTCATTTTCCTCGCAATATGATAAAAAATGTATACAATATGACACAACCACAAATACTGTACACTGTGAGAATATATCATGACATACACTATAATTCACCACTTGCACAAATATTATTTCTCTGTATCGAGAGACCTACACCCAATGAAACAACAAGATGGTAAGGAAACCCCCATACCCACAAGACCAAGGTGTACCATAAAGGTGGACAAACAACCCATTTTACCCATAGGGCCAACAAGACCAAAGACTTTAATATTTTCTCTTTCTCAAGTTATATTGTCACATATATTAATTTTATCATCATTGTAAAAGCAGAAGTAAATAACAAAGGTAGATATAGAAAAGTACTTCTGTAATAAATTCATACATAATTTTTCATCTCTTTCAACTTTAACACTCCACTTGTCACTGCATTAAAGTTGGTCCTTTAGATGATTTATCAATTCCAATGTACAGCACATAAATAGTAAAAAAATTACAATGAAGTTTAACTAATGAACATAATATATAAACTTGGCATGTATTCTATAATGTCATGTATTCTAGAAAGGTCACAACTCAAGCACAATAAACACACACAAGATCACAACCCGCCATAGGATAAATTCAAGAGTCATAGGTCAGGTCTGAACAAAAATGTTTGGAAGGCCTCCACTTTGAAAAATTAGTTACTTAGTGTATGCAGCGATATATTCTCACATTGTACACTATGCATTTGCCTTGCAATATGGTAAAAATTTCATACAAGATCACACAGCCACAAATATCGTGCAATGTAAAAATATATTGTGACATACACTGTAATCCGCCACTTGCACAAATATTCTTTCTCTGTATCGAGAGACCTGCACCCAATGACTTAACATACTCATATCGCCTCCATCTGACCATGATATATAAAAATTCAATGTGTGCAGTATCCATAGGAAAATTTATATGAAACAATATCATACTACCACATTCAAGGCATCTTATTCCACCTACACATATTTAATTGAAAAAAATTCTCATGATTCCTTATACATAATATCAATGAAATAAAATCATGCACAATGGGAGGAAGAGGGTTGTCTTGCTAGTTCCTTTTGCATAAATATACGAATGTGTTAGAATAGATTTGGAGTTCAACATGGCACATACAATAACAAGTGTTACATATTGAGCATAATATACCATGGTTTCAATTTATTGAAATTGAGAAAATAAATCTTTACACCTTGATTTATTTTTTGAAATTCCTCAAAAATTTCAAATTTCATCATCTCCAGAATGTGTTTACAGTGCTCATCATACATGCCTCTAGATAAATAGTGTCACACCAAATGATTCCAATCTGGTATATCCCAAGAATTATTTTCCAAAACTCTACCACTTCATCTCTAATCCTTTCTAGAAGTGTATCTCAATAGGGTTTCCTAAAAATGAATCCCAACAAGAAGCTTAATTGTTTTCATCTATATAGGGCATGAATTTAGAATGTATCCCTGCAAAGAAATCAAGGAGCATAGATGAAGAGAGAATTAGGTGACTTGATTGTTGTTGCTAATGATAAAATCCAACCTTTAAACAATGCACCCTCTCTCATTTTATTGATTTCAAACCCTAAATGGGCATGCAAATGAATTCCACGCCCCTTCTCCAAAATTGTCCAAGATTCCTCATGATCCTTCCTTCCTGGTCTGAGTTAAGTGGAGAGAAGTCAACATCATGGATGGAGTTCCAATTGAGTTAGATGAGGTTCCCTATGTATTTGTTGAGTTAAGTGGAGAGGATTTGCATGCATAATTGAGAATCTAGTTAAGTGAGAGCACCCTTCTCCATCATTGAGTTCACATTCAGTCTTGTGCATGTTCTATAATTTTCCATTTGTCACAATGTGAGTTCACAACATGTTGCATATGAATTGATTCCACATGTTACACGTGCATGGATCACCAACTAGAAAATAGGAGATTGTTTGCATGTTTGAATATTTGGCATGCAAGAATATGCATATACCATGCAACTCAAACCCTAATTGCCAAAATATAAGTATCTTGCTTGTCATTTGAAAAAATCTCATTAGAACCCTAGGATCGCAAGGATGCTGAAAATATGATAATCCATGACATGTGGACCTCTAAACTTTGTCTCCTATAAAGTATGAAAACTGCTAAAAATAGAAATCCCCAAACCTGATGAAAAACCTACACAGTGTCCCTAACTCTGAACCTAGATCATATAACCGAACCAACATGCATCTAAAAATTGTGGGAACCAACCTATGACCTATTAAATCTATCTCTCTGTAACAAGTTTGAATACCATCTAGATGAAATAAGTTGGATCCTAACCCTCCAATTTTTCATATCGACGAATCTGGCGGTTAACAGGATGTTATGCATGTCCATTGCTCACTTATGTGCTCTCTCAATTAAAATTAGAATATTTTTGGGATCCTAACCCCACAATTTTTCTATGCTTTTGCTTAGTCTAAATGACTGCAGTCTAGTCTAAGGAAAGTGGTGTATTTCACTCTCCATCCAAATCCTTTGAGTTTTTATGTTGCTCCAACAAAGGTGGGACATAAGGCTTGAGCGGTCTTCATTTTCACTACAGAAGGGGAGATGTAGTTCAGTTCGTGTTTGTTTGTAAATAAATCCTTTGTTTTATTAGAGTGAGTACAAAAATCTATACAGGATTTTCTTAACAGGTAGGAGTATACATTCCATCAAAGTCGAACATAATTTGCACTTGGACTCATCTGCTTTGAATCCTGTGTTAGCATGAGGTGCATGCCCGTTGGGTTTTGAACCTGGTCATCATGATTTTAAGTACCCCAACTAGAAGACGGCCACAATCCAAATCATAAATATGCCTAAAAAATAGCTAAAGTATTCAAATATGGTTTCAGATAGTAGGCTCCAGTGAAAATGAATTTTTCCTCATTGTTTTGGATCAACAATATACAATTTTGACTAGAAACAACATGAACCATCTTTAAGCACCACATGAAATCACTGAGTGCTGAAACGTGCCCTTTATAGGCTTGTTACATGATCCTTGAATGATGTATATGAAAGAGATTTGCAAGATTAAGCTACATGATCCCTGCAAAAACAAACCCACATTATCATGAGAACCAGTGTTGCCACATGAATGACACCTCAAATGACAACTCGGACAACTGCAAAACTGCAATTATGACAGAAAACAAGCCCATTGAGTTTTGAACCTATGTCATATTTCATGCCAACCCTCCAACTTATAGCTATATAAGAGCCTGATAGACATCCTATTG
>LPNX010359914.1:149981-164981 GCA_001517045.1 Pseudotsuga menziesii | reverse complement strand
CATGTGGCATATCTATTGGAATTCGGTTAAACCATCTAGCAAAAATCATGGAGTCCAGGAGGATCAAACCCCCAAACTCCACTCTGCCAAAGCCTCCACAGATCTTTGCCAACCAGGATGTCCACCAATGGTTCTTAATTGTATAGGTTAAAACTTGTATATGAAGTATATGGGTCGTATGGTCGACAAAAGGGGTGGGATCGAGGGCTTAGCCCTCGACCCCATGGCACACACCAAGGTCTATGTTTTATGTTATAGGGTGGATCCAACACAACACATGCCAACACATATATCAACACGCCAACACAACAGACACTCCAACAAAGCGCCACCACTGTAACACCCCGGTTTTGACCGCATTGTATTAGATGTATATGATGTATATATTGTAAATGATCATGGTGTGGAGCTAAAGGCCAAGGCCCCACCATCGATTGGTTATGCTATGTTTCGGATTTAAATTTTCACCGATGGTATATCGGGGCATGCAGCATACATATTGAGTTTTGTCATCATGTAAATATGCATCTTTAATTAAATAACCCAACCAGCTACGTTCATGGCAACTAAATTGAGAAGGGGCATGATGGGCATGATTTTCACAAGGATAAGGGTGGGGGAATTGTCAAACCTTGAGCCATGAGAGAAAATTCATGTGTCACCACCCTGTTTTAATTTTCCCATCTTTCTTTGTTTTATCCAACCACCACCATTAAGAACTCCTACTGTTAGTTGGGGAAGTTATGGCTGGGAGTGGAGTGTGGCAGGACTGTCAGTCCTTGCCCACACGCACACTCCACCAGCTGATTGAACCTCGCAATGGGAAGAGGAATGACTATGCCTCTCATTCCAGTCACTCCACGATGCCATAATTCTTGCCCTTGGCTGTTCATTCTCACGCACAGGATTTTCCTGGTTTTTCTCACGTAGTTTTCCCTTACGTTGTGTTGTGTTGGGGTCTTCTTTACATTTTCGGGACAGGAGTCTGTTCATTTCTCATGCACCGGCTTCTTCCTGTTTGATCTCACGTAGTTAGGAGAGAGGGTTGTCTCCATTGTCATTCACATTTTTCCACACAGAGGAATCTGTTGTGTTTTCGACCCGCATTTGGAATTGGGTGTAAAATCTTCTCTCACGCACTGGGTTCTGCGTTGCTGTTACTCATGCAACAAGCTGGAGGTCGTTCGTCCACTATCACCCATGATTATTCCTGTGGAGAGCCATTTTACGCTCAGGGACTGTGTGTAAGTTTCCCTTACCGGTTTGTGGCTCGTGCATATGTTTTTCCCTCTATATTTGGGGTCTGGTGCAAGTTTCCCTCACGCATAGGTTGGGAGACTGTATTTTCTTCCACAGTGCATCCTGTGTAATTCTTTTCCGATTATTTCCTTGTCCTGGTGGGACTGTTGTTTCCCCATGTCATGAACTATGTTTACTGATACGCTTTGGGGCTGTTGTGATTCACTTGGGAGTCATTTTGGCCATGGTAGGGCCAAGAATGACTCAGGAATTGTCTCCCTGTCTCAACTGTAACAGCCGATTGGTTGCATGTGTGCAATGGTTGGTCTTCGGACTGTGTTGGGAGCAGGGATGGAGGCTTGGGTTGCTTGATAAACCTGGTGTGTTTGGAAACCACATAGACAAATCTAGAGGGTTGCCTTTCTTCTCCACAACCCCTGAATAGCACTGGAAGGGAAGNTTGATGGCCTGATAAACCCAACTGTGTTGGCTTGGCTGTGTTTTGTGTATCCTTGGCTATGTGTAAGCCTGCTTGTTCCTTATTCCTTGGAGAATCATTCCTAGCTCGGGGGTGGCGGCATTGCTGAGAGATTAAGGAGCATGCTGGCCTATGGTTGGGTGGAACGTTGCAGCAACGTAGCTAGTTGCGAAACGAGTTCTTCATAAGATAAATAATCTTGTCCATTTTACTTCTGCAATCATATTTATTGTTAATGGTTATGATGAACATGTTGAATGGATGCTTGTATGAATGTATGTTGCTTCCACAGTGTATGATAAATAATTGCATCTGTGTATGTTCTACTTCAATGCATTCTATTTTAGCATTTTTATGAATTCACATGTTTATGGGACTGGTAGCCCGGATGGTTAACGCCATGGTAGCATCCTCTTCGTCGGTCGGAGGGTCGGGGATGTTACAACCACAACAAGCCATCGCTTTGAACCAAACCATATCAATGTTACAACAATATCATGCTAAAAGGGGAGATACCCACAGGTTTGACCTCAGGACCTCTGCCCCAATAACCAACACTTTACCATTGTGTCAAAGCTTGTTCGTTGAAATGGATTTGGCAGGTTTTGGTTAAGAATTTGAGGCATAATTTGGGACAAAAAGGGGGTGAGTGGCCTCCATTTTCGGTGCCCAAATTCCTATTTAAGCCTTTGTTTAAACCACAAAAAATAGTTGTTTAGAGCACAGCTTTAATGCAGAGTTATCGAGGCAGGTACAGGGCACGAATCCCAAGCTAGACCTAGATTTAGAGGTGGAATGCATACAAATCCATACAATGTAGAAGTGTGTGTTCTTCATTAGCATGCCAAATGAGGCCTCATCCAAACAAGTTCGAGTTTATACTCATTCTTCTCAGAATTTTGAGAGGAACGCAGTGGTGCACTTTGTTTCTAGGTTTGACTGACATAACTCAGAAGTTGTTCCAAAACTCATGTATGTAAGCTTTTGAAGACTTAATAAGATCGACCTTCTCATTGGAAGTGGCTCAGAGATGTATCCCAAGAAGGGTGAACTCCATTATAATTTGTTGTCTACATATTTCAGATGGTTTGGATACTTGTCTTCAACTTGGAGAGACCGCATCATATGGTGGGAGAGCACATATAAAGAGGATATTGCCACAAAAGGGAAAATTATATCCTCTTGGTATGAGTTTACTTCAGCATTAAAAAATTAGTTTTATCCGTTGGGTTATATGTAGCAAGCTATGATGGACTCGCAGAACTTGAGGCAAGGTAAGGGATGAAGTGTGCAAGAATACACACAAGAGTTCAGAAAAAGAGCTTTGGTACTTGGTATACCTCTCTACACTCAAGAAACTCTTCTCAAGTATATATGAGGATTACATAGCTATTTATGTTGATCAAGATCGATGTCGATGGTTATAGTACTAATTTAGGCACATTATATTTTGGAGATATCATGTAAATATTCATTTTAATAAAATACCACAACTAGTTGTGCACTGCAATGAAAGAGATGGGGGCATGATTTCACAAGGAATAGGGAGGGAATTTATCCAAACCCCTGAGCCATAGGGTGAGTCCAGATGTCGATGAGAGAAACCATAAGCTCTCATCTACCCTTTTTGTCCTCTGCACTCAATCATTCATTTCTTCTAGAAGAGTGGTTGATTGTGAAGAGTGAGGCATGGCAGTCGGTTTTGTGACTGAGCCATCATGTAGTCTGAGCAAACCTATAGCCTGGGGGAAGCCGCATTCTTTCTTCTGAAGCAAGTAATCACGTGAATGCGTGCCCATGCCATCTTTTCCTGAGTCACCCAGAACACTTTTGATCATTGTTCCATTTTATTTTCGATTATTATGTTTTCCACTATCCTGAGTCGTAGAATGGGGTTGTTCAGCAGAGTTCTTCCTCCTCACGCAGCGAGAGATAGCAGAGTATTTCTACGTATTTCTTTAGTGTTTTTCCTGTGTTACAAAGTGATATGGAACCCTGGTCTCTTGTGTACAAGTGAAACCTTTTTTTTCATGTATTACAAACTGGTGTGGAACCCTGGTTGTCTGTGTTACAAAGTGGAGCCCTGTGTTGTTATGTCTCCTTGTGGTTTGTTGTTATGTATTCTCTGGTTTGGGTATGAATTGTATGCAAGATTTAGGAGTGGAAGAGACGTCGAATTGGATTGATAAATTTAGTAAATAGAGGAACCTCACAAAAACATAAGAGTGGTTGGTCAATCTTCTATGCACATCCTGAAGAGAACTAGAAGGGAAGGTATATCCCGAGGGACTGTGTAGCAGAGAAGGGGATACTTCCTTGTGTTGGTTGTGTAGGTATTGTAGATTCCAAGCCAGATAGATATTGTGGAGGTGTCCCTAGCTCTCTGAATGAGCCACTAGCTTAGTCATTTTACCTTTCCACTACCTTAGCATCCCTATAAACCCAAACGTAGATTGTCTTGGCTGACAACCTGATATACCCAATGGTATATTGGCTTGGCTAGGAATCCTCATAAACCCAATTGTATATTTCCTTGGGTGAGAAGCCTGATAAAACCAATCGTGTGTTGGCTTGGTTGTGTCTTGATGTGCATTTTTCCATGTATGATCCTTGGCTGGACAGCCTAATAAACCCAGTTAGTTGGCTTGGATGAGTATCCTAATAAACCCAGTAGTGAGATGGCTTGGATGAGTATCCTAATAAACCCATCTATTAGTTGGCTTGGTTGGTCCTCAATGTGATTGTTGGCTTGAATTTTTGTATTCTGATAAACCCAACTTTTAGTTGGCTTGGTTGGGTATCCTAATAAACCTAGCAATGTATTGGCTTGTTTGCATGCACCCTAATAAACCCAATTGTGTATTGGCTTGGTTGGACAGTCTGATAAACCCAATTGTAGTTTGGCTTGATTGTGTTTGATATGTTATGGCTATATGTGAGCCTATTGTTCCCTAGTTCCTTGTGGAAATCATTCCCATCTCGGGGGTGGCAGTTGTGTTGAGAGATTGATGAACACAACTTACCTATGGTTGGGTGGAACGTTGCAGCAAAATAGCTAGTTGCAGGACAGCTTCATCTTCAAGATAAGTATTCTCTGGTTATTATTATTTATGCAATGTATTTGCTTATGAATGTACTAAACATGTTGAATGCATATTAAATATTTAAGTAGAGTTTATTGTTGTTAAATGTCCATGCATTTTGCATTTGTATATGCCTTATATTTTCCACTACATTTTGCTTGTGATCATGAAGGTTTGATACCTAGCTGAAGAGTCAAAATGCGGCTATATTAAGGTAAGATGTGTTTTTCTACACTCCGAGATATTCCTGCAAAAGGAGGAAGTTGAAAGGAGATAAAAATGGGAAAATATAAGGAAAAAGTTAGATTTCCGCACCCCCAAGTCCACTGCGGAAGGCGGGAGTCGGAAGGAGGAAATCGACAGAATAGAAACAGGTTAAGGAAAAATTTGGTTTTACGCACCCCGATATTGATCCGTGGAAAGCGAAAGGTCAGAAAGCGGGAAACCAAAAGATAAAGTAGTCAATTCATGAATTTCCGCTACCCAAAGTCAGAAGTTCGGAAGTCGGAAAGTGGAAAGTGAATGAGTAAAGGTATTGTATCTCGTGATTTCCGAAGTCTGAAGCCTAAAGTTAGAAATCGAAAGTTGGGAAGTCGGAAAGAGGAAAGAGGAAGAGTGACAAGTATGCATACCGCATTTCAGGATTCTCGCTACCCGAAGTCAGAAATCGGAAGCCGAAAATTAAAAGTCGAAAAAGTCAGTTTAAGTGTGGAAAAGAAATTTTCTGGTTGCAGAATGGATTTTTCCGCTACAGAAAGATCGTTATAGTGGTGCTTATGCTTTAGCATGAATGTTAAAGCATTAACATGACCCATGACTGTGTAAAGAGAAATAAATGATAAATTTTAAATTATTATGCATATCACTCAGGTGTATGGGCACTTGGGTACATGGACATCGTGGTATCAAAGCGAGCAGTGAAGTCGCATCCCTCCTTTAAATGTCGATGTTGAGGGGAGGGTATGTGACAGTGTGGCATCAGAGCTATTGGTTACAACATTGGGCCTAGATGCGCTAAGTGAATAGTTATCAGATCTATTGGTTACAACATTGGGCCTAGATGGGCCAAGAGAATAGTTTCCAGAGCTATCGGTTACAACATTAGGCCTAAATGGGCTAAGTGAACAGTCGGTAAGTGGTTTTTAATTCTAATATTGAGCACAGCTAACAATGGTGTTCATTAACACATTTTGCAGAGTCATAGTGCAGTTGGAAAATTTGGTTTCGGCTCAGCCATGAGAATCAAGAGCATGAATGATGCATAGGATCCCCATGAGCACGAGGCAGATGCTATGAGGGAAAACATATGGGTTGGAAATGTTGAAACAGAATCCAATGGAAGAAGATATCAAGAGACTCCCCTAGATATTACAGCCACCATGAGAATCCTAAGGGGGGGATTACAAAGTTGCAGAGAAGACAATGAGAGGATGAGTAGAATCAGAGCTCGGGAAGAGTAGAATCAGCTGAATTTCACCATGCTACAGAACATCTAAAGGAAGATGAACTCTGGGCATCGGGCAGTAAATCCAGAAGGAAGTAGGAGCAGTACTGGAAGAATAAAAAGATATTCTAGTGGATCATTTGACTCTGAATGATCCACTGGTGGTTCAATCTCTTCATCTCACAGGAATAAGATGAAGAGGCATTATCGGACAGTTCACATGATGAATTTAAGAAGGCAATTCCTCCTACCTTTAATGGTGAGGTAAAATCTGGTCAAGAATCTGAAGCTTGGATTCTTGTGATGAAGAAGTAATTCCAAGTCCACTACTACTCAAGAAATATGAAGGAAACGGTAGCCATCTTCAATCTAAATAGAAGATCATCTATATGGGGGAAGCACCTGAGGAAAGTAAAGAAGATCATATGGAAGCGGTTCAAGAAGCATTTCAATTAGAATTACATCTCTGATAGGTACTATGATGACAATATTAAAGAGTTCCATGAGCTGAGATTGGGACAAATGACCATGGAAGAAGATGCAAACAAATTCTTGGAACTAATGAGGTATATCAGGTATATCAAATATGATAAAGTGAAAATCCAGCATTTCCTAAGTGGATTATCTCAGCCATACAAATATAGAATTGAGTTTGATGAACCTATAAATCTAGAAGAGGCAATAAGGAAGGCCAAGTATTGTTATGATCAGAACAAGAGACAACCTGATTCCCATAAGGCATGGAAGGACAAGAAGAATGAGAAGTTTGACCAAAGGAATAAAGGTTTCAAACCTTCTCACTTCCGAAATTAGCAAAGGCAACCGTCACAAGTTGTGACTAAGCCAGCTAGAGTGATGGGAGACAGGCCAAGAGATCCAAAGGATCCAAGAGAACCACTCCAATGTTGGGGATGTGGAGGAAACCACATCCATAGGAACTGTTTGCATGAGAATGGGTATGTAAGGAAAGCTCACATCATCCAAGGAGTTGAAGTGGTGGGTGAAGTAGCAAGGACCGTCCCTAGAATTTACGCATCCCTAGAGGATAGCCAGGAAGATCACCAGTAAACGGTGGTTGAATTTGAAGGTAAGATTATTGAGCAATCTGTTTCTATTTTGATTGACCCTGGATCTACTCACAGTTATATCACTCCTAGAATTGTTGAGATTTGTGCTTTTAAGAAATTAAAGCATAGAAAATCATGGTTAGTTCAACTAGCCAATGGAACCAAGAGAAAAGTTAGTGAAGTGGTAGAGAAATGTCCATTAGTTATGGATGGGTTATTCACCTATGCATACTTGAATGTTCTACCACTCAGTTCCTATCATATTCTCAATGGAATGGACTAGTTAGAAGCACATAGAGTTAATCTTGACTATTACAGCAAGACATGTGAATGCATGGATGAAGAAGGAAACCCAAGGGCTGTAAGAGGCATTCCAAAGGTGATTTCTGTTAAGCGGATTTCAGCAATGCAGCTGAAGAAGTTCTGTAGGAAAGGGTGTAGATTGTATGTAGCCCATGTTTTGGAGGCAATGGAGAATGAAACTCCTAGGTTGGACGATTATCATGTATTGCAAGAATCCAGGGATGTTTTTCTTGATGAAATTCTAGGACTTCCTCCAAAGAGAGACATTGATTTTACAATTGACCTTGTTCCCGGAGCCGCACCAGTGTCCAAGACACCCTACAGGATGAGCACACCAAAATTTCTAGCGCTAAAGATGCAGTTGCAAGAGTTGTTGGAAAAGAAGTGTATCAGGAAAAGTGTGTCCCTGTGGGGAGCACCAGTTCTGTTTGTGAAAAAAATATGGGACACTCAGGTTATGTATTGAATGCATACGGTTGAACAAAGTCAATATAAAGAATAAATACCCTTTACCTCGAATTGATGAGATTTTTTATCAAATGAGAGGAGCAAAGGTATTTTCAAAGATTGACTTGAGGTCTGGTTACCATCAGGTAAGAATCAAAGAGGAATATATTCATAAGACAGGCTTCAGAACAAGGTATGGGCACTATGAGTTTGTAGCGGTACCATTTGGTCTCACAAATGCACCAGCTACATTCATGTGTCTCATGAATATTGTTTTCAGCAGGTACCTAGACAAGTTTGTTCTTGTCTTCCTAGATGACATTCTTATTTATTCTTAGAATGAAGAAGAGCATGAAGAACATTTGAGACTAACATTGAAATTGCTAAGGGAGCATAAGTTGTATGCAAAGTTGAGCAAATGTGACTTTTATAAAGGTAAAAATCATTTTTTGGATCACATTATCTCAGATGAAGGAATATTTGTGGACCCTGAGAATATTGAGGCCATTATGAATTGGCCAACTCCAAGAAATGTGATAGATGTGAGATCTTTTACTGGACTTGCATGATGCTACAGGAGGTTCATTGAAGGATTCTTCAAGGTTGCACATCCAATCACTTCTTTGCAAAAGAATGGGATAAATTTTGAATGGACACCAAGATGTGAAGAAAGCTTTCTGCAGTTGAAGAACCTTCCTACAAGTGCACCAATTCTGAAAATTGCAGACCTAGAACAAATACTTTGTGGTGTGTACTAATGCATGTAATCAAGGACTTGGAGTTCTTATGCAAGACAACCACGTGGTATGCTATGAGTCCAAAAATTTGAAGGAACATGAGAAGAACTATGCTACTCGTGATCTAGAACTTGCAGCCATAGTACATGCTCTCAAGATGTGGAGACATTACTTAATGGGAAGGAAAATTGAGCCAAGAACAGACCATTGTGGTCTGAAATACTTGTTTGATCAGCCAACTCTAAATACTAGGCAAGCTAGATGGCTGGAGTTTTTTTGTGAGTTTGATTTTGAAATCAAACACATAAAAGGAAATGAAAATAAAGTGGTCGATGCACTCAGTAGGAAGGTGCATGAAATGCATGTGGCATCTCTTAGTACTTGCCAACCATATTTGAGACAACAAATTATTAATCATATTTTTTAGGATGAAATGTATGTACATATAAAGGACAAGTTGCAACAGCAAATCCTTGAAGGGAAATATGAGCGATATAAATTGGAGGAAGATGAACTTCTTACTTATAAGAAAAGAATTTATATTCCAAATGTAGTAGACTTGAGGAGAATTGTTGTGGAAGAAATCCATCAAGCTCCATATTCTGGTCACCCAGGATATCAGAAAACAATTGCTACCGCTAGAAAACAGTATTTTTGTCCAGGAATGAAAAGGACATTACTGAATATATTTCTAAGTGCATGAAATTTCAGCAGGTGAATGTTGAGCATCAACACCCAGCATATTTATTGCATCATTTTCCAATCCCAGAATGGAAATGGGAAGTTATTTTTATGGATTTTATTATAGGATTTCCAATGACTATGAGACAACATGATTCCATCATGATTGTGGTGGACAAGTTGACAAAGGAATCACATTTTATACCGGTTAAGTCCACATATAAGGATCATGTCATTCCAAGAATCTTCATGAAGGATATTTTTCAGATTGCATGGATTTCCTAAGGCAATTATTTCTAACAAGGATACCAAGTTCACTTCCAATTTTTGGAAAAATCTATTTGCATATTTGGGTACAATGTTGAACTTTAGCACTGCCTACCATCCTCAAAACAGTGGACAAACAAAAAGAGTGAACCAGGTGCTTGAAGGCATGCTTCGCATGTATGTAATGGACAAACCATCCAAGTGGGAGGATTATTTACACTTGGTAGAATTTGCATATAATAATGTACATCAAGCATCATTGGGAATGAGTCCATATGAAGCTCTGTATGGAAGAAGGTGTAGGACACCAGTGACTTGGGATAATCCAGTGAACAAGATTGTGCTTGGTCTAGAATTTCTCAAGGAAATTGAGCAATAGGTTGCAAAGATCAAGAAGAGCTTGAACGCAGCCCAAGATAGACAGAAGTGCTATGCAGACAAGCATAGAGTGCACAGAGAGTTTAGTATTGGGGATTATGTCTATCTTAGAGTGGGGCCAAGGAAGAGTTCCTTGAAGCTTAGGATTTGTGCCAAGATGTCACCTAGATATTGTAGGCCATTTGAAGTGCTTGAAATAATAGGGTCAGTTGCAAATAGACTTGCATTTCCTACTAGCACTAGAGCTCATAATTGTTTTCATGTTTTTTTGCTTAATAAATATGTACATGATCCTAACCATGTGATAGATTGGGATGTTATTCAGGTGGAACCCGAGGGAGAGTTCCAAATCGAGCCATTGTGCATCCTTGACAAGAAGGTCACGGTGCTCCGGAATCAAGTCGTTGGATAAGTAAAGGTGAAGTGGAAGCACTATGGTCCTGATGAGGTTACATGGGAGCTAGAGGATTACATGCGATTGGAACATCCATTTTTGTTCAATTTTGCAGAGCACTAAGGATAGTGCTAATGTAAGGGGGAGGGGAATGTAACACCCTGGTTTTGACCCCATGGTATTAAAATTGCACATGATGTTAATATTGTATAAATTCATGGCAAGGAGCCCAAAGCTAAGGCCCTGCCATTGATTTGGTGTTTTTTGTATCGGCGATCAAGATCGATGCCGATGGTTATAGTTCTAAGTCAGACACATTATATTTTGGAGATATCATGTAAATATCCAATTCAATAAAATACCACAACTAGATATGCACTGCAACGAAAGAGATGGGGGCATGATTTCACAAGGAATAGGGAGAGGATTTATCCAAACCCCTAATCCATAGGGTGAGTCCAAATGTCGATGAGAGAAACCATAAGATATCATCTACCCTTTTTGTCCTCTACACTCAATCATTGAATTCTTCCATAAGAGAAGTTGAGGCAGTTAATGCCTTGGGTAGAGCGAGGCATGGTAGTTGGTTTTGTGACTGAGCCATCTTGCAGTCTGAGCAAACCTGCAGCCTAGGGGAAGTCGTATTCTTGCTTCTAAAGAAAGTAACCATGTGAATCTGTCCCCATCCTATATTTTATTGAGTCACCCATAATGCTTTTTATCATTCTTCCATTCCATTCTCGATTATTATGTTTCCACTATCCTTAGTCGCAGAACAGGGTTTTTCAGCAGAGTTCTTCCTCCTCACATAGCGAGAGATAGTAGAGTATTTCTACGCTTTTCTACAATGTTTTTTATGTGTTACGGAGTGGTATAGAACCCTGGTCTCTTGTGTAAAAGTGAAACTTTGTTTAACCTATATTACAGAGTGGTATGGAACCTTGGTTGTCTATGTTACAGAGTGGAGCCCTATGTTGTTGTGTCTCATTGCGGTTTACTATTATGTATGCCCTAGTTTGGGTATGAACTGTATGCAAGACTTAGGAGTGGAAGAGACTTCAAATTGGCTTGATAAACCTAGTGAAGAGAGGAACCTCACAAAAATATAATACTGGATAGTGAATCTTCTATGCACATCCTGAAGAGAACTTGAAAAGAAGGTATAGCCCGAGGGACTGTGTAGCAAAGAAGTGGATACTTCCTTGTGTTGGGTGTGTAGGTATTGTGGATGATAGTCCAGATAGATCTTGTGAAGGTGTCCCTAGTTCTGTGAATGAGCCACTAGCTTAGCCATTCTACCTTTCCACTGCCTTAGCAACCTGATTAACCCAAACATAGATTGGCTTGGCTGACATCTTGATAAATCCAATGGTATATTGGCTTGGTTGGGCAGCCTGATAAACCCAATCGCATATTGTCCTGGTTGAGCATCCTAATAAACCCAACGGTGTGTTGGCTTGGCTGTCTCTTGATGTGCATTTGGACACGTGTGATCCTTGGTTGAAGAGCCTGATAAACCCAACTATTAGTTGGCATAGCTGAGTAGCCTGATAAACCCATCATTGAGATGGATTAGCTGACTAGCCTGATAAACCCATCTATTAGTTGGTTTGGCTAGTCCTCAATGTGATTGTTGGCTTGAATGTAAGCATTCTAATAAACCCTACTATTAGTTGGCTTTGTTGAGTAGCCTGATAAACCCAGCAGTGTATTGACTTGTTTTCCTATAGCCTGGTAAACCCCATTGTGTATTGGCTTGGATGGACAATATGATAAACCCAACTGTAGGTTGGATTGACTGTGTTTGATATGTTTTGGCTATGTGTGAGCATGTTTTTCCCTAGTTCCTTGGGGAAATCATAATTTTTTTTATGTTTCTTTGCTTAAGAAATATGTACATGATCCTAACCATGTGATAGATTGGGATATTATTCAGGTGGAACCCGAGGGAGAGTTCCAAATCTAGCCATTGTGCATCCTCGACAAGAAGGTCACGGTGCTCCGGAATCGAGTCGTTGGATAAGTAAAGGTGCAATGGAAGCACTACGGTCCTGATGAGGCTACATGGGAGTTAGAGGATTCCATGCGATTGGAACATCCATTTTTGTTCAATTTTGTAGAGCACTAAGGATAGTGCTAATGTAAGGGGGAGGGGAATGTAACACCCCGGTTTTGACCCCATGGTATTAAAATTCTACATGATGTAAATATTGTATTAAATCATGGCAAGGAGCCCAAATCCAAGGCCCTTCCATTGATTTGGTGTTTTTTGTATCGGCGATCAAGATCGATGCCGATGGTTATAGTGCTAAGTCAGACACATTATATTTTGGAGATATCATGTAAATATCCAATTTAATAAAATACCACAACTAGGTATGACCTGCAATGAAAGAGATGGGGCATGATTTCACAAGGAATAGGGAGGGGATTTATCCAAACCCCTGAGCCATAGGGTGAGTCCAAATGTCGATGAGAGAAACCATAGGATATCATCTACCCTTTTTGTCCTCTGCACTCAAACATTCAATTCTTATAGAAGAGAAGTTGAGGCAGTTAATGCCTTGGGCAGAGCGAGGCATGGCAATCGGTTTCGTGACTGAGCCATCCTGCAGTCTGAGCAATTCTGCAGCCTGGGGGAAGCCGTATTCTTGCTTCTAAAGCAAGTAACCATGTGAATGCATCCCCATCTTGTATTTTATTGAGTCACCTAGAATGCTTTTGATCATTCTTCCATTCCATTTTCGATTATTATGTTTCCACTATCCTGAGTCGCGGAATGGGGTTTTCCAACAGAGTTCTTCCTCTTCGCACAGCAAGAGATAGCAGAGTATTTCTACATGTTTCTACATTTTTTTACGTGTTATATAGTGGTATGTAACCCTGGTCTCTTTTGTACAAGTGAAACTTTGTTTTTCCTATATTACAGAGTGGCATGGAACCCTGGTTGTCTGCGTTACAGAGTGGAGCCCTATGTTGTTGTGTCTCATTGTGGTTTTTTGTTATGTATGCCTTGGTTTGGGTCTGAACTGTATGCAAGACTTAGGAGTGGAAGAGACTTCAAATTGGCTTGATAAACCTAGTGAAGAGAGGAACCTCACAAAAATATAATACCGGATGCATTAGAGGAAATTTCAACTCAAAATGGGCCTTGTAACTTTAAATCAAATTCCATGTCATCATGTGTTAGCCAATGAAATTGCTTTAAATTTGAAATACTGTATAGGTATTAAACACTTTTTTAATATAAATTTGGGGATAGGTATCATAAAAAAAACTATTTTTTTTGTTTCTATTTTCGACATATCTCCCCGTGTTTTTACTCAAATTTCAATCGGGAGAGCTCATTGGATGCGGAATTAAATTCCGCATCCAACGAGTACCCACTCAACATACTTTTGACGGACCCCTCTACCCCAAAAACAAGAAATACCTAAAAAAATGTGATGATGACATCATCATCACGTTTTTTTAGGTATTTCTTGTTTTTGGGGTAGCAGGTTCCGCCACAATTATGCCAAGTGGGTACTCGTTGGATGTGGAAATTAATTCCGCATCCAATGAGCTCTCCCGATCGAAATTTGAGTAAAAAACCAGGGAGATATGTCAAAAATACAAACAAAAAAGTAGTTTTTTTCTTTTCTTCCTCCAAAATTAATAAATATTATTTTATTATTTTAACTATTATTTTATTAATTTTTTTTAGGAGGCCCATTTTGAGTTGAAATTTCCTCTAATGGTGAATCTTCTATGCACATCCTGAAGAGCACTTGAAGGGAAGGTATAGCCCGAGGGACTATGTATCAAAGAAGGGGATACTTCCTTGTGTTGGGTGTGTAGGTATTGTGGATGACAATATAGATAGATCTTGTGGAGGTGTCCCTAGCTCTATGAATGAGCCACTAGCTTATCCATTCCACCTTTCCACTGCCTTAGCAACCTAATTAACCCAAACGTAGATTAGCTTGGCTGACATCCTAATAAACCCAATGGTATATTGGCTTGGTTGGGCAACCTGATAAACCCAATCGCATATTGTCCTGGATGAGCATCCTAATAAACCCAATGGTGTGTTGGCTTGGTTGTGTCTTGATGTGCATTTGGACATGTGTGATCCTTGGTTGAAGAGCCTGATAAACCCACATTAGAGGAAATTTGGGGTCTAAAATGGGCCTTATAAGAAAACGTGCCAAAATAAGTTTTTGTGAGTTGGAATTCAAGAACCAATAGAATTTCAATAAAATAAGTCAACCATAATGGTTGAATTGACATATTTGTCATTAAAAAAAACTACTTTTTTTGTTCGTATTTTCGACATATCTCATTTTGTTTTTACTCAAATTTCGATCGGGAGAACTCATTGGATGCGGAATTTGAATCTGCATCCAACGAGTACCCACACTACATACTTTTGACGGACCCCGCTACCCCAAAAACAAGAAATACCTGAAAAAAACATGATGATGATGTCATCATCACATT
>LPNX010359914.1:65967-145817 GCA_001517045.1 Pseudotsuga menziesii | reverse complement strand
AATAAAAAGTGAGTCACTTAAGTTTTTTAATTTATTGTCGCACTATTTAAAAGTAACATTATTGTAAAAGTGAACCTCACTTATTCTACAAAAATGATTCACTTCAAAGCAACTTTATTGTAAAATGATTGTCAAAGGTTGATCTTGGGAAGAGGGGGGTTCTTTTTTTTAGTTGGTCAAGTTAATATATGTCATGTCACTATTGGGGACATCTTCAACATTTTCTTTGACCAAAGATAATTTCATCATCCAGAATCAGTTTTCAGTGCCGTTTTTTTTAAAACCGCATATTTTTTCAATCTCTTTGCATTAGAATAGTTAGTTTCTATTATTTCAGCCATTACTTTATAGTATGGCTGCCCTTTGTGATATTATACTTACAAGTTCTAACTATTTCTCATGGAAATCTTGTATGGAGCATTTTCTGTGAAGTATGAGACTTTTCAGGGTAACCTCATGAGGTAAACAAACAGAACCCATTGATGATGATAACAAAATTAAATGGGAAAATAGATGTGATGAAGCTCATGGATTGATTGAGATGTCAATCTCTACTTATTTGCGATTCCACATATCTGGAATTGATGAACCTGATTTAGCTTGGGAAAAGTTGGAATCTGTGTTTGGTAAACACAATGAAATTCGGGGTCATCTACTTGAGAATGAGTTGATTTCCTTGAATCCAAATGATTTTTCATGCATTCAAAACTATTTATCTAAGTATAAACTCTTAGACTCTTATGTGTAGAATGCAAGATTAAGAAAGAAGACAAACAATGTATTTATCATATTCTTTCCAAAATTGGACCTGCATATTCTGTTTTTGTATCTACATTCTACTCCATGAAAGAATACTTGATTGCAGCTAGATATCAAGAGCCTGGTCTTGAATCCTTTTGTGATTCCTTAATTAGAGAGCAAGATAACCTCATTCATCTTGAAATAATTAACAATGCAGATACATCTGGGAAAGCCTTATTGTCCCAACAGAAAGAAAAGTCCAAGCCTCCCAAGAAACAGAATTTTCGCAATAATAAGCCAAACAACAAGGGTCCCAAACCCTCTCAGTTAGCTCCTTCTTTAAAAAATAACAAAGGATCCAAGCAAAAAGGAAAGAAAACTGAGTGTCATTTCAATTTTGTGGGAAAGATAATCATGATGAATCTAAGTGCTTTAAGAAGATGGCAGCCTTGGAAGCAACAATGAAGAAGCACCACATCAGCCTAGATTCGTCTTCAGAATCTAACTATCATGGACATGCACTTTGTGCTTCTGGTTACTCTTATACTGCATCTTCTTTTTCTACTTCAAATGAATGGCTCATTGATTCTGGAGCATCTTATCATATGGCTAAGGATCAAACCATCTTTTCTACTATGCATGAATGTAACACCAAACAAATATTTGTTGGTGATGATAGATCTCTAAGTGTTGTAGGATCTGGAACAGTTCCAGTAGAAAATGGTCATTTCAGTGATGTACAATGTGTTCCAAAAATTTCCTGCAATTTGTTATCAATCTATCAAATTACTCATTCGGGTGAAGTTAAAACTGTAACGTTTACACCTCACCAAGTTGTAATCAAGGATTTTAAAAATCCTCAAAATTTCCTCGGTATTGGAACTATTAATGATATTACCAGGTTGTACAAATTTAACAACTTTGGGTCATCACCTTTTCCTTCAGTTTTTGTTGCTTATAGTGATAACTTGAGCAAACTTTGGCATGAGTGATTTGGTCACTTAAATTATTGCTCATTGTAAAAACTATGTAAAGACAATATGGTAACTGGTCTTCCAATGGTATCTTGCAAGGATGGTGTTTGTTCTGGTTGTGTACTCAAAAAACAACAACGGGACAGTTTTGACAAACTTGCCTCTTGGCACGCCTCGGTTCCTTTGGAGCTTGTGCATAGTGACTTGTGTGGTCCTCTTCCATCTGCATCATTTTCTGGTTTCAAATATTTTTTAACTTTCATTGATGACTACTCCAAACGCACTTGGGATTACTTCCTAAAACTTAAGAGCGAAGTATTTAACATGTTCTTGGCCTACAAGGCCCTTGTTGAAAAACAATCTAGTCATCAAATTATTAAGTTAAGATCTGACAATGGAGGAGAATATGTTAACAAAAATTTCACTACTTTCTGCATTGAACAAGGAATCCAACAACATCACAATGTTCCATATACACCACAACAAAATGGTGTAGCTAAATGGAAGAACCGCACTTTAAAAGAAATGGCTAGTTGTATGATCCAATCTAAGGGACTAAGTCTTCAATATTGGGTTGAGGCCATAAATTGTGCAAATTACATAGTTAATCTCACACCCACTAAAGTTTTACAAGGTATAACACCGGAAGACGCATGGAGTAAAATTAAACTAGATGTAAGTCACTTTCGTGTGTTTGGTTGTGAAGCATGGACTCACATTCCGGATGAAATACGGAAAGCATTGCAGCCTAAAAGTGAAAAGTGCATATTTGTTGGATATTATGAAGATGTAAAAGGTTATAGACTTCTTCAACCTCATTCACATGATATAATCATTAGAAGAGATGTTAAATTTGATGAAAATCTCTTGGATTGCAAGCCTAACTTGGCGAGTGTGCCATCTTTGGCATGCGAGCTTGATTCGGCGATTGTGCCTTCTTCTTCTTCTTCCAACTTCCTTGACAGGTTTCCAACTCCAGTTTCTGATGATGACAGTGAGGATGAAAATCCACCTCCGACTGCTCAAGTTCCTCCAATTGCACCAGCACCAATACTTCCTCGATGGATCTGTTCAACATGTGAAGCAACTGGTGATCTTACCAGTGATCCTATAGATCAACGTCGAACACGTTCTCAGTTTCAGTGAGCCTCTTCTCTTTTCACTCAAGTTTTTGAGAATCATGATCCAAAAACTTTTGCAAAGGATTCAGGAAATCCAGATTGGGATGCAGCTATGGATGAAGAATATTGTTCCTTAATGGCGAACGATACTTGGGATCTTGTTCCTCTTCCAAAAGGAAGAAAACTTGTCATATGTAAATGGGTCTACAGAACCAAGTATGCATCAGATGGAAGTGTTGTAAGACTTAAGGCAAGGTTAGTTGCCAAATGTTTTTCCCAATTTGAAGGGATTGACTACAATGAAACATTTGCTCCTGTCACAAAAATGAATTCCATCCGCCTTGTTCTTTCCCTTGCCTCCTTACATAACTGGGAAGCCCATCAAATGGATGTCAAGTCTCTCTTTTTACATGGTTATTTGCAGGAGGAAATTTACATGGAACAACCTCCTGGATATGTTCAAGATAGCTCTAGCCTTGTCTGTCTCCTTAAGAAATCCTTATATGGCCTTAAGCAAGCTCCTAGAGCTTGGTATGCCAAAATGGATAACTTTCTCCTTGACACTGGTTTTTCTAGATGCCATTCTAACCCCAATGTCTATACCAAGAAAGTAGGAAACCATCTCATCATACTTGTTCTTTATGTTGATGATCTTATCCTTACTGGTAGTGACCCTAAACTTATAACCCATGTGAAATCTAGTCTTAAGCAAAATTTTGAAATGTCAAACTTATGACATTTTCACTATTTTCTTGGTCTCCAAGTCTTGCAAACCAAAGAATGAATCTTTCTTTCCCAATCTAAGTATGCTTGTGACCTTATTTTTCGCTTCCACATGGAAGATTGTAAACCAACCCCTTCTCCCTTCCAATCTGGAGTCAAACTTTCTTCCACTTGTACTTCCCCTGAAGTAGATGCCACCTTGTATCATCAGCTTGTTGGTAGTCTTTTATACTTGACTCATTCCCATCCTGGCCTTTCCTTTGCCGTTGGTCATGTTTCCCGTTATATGAAAACTCCTCATGAAAGTCACTGGAAAGCAGCAAAAAGAATACTTTGATATATTCGAGGTACAATTTAGTTTGGGATTCATTACAGTACAAGGGGGGAACCTTTGTTGGTTGGTTTCACTGATTCAGATTGGGCCGGCGATCCTGATGATCGAAAGTCTACAGCAGGTTATGTTTTCAGTCTGGGATCTAGACCTATCACTTGGGCTTGTAAGAAACAACAAACACTTGCTCTTTCTTCAGCAGAAGCAGAATATCGATCCGCAGTTAATGCCAATCAGGAAGCTTTATGGCTTCGACAGATCCTTTCAGAGTTTGGATTCGAGCAGCAGCCTACTCCACTTTGGTGCGATAATCAAAGTGCCATCAAGATTGCCAAAGATCCAGTTCTACATCAACGCAGCAAAAACATTGAGCTACACATGCACTTCATCATAAATCTTGTTCATGATCGTGTTCTTGAAATGCTCTATTGCCCTACAGATGATCAAGTTGCATACATCTTCACCAAGTCTCTTACAGAAGCGAAGTTTTCTAAACTTCGATATATGTTAGGAGTTCAGGAATGTGTCCTTAAGGGGGGATAGGCTCTAATTCCTCCTTCCTTCTCCTAATAGTGTCACTTTTGTAAATCCTTCAATCCTATCCCAAGTTGTTCTTAAGGGGGGATGTTAGGATATTTAGACACTTAGGAGTTCGTTAAGATCAACTTGTGTAATATATCCATTAGGTAAAGTGTGTTTCTTTAGTATGCATTAGTATGCATTTGTAACTATTCTAATCCGACAATCACGATATGCTCTAGACATAAAGTGATCTGACGGTTCAACTTATCTTAGATCATACCTACCATTGATCTGTGGCTTAAAACCCGATTGGTCTATGATCTCTATTTAAAGAGCATAGAGGGTCCTTGGCTAGTTGATCGATTATGAGAAGCTCATGTAACTTTATTTCTTTTGCAATAAATTGCTCCAAGTAGCTATTTGGCTGGGGCTGTGGACTGTTTCCCTCTCAAGCGTTTTAACCACGCAACAAAAATCGGTGTGTTGATCTGTGATCTATTTGTGTGAAGCGGTTGCTCAAGGTGTTCGGTCTTTTGGGAGTACCCTGTGTACCCAAACATGATAATGATATATGGAAAACTGCTTTCAAAACTAAATAGGGATTGTATGAATGGATGGTAATGACCTTTGGGATTTGTAATGCATCCGCAACATTTATGAGGGTGATGAATGATGTTTTTAGGACCTTCATTGATGGTTTTGTCATAGTTTACTTACATGATATCTTGATTTTCAGTCATACTTGGTAAAAACATGTCAAGCATGTAAAACAAGTATTGGATATACTTGTAAGGAAGAAATTGTATTTAAGGATATTGAAATGTGAATTTGGAAAGACATCTTTAGTTTATCTAGTTTACATTGTAGGGAGAATTGAACTAAGAATTGATCCCTCTAAAGTGGAGGTCATTGTGAATTGGCCTAATCCAAATAATGTAACTGATGTAAGAAGGTTTTTGGGAGCAACCCAATACTGGAGAAATGTGAACTTTTATGTCATAGCTTCTCCATTACATGCTTTGATAGGTATGAACAAAGACTTTCAGTGGGAAGGAAAATCACATAAATCCTTCATCACTCTGAAAGAAAAGATCAACACATCTCCAATACTTGCACTTCCATATCTACAATAGCTGGCATTTGAGATAGAGACTGGTGTTAGTGGTTATGCCATGGGGGAAATCTTAATGCAACTTAAAAAACCAATATGTTATCATTTTGAAACCTTTTTATAAATCTATAATTAACTATCCTACCTAGGATAAAGAATTGTATGAATTAGTACAAAGTGTAAAGAAGTGGAAACATTACCTATTGGGTATGGAAACAATTATACATATCGATCATCAACCACTACAATATCTTCAATATCAAACTAAGCTACAACAATCAAGACATTTTAGGTGGATGGGATTTCTACAACAATTTCATTTGATCATTAAGTACAAAAACGGTATTTATAACAAAGTTGTAGATATGTTCTCAAGACCTACAACAAACGCTTCTATTGTTTTTCCACAAATTCATATGGTACATTCAAGTTAACTTGAACAATATACTAAGGATGAACACTATAAAGAAGTATATGAATCACTAATAAAAATCTCTCAAAATGAAGAATTGGATTATCATATTCATGACAAATTGTTGTATCATCTTGCAAAATTTGTATTCCACAAAGTGAAAGAGTGCATGTGATAAGAGAAGATCATACTTCTCTCATTTCAGGGCACTTTGGAGTAGGAAAAAATATAACACAATTGCAAAAGTTTTGTTATTGGCCTCGAGTGAATGATACTATGTCCAAATATTTAAAAGGATGTGTTATGTGTGCAACAAGAAATCCAAGTAACAGAAAGTTAGGCTTGTACACTCTACTTCCAGTTCCTTCTTGTCCATGGTAAAGTGTGTAAATGGAATTTGTAGGAGGGTTACCAATTTATAGAAAATACATGATTACTTGTATGTGGTTGTGATAGGCTCGGAAAAAAATGTGCATTTTAATTCCTTGTAAAAAGAAGATCATAGTTGAGTTGACTGCTCATTTGTTCTTCCAACATGTATGGGTCCATTTTGGACTACCTACTTCTATTATATCCAATCGAGATTCCGGATTTCTTGGGAAATTTTGGTCATCTCTATGGGAACATATGGACACAAAGCT
Source organism: Pseudotsuga menziesii (assembly GCA_001517045.1). Taxonomy (NCBI): domain Eukaryota; kingdom Viridiplantae; phylum Streptophyta; class Pinopsida; order Pinales; family Pinaceae; genus Pseudotsuga; species Pseudotsuga menziesii. The sequence goes on along the minus strand of LPNX010359914.1, from coordinate 139,241 downwards.
AAAGAAAAGCAAAATATTTCATCCACAAACCGATGAACAAACTGAAGTGGTCAACCAGACGGTAGTACATATTCTTAGAGGATATTGTGTAAAGCATCCCAAATTTTGGGATGAGCAGTTGCATTATGTTCAGCATGCCTACAAAAAAGCTATGCACTCTTCAACACAAAGGTCTCAATTCGAGACATGTTTTGGATATTTTCCAAAGTATCCCTTAGAATTTTTTTTTGGGAAAGATTCAGTGGAATATGGACAAGTTGTTGCAGATAAATATTTGAATTTTATTCAGCAGATCCAGTTAATTAATCAAACAATGGAAGAACAGTTGGAATAAAGTCAGGTCAAGTATAAAGAAATACATGACAAGAATCGAGTGGATCATCACTTTCAAATTGGTGACCCAGTATGGCTTCATATCAGCAAGGACCAACTCTAAGATGAAGGTAGCAAGTTGAAACCAATTAGGTATGGACCTTTTAAAATTTTGGATCAAGGTCATAATAATGTTCTTCAGTTAGATTTTACTACTTATGTGCAAATCTATTCCGTTGTTAATGTAGAAAAATTAAAATTGCATGATCATCCTATGATTATGGGACAATATGAACATGTTCAAGTACCTTATGTTGATGAGTTTGCTCATGAATATCGCAATGACCTTCAGGAAGATGTTACACTTGATAAGAAGGTCAGATCTTAACGAAGAGGTGACATGGAATTCCTTTATGTGGGGCTTAAAGAAATGCATCCAAGCAAAGCATGATGGTTGTAGATCGGAAGACTGAGGGATTTGTACCCTCACCTATTTTCTGAATGATTCCATGATTTTGGTGACCCAAAATATTTCAAGTGGGAAGGTTTGACCCAGGAGGATCTCCAAGATCAATCAAAATGAAAGTATTCAAAAGGTAAAATGAAGCTTACAGATGTGTATCTCTCGTCAAGAGGTTTCTAGAAATGTTCATTTCATGAGAAATAGACTCCATATGTGACAGTTATTGAGTTTTGAAAACATGGAAAAAAGGTAAAAATGGTAAAAATAAATGGGCCAATGGAAAGTTGGCAAGTGGTCAAGGTGATGACGTGGTAGTATGAAATGCACCAATTATGGACTACCATGTGTAATCCCTATTGGCAGTCGGTCGAACCATCTAAAAAAACTTATGGAGTCGAGAAGGATTGTACCCTCGACCTCCACTCCACCAAACCCTCCACACTTCTCCGCTAACAAGGATGTTCATTGGTGGTTCTTAACCGTATAGGTTAAAACTTGTATATAGAGTTTAAGGGTCATGTGTTCATAAAAAGAGGTGGGATCGAGGGATTATCCATCGACCCCATGGCCAACACCGAGGCCTATGTTATATGTTATACGGTAGAGACCACACAATACAACAACAAAACCGTTGTGGAGCCAACACAACACATGCCAGCACACATATCAACATGCCAACATAGCAGACTGTCCAACAAAGTTCCACCACAACAAGCCACCACTTTGAACCTAACCATATCAACATTAAAAAAATATCACTTCAAAAGGGGAGAGGCCCATAGGTTTGACCCCAGGACCTCTTCTTCAATAATCAACTCTTTACTATTGGGACAAAGCCTATTCGTTCAAAGGGATTTGGAAGCTTTTGGTTAAGAATTTGATGTGGAATTTGGCCCAAAAAGGGGCACATGGCCTCCATTTTTTGTGCCCAAATTCCTATTTAAAACTTTGTTTAAACCACAAAAACATAATTATAGTAAAAATAGGAAACATCTTAAGTTGATAGTGTCTCTACCAAAGGAAACATAATTACAGTAAAGATACTTGCTTAACCAAAAGGATTCTCTATTTTTTACCTTTCTCTCATTTGGGAGTTTAGTGGGTCTAATTTGTGAACTAAATTGGTGAAGTATTAATGCAAGTTATGTTTCAACTTGCATGAATGACTTGGAAAATCACATTGGACTCTTTCACATTCCAATTTTATTGTAATGTTTATGTGATAGGCCTAAGGAAATTTTATTGTAACATTTATTGTTTATGAATTCATTTCTCTTGATAATTTTTTGATTGAGTGTGTGAGACTACAATGAGAATGGGACCATGATAAACAACTTAATATTCCATTGGTCTCGTTAATGAATGAAGTTCTCATTGATAATGAATTGTTGGTTTAATATGAGTTGATTTTGTAATTAATGTTTCTTGATATCGTAATGATTACATGAATCTTTAACATCAAAAAGAGAGGGTGAATATATGATCAAAGTATATTTACTTTTGAATTTCATATTTGTTAGAGTTGAGTATGATAGCATTTGCAAGTTGTAATAATGCTATGAAAGGAAGGTAAGTAGTTAAGAAATAATGAGAGAATCATTGAACAAATTTAAGACCTAAATAGTCATCTTTTATGTAGGTGTGAGTGTGACTATGATTAATATTACTATTATGCAAGTGAAAATCCATCAATTGTTCCTACTCATGAGCACTCCTTTCTGCTCTTACTGAGAGGGAATAATGGGCCAGAATGAAGCAAATGTATGCTTCTAGTGATTCAATGCCTAATATTTCCCCTAAAATTTAATGATGGACAACCTTATGAAATGATCCCTATTATGGGGTGGAAAATGACACAAATCAAAGTTTTACATAAGGCTCCATGGACTAGAAATATTAGATATATTACTTATGCAATGTGATTGTTGGCCCTAGGAAATATATAGGAAAAATTTGGCCAAAATTTTGCTTAGGAATATGAACATTATGGTCAGACGATAGAGGAAGTTGCGACAGAGGAGAAGCTGTGACTAGAGCAGCCAATGATGGAAGATCTCGTGATATAAGAGGATCTGTGATGATAGAATTTGTGATGGAGGGAACCATGATAGAAGAAGAGTACATCATTTGAAAGGGACAGTTTGAGTGATCGTGGGTAAGAAGCAAGTTAGAATAAAGCATGCTTGGGTATAAAAAAATGTAATTTTTGGTCGATAGTGCCTATTATCAGTTGCAACTGAGTGTACAAGAATAGGAATGTAATGTCCTAAGCCTAGTGTAAATACATAAACATGCTTCAATTCTTCAAATTTATATTAAAATTTCTGAACTACAAAATCTACCATTATGTGCACTGACAGAGTAGGGAAATCAAGGTTTCGGGTAGGGAAACTTTGTAGAGGCGGAGTGGGAAGAGGAGATCAATAAAGAGTGAGTGAATATTTGGAAATCCATTCCCCTAAACCATTTATATCTATGACCATTGATATTTCAGAGTCCGCGCCGCGGAATCTTACTTTCATGCTACGGGGTCACCAAACCGTGAAACTAGGGAATATCAATCAATCTTCCGACCAGTGGCTTAGGAAAGATTCAGAGATTATATTCAGTCATAGAATAAGGTTATGAAATTTTTATAACTCTTTTTAATAGCTTGTAATAGTTTGGGATCAATTTGGGAAAAATAGGCAGTTTTGGCCTAGAGAGAGCCTACGTAGTGGAAGATTCCAAAAGGAAATACGGTCACAATGAAAAGGGGGTATGAGGTTATTTATGGGAATTTGGTAATTTCAGTGACCCAATAAAACTTAAATATCGAATTTTTGGTTTACAGAACTCTGTTTATGCAAGAAATGGAAAAACTAGTTATTTAAAACTAGCTTTCTAGCAAGGGTATGAATTTAAGCACATAAATTATTGAATATTGATTTCTGTACTGATATTAAATATTATAGATATAAATAAAACTCCATTTAACATGTATAACCCACTCAATCACTCCCACAAATTCATATTTGATTGCACTGAAATTCATCAAAATCCCCCCATATGCTGGCAAAACAAGCTTTTAATGTGCAATAAGAAAGGTAATATTTAATGACTGATATATTTCAACTTAATGAAATGAAATAACATATTTATAATCTTTTCATATATCAAAATTCATATGACAACTGACCAATACAAAGGTGACTCCAAAATGATGGACAGGAGGCCCGAATCCTCACTGGAAGAGGCTTGTCAGCATAGGTGAAGTAGGGGATTCATTGGATCTCGACCTGTAGGTGATGGAGGGTAAAATATACTTCTGGAAGGAGATTCACTAGATGACCTTATCGCTCCATAGACCTGCAATAGATAGAAAAGGGAATGGAAGAGAAAGGAGGAGGGGTTTGGGGATCATCACCCAATGGTCTTAGGCACAACACTCAAAGAGTATGCCCACATAGTATAACCACAATATCAAAACATCCAAACTGAATAATGGAGTTGTAATACTTCTTTTATAGAATTAATGTTGACATGTTGAGCAAGTTACTTGGCTTGGTGGCCTGTGAGAAGACGTCACCCATTAGTGGACATACTTTCCTTTCTTTTCTTTGCTTTGTCTTTCCTTATTTTTCATATTTTTTTTACTTTCCTTCTTTTAAGAACTTTCCTACTTTTCATACTTCCCTGCTTTTCTTGTTTTATCCTACTTTCTGGATTTATGCCAATTTTCCTGAAATATTCCTCTTTTCTCATCTTTGGCAACATTTTTGGACACTAGTGCTTACTTGACTTGGCAAGTTTATTTCCACGTCATTTAATTGCATAATTAAAAAAAGGATGAAATTAAATTAAATACATGCCTCAAAATAATTATTAGTAATATTTTTCCTAGGAAGAATAATTAATTTCAATTTGAGCCCCTAGAAATTTCATCATGGTCAACACTTTTAATGTCCCAAAATATTGGGACATGACAGTCCTCCCCTCCTAAATCAGCTTGTCCTCAAGCAAAAGCACTCCAGAGTGTTGCAAATTTGTTCATCATGTAGGAGAACTGGAGCATGAATACATTGTGCAAAAAGGTTGACTTGCTCCATCAATCCAGCCTGTAAAGTTTCTCCAAAACAAACAATTCTAGGGTCCCATTGCTTGCATTGCACCCCCTTCAGTGAGAATTCCTTCCCACACAACTTATCAGGCAAATTTATGCCTAGATCCCATTTCCTCAACTGTAAGTATCCAAACATTAGAATCCACCATTCAAATTTATCATCACAGGAAATGAAATTCATGCTGTGGAAATCATACCACTGCACTGAAAACTAGAAATTCTCAATGCAAAGGTTGAAATATGTTAGTTTTCCCCACCCAACATAAAGTTCCTTATGTGTTTGATGCACATCAGCATTGAATCTCACAATGATGTTGCTGCAAATACATAGGTGTTATTCCCATGTCCAACCCCAATGATTATAGGCATCATCCAACCAACAAGGATGCCCAAACTTCTCACAATAAGATGATGCATCACAATTATCTCCAAAAATGCAAGCAGAAAAAATAAATAAGTGTCCCATGATCCAATCTGAGAGGGTACTGACACTCCAACCAAAAGTTCCATGTGAACACTTCCAATGGCTCAACTCTATGCCATTGGTCATGGGGTACAAGAATCCATCCAAATGTGTGTATTTATTCCACCAAGACCACTTGATGCAAGATGTTTTTCTCATCAACTCCTCTTGGCAGTTTGATTGCTCATCTTCCTTCCACTACTCATGAGCATAAATGTTTCTGCAATAAGACTCTATGTGTGACATGTAATCTTCCACCCAATCCAGATGTGGTTGAATGGAATCAAGTGATAGAAATATGTGCCTATGTGGTTGATGGGAGGGTGATGGTGCATTCCACAAGTCATCACGAACACCTAGGAAAGCCTCTAGCTCTTCCTGTTGCACCAACAAGGAAAATTCCTTCTCCCAAATTTCATTCTCGCTTGATGAGGCTGAAATAGAAGTGTGGGTAGAACTATGAATCATATCTCTGCAATACTTATCCACCCAACTTATGGCTAGCCCATCTTCATCCTCATCTGACTCCCCCATGGGGAAGAGATTCTCTTCAGGAAACAATTCCAGTTTTTTTTTTGGAACAGGACAAGTGCTTGGTTCTCATCAAAATTGTTTGTACAGTCGTCAAGCACCAAAAAATAAAAATGCACCTCATGTGCATGTGTATGGAAGGTATCCAATGGCTGCAAATTAAATCCTTGTGGCTGCCCACATGCCAAGACAATGTCGGTCACAACAAAAAAATTATTGTAGAAATTAAATCCTTCATCTCCCACCTTCTTCACTTCAAAGGTGTCTCTATCCACCTAATCAATGGATGAATAAGGAATTTTATTTTCTGATCCAGAATGAATGTGATCAGTCGTCTTTATGGTAGATAAGAACACTTCATCCTTCCTCTCGATCTCAATGAGTGCTTGGCCAATATTCTCTTCCTTGTAGCTTTTTACAAGCACCTGCAAATGTAAGTGCATCTCATGATCCACCATCTCATGAGATTCCTCCCTCTGTTCAAGAATGCAATCAGCCTTGTGAAGATGGCTGAATGGTGTGTAGGAGGGTAGGTAATACCTTTTCAACTTCTCATGACGTTTCTCTATCTCCATCTTGGATTTTTGGAGTGCACATTGAGTGCTCTTCAAGGAATCTTGGGTGGTCAACAAATCTTGTGTGAGATTGCAAATTTATTCTCCATCCTTAAGGGATGCTCCATGCAACACATCAGCAAGATCAATCAAATCATCTCTATTAGAAATCAATTGTAAGAATTCCCCTTGTATTGTAGACAATGCCTTCTGCATCTCCTCCTTGGATTCAAGAGAATATTGATCTTCCAATGAAGCGGCTATCCAACATTGGTGTGCCACTGAAGAATGTGTGTCTTGAAGAAGGTGTAAAGAATTTTGAATATTCTTTTCATCCATTTTAAAGGCCAAGGAAACAAGTGGGGTTCTTGAGGAAAATCACTCCCTTCTTCTTTCCTGCAATTTTCTTGCTGTGACTCGCACTTCTCTTTATGAATCTTTCTTTCTGCTTTCCCACCTTTAAGACTAGATGGTTCACAGCTCTCCACAATGGTGATAGTGGGATTGGGATTCTTAGTGATTTCAAGCCTCTCCTTTGATGTGGATGCAACTTCATCATGTTGCAAGAGAGTCCAAAATTCAGAACTGTGTGCATCCCTTTGCACCATATTTTTCTCCTTCAAATTTCCTAGTTCACACCTAGCTGGTGGGGGCTTGTCTTCCACTTCATTAGCAAATTCAAATCTGATATTTATTCTTTTGGATTTGATCCAAAATATTCCTTCATAATATTATCTCCATTGACACCCTCACCCTTATTTGCATTCATTGTGTGATCCACAATAGAGAAACTAGGAGTGAATTTATCTCCCTCACAATTGGCCTTCCTCTTGCAGTCCTCAGATGCAAGTGGAGAATTTTTGTCTTTACATGGATTAGAAGGATGTAAATGAACATTACTACTGCAAAAATCAGAACCTTCATCACACATATTATTCACCTTATCCTCTTCTTGTACAAACACTATGGTGGCTTGTTCTTCCACCAAATTTTCTTGTTCACACCCAAGCGATGTGGCCTTGTCTTCTTCTTCCTTATGTGGCTCCTGAGGTGACTGTAACTCTGATTTGTTTTCCTCTTTTTGATCTGATCCAAAATATGTCTTTCCACCACCATATGAACCCACATCCTTTGCACTGCTCTGAATATCACTCACAAGGAAACTGGAAGTGCATTCATCTTCATTCTCTTCTTGGAGTAATGGGGACATTATGAGAATTTTGAGGTAAAAAATGGGCCTCAAAACAAAAAATGTACTATCAAAATCCACTTTAAAAGAACCAATCACATTCTAGAGGATGACATCATCTATAATAGTTGAGGTGGCATTGGTTGAGTTAAGAATGTTTATTTATCAAATTGTAAATAGTGAGTGAAAACCCATAGTTAACCATATCAATGTTGTAAGTAAAGTAATCATTATGAAAATAGTACTCATAGATTATATTTGAATATAATATAAATGTACTAAACTACTCTTAAAGTACTTAGAAAAAAAATACTCTTTATATTTCAATATAAAATAAATTGAAAATACAAGAAACTAAATGTTTTATTCACATGTAAATTTTTTTTTTTATTTCAATATAAAATAAATTACAAATACAAAAAGGTAAATTGTTTATTCAAAACTAAAATTATGTAAATATTTTTTCAATATTTAAAATATATATGTCAAATCTTTATTTAAAATCAAAATCACTTAACATCTTATAATAAAAACAATTTGATTTTATAATAAAAACAATTTGATGACTAATAGTTTTTGTTTTATAAATACTTACTATGTATAATAATCTATTATAATTATTATTTAAATATAAAAATATATATTTATTTATTTTATAAAAATAAAATATTATATTATAATAAATTACTATATATATTCTCATCCAGTTGAATTTTAATAATAATACCATTTTTTTTTTAAATTTAGGTATTATTCAAGGTTCATATTTTACTATAAACTTTTAACCTTTGAAATATCTGCGTCTATATCAACATAAATTAGACACGTACATTCAAGTTACAAAACTAAATACTCTAAAAACACTTTCATTTTACGTTTGATTTGTCTTCTCCTCTCGCTTTAAATAATAAAAATATGTGGAAGTCTTCATCCTACAAGGTATGTAAATTATGGAATGCAAATCAATGTAATATGAGACAATGTACATAAAACCTTAATGTAGCAATTTGAATAAACTATTATATTATTAAAACTTTTATTACATATAATACATATAATTTCATTTGCTTATTATTACAACTTTTTCGTGGTAGAAATTTATATAATATTCCTTCATCTCAATATTAACACTTTTTTTTTAATTTATTTAATGATGTTATTAATTATTATATGTGATATACATAATATATATCATAACAAACTATTAAAAATGAGTTTACACATGTTTATGAAGTGTATTAAAAAGATGAAAAATATATTTAAAAAATGTTTTTTTAAATTTATAGTTTTATATTTATATTTTAAAATTAATTTATTTTTAATATATATATATATAAGAAATGACAATTTATTTATTTAAATTTAACTTTATGTTTAAAATTCGAAATTAAAAATACATGGCTTAAAAACATATTTTGAATATTGAAAAAGTAACTTATCTTTCAAATTTCAAAATTAATATATTTAAATTTAACTTTATGTTTAAAATTCAAAATTAGAAATACATGGTTTAAAAATATATTTTGAATATTGAAAAAGTAACTTATGTTTCAAATTTCAAAATTAATATAATTTATTTTATGAGTACATTACTTTATAAGTACATTCATCATATTATATTCAAAAGTACTTTACTTTTAATCATATCCAAGATTATTTTTTTATTGGTTTATTTTAGACATGTTTTCAATTTAACTTAACCATAGTTGTATTGGTTATAATGTAAGAGATGAGTTGTAAATATACCTTCCCCACAAAATGTCTGATTCATAATATTTTATTATATCTCTTATGAAGCTCATTTTAGACCTCACAATTCCCCTAATGACAAGCAATATCTTATGGATCATCTTCTTTCAAACAACTTGAGATTTCTCCTTCTTAAATGGTACTATGATCATTAATTGTGGAGAATATTCTTGAAGAAAAACCAAAGAATCTAAGAATGCTTGAACATGCTGATGGATTTGATTACTCTTCACTTTTGGTTCCTTCTTCCTTCTCATTGCTCAGAGAGATGGAACAACTTGGTTCCTCTATGGATGATTTGTTGCTCTTAAAAGAGTAATCATCTACATTATTAGGCTCAAATCCAAATCTGCAATAAAAATAATCTTTGAAAGGAATGGATTTACAAATCACTTCCCCCAGGGCAAGATACGTGTAACGTCTCTGACCCTCCGACCAGTGAAGAGGACGCTACTGACATACTATCTACCCGGGAAACTAGCCCCATGAACATACACATGAAAATTGAAATGCTTTGAACTAAAATATGCATACATTATTACCATACAGCGGAAGCAAAACCATACATTCAAGCATTCATCATGTATATTGTAAGTCATTATCAAATGTAATTGCAGGGATTTAAACACAAGAATACTTATCTTATGAAGAAGAATGCCCCGCAACCAGCTATGTCAATGGAACGTTCCACCCAACCATAGGTCAGTGTGCCGCAGTTAATGCCAATCAAGAATCTTTATGGCTTCGACAGATCCTTTCAGAGTTTGAATTCGAGCAGCAGCAGCCTACTCCACTTTGGTGCGATAATCAAAGTGCCATCAAGATTGCCAAAGATCCAGTTCTACATCAACGCAGCAAACACATTGAGCTACACATGCATTTCATCAGGAATCTTGTTCATGATTGTGTTCTTGAAATGCTCTATTGCCCTACAGATGATCAAGTTGCATACATCTTCACCAAGTCTCTTACAGAAGCGAAGTTTTCTAAACTTCGATCTATGTTAGGAGTTCAGGAATATGTCCTTAAGGGGGGATAGGCTCTAATTCCTCCTTCCTTCTCCTAATAGTGTCACTTTTGTAAATCCTTCAATCCTATCCCAAGTTGTTCTTAAGGGGGGATGTTAGGATATTTAGACACTTAAGAGTTAGTTAAGATCAACTTGTGTAATATATCTGTTAGGTAAAGTGTGTTTCTTTAGTATGCATTAGTATGCATTTGTAAATATTCTAATCTGACGGTCATGATATGCTCTAGACATAAAGTGATTCGACGGTTCAACTTCTCTTAGATCATACCTACCACTGATCCATGGCTTAACACCCGATTGGTCTATGATCTCTATTTAAAGAGCATAGAGGGTCCTTGGCCAGTTGATCGATTATGAGAAGCTCATGTAACTTTCTTTCTTTTGCAATAAATTGCTCCAAGTAGCTATTTGGCTAGGGCCATGGACTGTTTCCCTCTTGAGGGTTTTAACCAGGCAACAAACATCGGTGTGTTGATCTGTGATCTATTTGTGTGAAGCAGTTGCTCAAGGTGTTCGGTCTCTTGGGAGTACCCTGTGTACCCAAACATGATAATGATATATGGAAAACTGCTTTCAAAACTAAAAAGGGATTGTATGAATAGATGGTAATGACCTTTGGGATTTGTAATGCACCCGCAACATTTATGAGGGTGATGAATGATGTTTTTAGGACCTTCATTAATGGTTTTGTCATAGTTTACTTACATGATATCTTGATTTTTAGTCATACTTAGTAAAAAGATGTCAAGCATGTAAAACAAGTATTGGATATAATTGTAAGGAAGAAATTGTATTTAAGGATGTCGAAATGTGAATTTGGAAAGACATCTTTAGTTTATCTAGTTTAGATTGTAGGGAGAATTGAACTAAGAATTGATCCCTCTAAAGTGGAGGTCATTGTGAATTGGCCTAATCCAAATAATGTAACTGATGTAAGAAGGTTTTTGGGAGAAACCCAATACTGGAGGAATGTGAACTTTTCTGTCATAGCTTCTCCATTACATACTTTGATAGGTATGAACAAAGACTTTCAGTGGGAAGGAAATTCACATAAATCCTTCATCACTCTCAAAGAAAATATCAACACATCTCCAGGACTTGCACTTCCATATCTACAATAGCCATTTGAGATAGAGACTGGTGTTAGTGGTTATGCCATGGGGGAAATATTAATGCAACTTAAAAAACCAATATGTTATCATTTTCGAAACCTTTTTATAATGCTATAATTAACTATCCTACCTAGGATAAAGAATTGTATGAATTAGTACAAAGTGTAAAGAAGTGGAAACATTACCTATTGGGTATGGAAACAATTATACATATCGATCATCAACCACTCCAATATCTTCAATATCAAACTAAGCTACAACAATCAAGACAATTTAGGTGGATGGGATTTCTACAACAATTTCATTTGATCATTAAGTACAAAAACGGTATTTATAACAAATTTGTAGATATGTTCTCAAGACCTACAACAAACGCTTCTATTGTTATTCCACAAATTCATATGGTACATTCAAGTTAACTTGAACAATATACTAAGGATGAATACTATAAAGGAGTATATCAATCACTAATAAAAGGCTCTCAAAATGAAGAATTGGATTATCATATTCATGACAAATTGTTGTATCATCTTGCAAAATTTGTATTCCACAAAGTGAAAGAGTGCATGTGATAAGAGAAGATCATACTTCTCTCATTTCAGGGCACTTTGGAGTAGGAAAAAAGATAACACAATTGCAAAAGTTTTGTTATTGGCCTCGAGTGAATGATACTATGTCCAAATATTTAAAAGGATGTGTTATGTGTGCAATAAGAAATCCAAGTAACAGAAAGTTAGGCTTGTACACTCCACTTCCAGTTCCTTCTTGTCCATGGTAAAGTGTGTAAATGGAATTTGTAGGAGGGTTACCAATTTCTAGAAAATACATGATTACTTGTATGTGGTTGTGATAGGCTCGGAAAAAAAATGTGCATTTTAATTCCTTGTAAAAAGAAGATCGTAGCTGAGTTGACTGCTCATTTTTTCTTCCAACATGTATGGGTCCATTTTGGACTACCTACTTCTATTATATCCAATCGAGATTCCAGATTTCTTGGGAAATTTTGGTCATCTCTATGCGAACATATGGACACAAAGCTAAAGAAAATCAAAACATTTCATCCACAAACCGATGAACAAACTGAAGTGGTCAACCAGATGGTAGTACATCTTCTTAGAGGATATTGTGTAAAGCATACCAAGTTTTGGGATGAGCAGTTGCATTATGTTCAGCATGCCTACAACAAAGCTATGCACTCTTCAACACAAAGGTCTCAATTTGAGACATGTTTTGGATATTTTCCAAAGTATCCCTTAGAATTTGTTTTTGGGAAAGATTCAGTGGAATATGGACAAGTTGTTGCAGATAAATATTTGAATTTTATTCAGCAAATCCAGTTAATTAATCAAACAATGGAAGAACAGTTGGAATAAAGTCAGGTCAAGTATAAATAAATACATGACAAGAATCAAGTGGATCATCACTTTCAAATTGGTGACCCAGTATGGCTTCATATCAGCAACGACCAACTCTAAGATGAAGGTAGAAAGTTGAAACCAATCAGGTATGGACCTTTTACAATTTTGGATCAAGGTCGTAATAATGTTCTTCAGTTAGATTTTACTCCTTATATGCAAATATATTCCGTTGTTAATGTAGAAAACTTAAAATTGCATGATCATCCTATGATTATGGGACAATATGAACATGTTCAAGTACCTTATGTTGATGAGTTTGCTCATGAATATCTCAATGAACTTCAGGAAGATGTTATACTTGATAAGAAGGTCAGATCTTCACGAAGAGGTGACATGGAAATCCTTTATGTGGGGCTTAAAGAAATGCATCCAAGCAAAGCATGATGGTTGTAGACCAGAAGACTAAGGGATTTGTACCCTGACCTATTTTCTGAATGATTTCATAATTTTGCTGACCCAAAATATTTAAAGTGGGAAGGTTTGACCCAGGAGGATCTCCAAGATCAACCAAAATGAAAGTATTCAAAACGTAAAATGAAGCTTACAGATGTGTATATCTCATCAAGGGGTTTCTAGAAATGTTCGTTTCATGAGAAATGGACTCCATATGTGACAATTATCGAGTTTTGAAAACATGGAAAAAAGGTAAAAATGGTAAAAAGAAATGGGCCAACGAAAAGTTAGCAAGTGGTCAAGGTGATGACGCGGTAGTATGAAATGCACCAATTATGGACTACCATGTGTAATCCCTATTAGCAGTCGGTCGAACCGTCTAAAAAAACTTATGGAGTCAAGAAGGATTGTACCCTCGACCTGCACTCCACCAAACCCTCCACACTTCTCCGCTAACAAGGATGTTCATTGGTGGTTCTTAACCGTATAGGTTAAAACTTGTATATAAAGTTTAAGGGTCATGTGTTCATAAAAAGAGGTGGGATCAAGGGATTATCCATCGACCCCATTTCCAACACTGAGGCCTATGTTATATTTTATATGGTAGAGACCACACAATGCAACAATGAAACCGTTGTGGAGCCAACACAACACATGCCAGCGCACATATCAACATGCCAACATAGCAGACGGTCCAACAAAGTTCCACCACAACAAGCCACCACTTTGAACCTAACCATATCAACGTTACAAAAATATCACTTCAAAAGGGGAGAGGCCCACAGGTTTGACCCCAGGACCTCTTCTTCAATAACCAACTCTTTACTATTGGGACGAAGCCTATTCGTTGAAAGGGATTTGGAAGCTTTTGGTTAAGAATTTGATGTGGAATTTGGCCCAAAGAAGGGCACATGGCCTCCATTTTTGGTGCCCAAATTCCTATTTAAAACTTTGTTTAAACCACAAAAACATAATTATAGTAAAAAAAGGAAACATCTTAAGTTGATAGTGTCTCTACCAAAGGAAACATAATTACATTAAAGATACTTGCTTAACCAAAAGGATTTCTTTATTTTTTACCTTTCTCTCATTTGGGAGTTTAGTTGGTCTAATTTGTGGACTAAATTGGTGAAGTATTAATGCAGGTTATGTTTCAACTTGCATGAATGACTTGGAAAATCACATTGGACTCTTTCACATTCCAATTTTATTGTAATGTTTATGTGATAGGCCTAAGGAAATTTTATTGTAACATTTATTGTTTATGAATTCATTTATCTTGATAATTTTTTGATTGAGTGTGTTAGACTACAATGAGAATGGGACCATGATAAACAACTTAATATTCCGTTCGTCTCGTTAATGAATGAGGTTCTCATTGATAATGAATTGTTGGTTTAATATGAGTTGATTTTGCATTTAATGTTTCTTGATATCGTAATGATTACATGAATCTTTAACATCAAAAAGAGAGGGTGAATATATGATCAAAGTATGTTTACTTTTGAATTTCATATTTGTTAGAGTTGAGTATGATAGCATTTGCAAGTTGTAATAATGCTATGAAAGGAAGGTAAGTAGTTAAGAAATAATGAGAGAATCATTGAACAAATTTAAGACCTAAATAGTCATCTTTTATGTAGGTGTGAGTGTGACTATGATTAATATTACTATTATGCAAGTGAAAATCCATCAATTGTTCCTACTCATGAGCACTCCTTTCTGCTCTTACTGAGAGGGAATAATGGGCCAGAGTGAAGCAAACGTATGCTTCTAGTGATTCAATGCCTAATATTTCCCCTAAAATTTAATGATGGACAACCTTATGAAATGATCCCTATTATGGGGTGGAAAATGACCCAAATCAAAGTTTTACATAAGGCTCCATGGACTAGAAATATTAGATATATCACTTATGCAATGTTATTGTTGGCCCTAGGAAAAATTTGGCCAAAATTTTGCTTAGGAATATGAACATTATGGTCGGACGATAGAGGAAGTTGCGACAGAGGAGAAGCCGTGACTAGAGAAGCCAGTGATGGAAGAGATCGTGATACAAGAGGAGCTATGATGATATAATTTGTGATGGAGGTAACCATGATAGAAGAAGAGTACATCATTTGAAAGGGACAGTTTGAGTGATCGTGGGTAAGAAGCCAGTTAGAATAAAGCATGCTTGGGTAAAAAAAAATGTAATTTTTGGTCGATAGTGCCTATTATCAATTGCAACTGAGTGTACAAGAATAGGAATGTAATTTCCTAAGCCTGGGGTAAAGACCTGAACACTCTTCAATTCTTCAAATTTATATTAAAATTTTTGAACTACAAAATCTACCATTATGTGCACTAACAGAGTAGGGAAATCAAGGTTTCAGGTAGGGAAACTTTGTAGAGGCGGATTGGGAAGAGGATCTCAATAAAGAGTGAGTGAATATTTGGAAACCCATTCCCCTAAACCATTTATATCTGTGACCATTTATATTTCGGAGTCCGCGCCGCGGAATCTTACTTTCATGCTACAGGGTCACCAAACCGTGAAACTAGGGAATATCAATCAATCTTCCGACCAGTGGATTAGGAAAGTTTCAGAGATTATATTCAGTCATATAATAAGTTTCTGAAATTTTTATAACTCTTTTTAACAGCTTGTAATAGTTTGGGATCAATTTGGGAAAAATAGGCAGTTTTGGCCTAGAGAGAGCCTACGTAGTGGAAGATTCCAAAAGGAAATACGGTCACAATGAAAAAGGGGTATGAGGTTATTTCTGGGAATTTGGTAATTTCAGTGACCCACTAAAACTTACATATCGAATTTTGGGTTTACAGAACTCTGTTTATGCAAGAAATGGAAAAACTAGTTATTTAAAACTAGCTTTCTAGCAAGGGTATGAATTTAAGCAAATAAATTATTGAATATTGATTTCTGTACTGATATTAAATATTATAGATATAAATAAAACTCCATTTAACATTTATAACCCACTCAATCACTCCCACAAATTCAGATAATCTTGATTGCACTGAAATTCATCAAAATCCCCCCATATGCTGGCAAAACAAGCTTTTAATGTGCAACAAGAAAGGTAATATTTAATGACTGATATATTTAAACTTAATGAAATGAAATAACATGTTTATAATCTTTTCATATATCATAATTCATATGACAACTGACCAATACAAAGGTGACTCCAAAATGATGGGCAAGAGGCCCGAATCCTCACTAGAAGAAGGTTGTCAGCATAGGTGAAGCAGGGGATTCATTGGAGCTCGACCTATAGGTGATGGAGGCTGAAATATAATTCTGGAATGAGATTCATTGGCTGACCTTAGTGCTCCATAGACCTGCAATAGATAGAAAATGGATTGGAAGATAAAGGAGGAGGGGTTTGGGGATCATCACCCAATGGTCTGAGGCACAACACTCAGAGAGTATGCTCACATAGTATAACCACAATATCAAAACATCCAAACTGAATAATGGAGTTGGAAAACTTCTTTTATAGAATTAATGTTGACATGTTGAGCAAGTTACTTGGCTTGGTGACCGGTGAGAAGAGGTCACCCATGAGTGGGCATACTTTCCTTTCTTTTCTTTGCTTTGTCTTTCCTTATTTTTCCTATTTTTCTGAATTTCCTTCTTTTATGAACTTTCCTTCTTTTCATACTTCCCTGCTTTTCTTGTTTTATCTTGCTTTCTGGATTTATGCCGATTTTCCTGAAATATTCCTCTTTTCTCATTTTTGGCAACATTTTTGGACTCTAGTGCTTACTTGACATGGCAAGTTTATTTCCACGTCATTTAATTGCATAATTAATAAAAGCATGAAATTAAATTAAATACATGCCTCAAAATAATTATTAGTAATATTTTTCCTAGGAAGAATAATTAATTTCAATTTGAGCCCCTAGAAATTTCATCATGGTCAACATTTTTAATGTCCAGAAATATGGGGACATGATAGTCCTCCCCTCCCAAATCTGCTTGTCCTCAAGCAGAAGCACTCCAGCGTGTTGCAAATTTGTTCATCATATAGGAGAACTGGAGCATGAATACATTGTGCAAAAAGGTTGACTTGCTCCATCAATCCAACCTATAAAGTTTCTCCAAAACAAGCAATTCTAGGGTCCCATTGCTTGCATTGCACCCCCTTTAGTGAGAATTCCTTCCCACGCAACTTATCGGGCAAATTTATGCCTGGATCCCATTTCCTCAACTATAAGTATCCAAACATTAGAATCCATCATTCAAATTTATCATCACAGGAAATGACATTCATGCTGTGGAAATCATACCACTGCACTGAAAACTAGATATTCTCAATGTAAAGTTGGAAATCTATTAGTTTTCTCCACCCAACATAAAGTTCCTTATGTGTTTGATGCACATCAGCATTGAATCTCACAATGATGTTGCTGCAAATACATAGGTTCTATTCCCATGTCCAACCCCAATGAGTATAGGCATCATCCAACCAACAAGGATGCCCAAACTTCTCACAATAAGATGATGCATCACAATTATCTCCAAAAATGCAAGCAAGAAAAATAAATAAGTGTCCCATGATCCAATCTGAGAGGGTACTGACACTCCAACCAAAAGTTCCATGTGAACACTTCCAATGGCTCAACTCTATGCCATTGGTCATGGGGTACAAGAATCCATCCAAATGTGTGTATTTATTCCACCAAGACCACTTGATGCAAGATGTTTTTCTCATCAACTCCTCTTGGCAGTTTGATTGCTCATCTTCCTTCCACTACTCATGAGCATAAATGTTTCTGCAATAAGACTCCATGTGTGACATGTAATCTTCCACCCATTCCACATGTGGTTGAATGGAATCAAGTGACAGCAATATGTGCCTATGTGTCTGATGGGAGGGTGATGGTGCATTCCACAAGTCATCACGAACACCTAGGAAAGCCTCTAGCTCTTCCTGTTGCACCAACAAGGAAAATTCCTTCTACCAAATTTTATTTTCACTTGATGAGGCTGAAATAGAAGTGTGGGTAGAACTGTGAATCATATCTCTGCAATACTTATCCACCCAACTTATGGCTGGCCCATCTTCATCCTCATCTGACTCCCCCATGGGGAAGAGATCCTCTTCAGGAAACAATTCCAGTTTTTTTTTTCTAGAAAATGCCAAGTGCTTGGTTCTCATCAAAATTGTGTGTACAGTCCTCAAGCACAAAAAAATCAGAATGCACCTCATGTGCATGTGTATGGAAGGTATCCAATGGCTGTAAATTAAATCCTGGTGGCTTCCCACATGCCAAGACAATATCGGTCATAACAAAAAAATTATTGTAGAAATTAAATCCTTCATCTCCTGCCTTCTTCACTTCAAAGGTGTCTCTATCCACCTAATCAATGGATGAATAAGGAATTTTATTTCAGATCCAGAATGAATGTGATCAGTCGTCTTTATGGTATATAAGAACACTTCATCCTTCCTCTCGACCTCAATGAGTGCTTGGCCAATATTCTCTTCCTCGTAGCTTTTTACAAGCACCTGCAAATGTAAGTGCATCTCATGATCCACCATATCATGAGATTCCCCTCTCTGTTCAAGAATGCAATCAACCTTGTGAAGATGGCTGAATGGTGTGTAGGAGGGTAGGAATACCTTTTCAACTTCTCATGAAGTTTCTCTATCTCCATCTTGGATTCTTGGAGTGCACATTGAGTGCTCTTCAAGGAATCTTGGGTGGTCAACAAATCTTGTGTGAACTTGCAAATTTATTCTCCATCCTTCAGGGATGCTCCATGCAACACATCAGCAAGATCAATCAAATCATCTCTATCAGAAATCAATTGTAAGAATTCCCCTTGTATTGTAGACAATGCCATCTGCATCTCCTCCTTGGAGTCAAGAGAATATTGATCTTCCAATGAAGCGGCTATCCAACATTGGTGTGCCACTGAAGAAACGACAATATATATATACGAAATGACAATTTATTTATTTAAATTTAACTTTATGTTTAAAATTCAAAATTAAAAATACATGGTTTAAAAACATATTTTGAATATTGAATAAGTAACTTATCTTTCAAATTTCAAAATTAATATATTTAAATTTAACTTTATGTTTAAAATTCAAAATTAAAAATACATGGTTTAAAAACATATTTTGAATATTGAAAAAGTAACTTATGTTTCAAATTTCAAAATTAATATAATTTATTTTATGAGTACATTACTTTATAAGTACATTCATCATATTATATTCAAAAGTACTTTACTTTTAATCATATCTAAGATGATTTTTTTATTGGTTTATTTTAGACATGTTTTCAATTTAACTTAAACATAGTTGTATTGGTTATAGTGTAAGAGATGAGTTGTAAATATACCTTCCCCACAAAATGCCTAATTCATAACATTTTATTATATCTCTTATGAGGCTCATTTTAGACCTCACAATTCCCCTAATGACAAGCAATATGTTATGGATCATCTTCTTTCAAACAACTTGAGATTTCTCCTTCTTAAATGGTACTATGATCATTAATTGTCACGAGAATATTCTTGAAGAAAAACCAAAGAATATTAGAATGCTTGAACATGCTGATGGATTTGATTACTCTTCACTTTTGGTTCCTTCTTCCTCCTCATTGCTCAGAGAGATGGAACAACTTGGTTCCTAAATGGATGATTTGTTGCTCTTAAAAGAGTAATCATCTACATTCTTAGGCTCAAATCCAAATCTGCAATAAAAATAATCTTTGAAAGGAATGGATTTACAAATCACTTCCCCCAAGACAAGATACTCTTAGCATCTCTAACCCTCCGACCGGCGAAGAGGACGCTACCGACATACTATCTACACGGGAAACTAGCCCCATCAACATACACATGAAAATTGAAATGCTTTGAACTAAAATATGCATACATTATTACCATACAGCGGAAGCAAAACCATACATTCAAGCATTCATCATGTTCATTGTAAGTCATTATCAATTGTAATTGCAGGGATTTAAACACAAGAATACTTATCTTATGAAGAAGAATGTCCTGCAACCAGCTATGTCACTGCAACGTTCCACCCAACCATAGGCTAGTGTGCTCCTTAATCTCTCAGCAACACTGCCACCCCTGAGCTAGGCATGATTCCCACAAGGAATAAGGAACACTAGCAGACTCACACATAGCCAAAGATATGCCAAAAGTCAGTCAATCCAACATGGTTGGGTTTATCAAACCGAGAGTACACAACAACACATAACCAAGCCAACAAGTTGGGTTTATCAGGTTATCAAGAGATGGAAGTATTGTTTGCTAATCTAGTGGACTCACTGAAGAGCTAAGGATGCATACACCAGAACTAGCTTGACTCCTAAGACATCCCCACACACCCAACACAAGGAATCATTCCCTTCTCTGTTGCACAGTCCCTCAGGACATGACTTCCCTTCCAGTGCTATTCAGGGGTTGTAGAGAAGAGAGCCAATCCTCTAGCTCTATCTATGAGGCTCCTGTAAAACACTAGGTTTGTCAAGTAGACTCATTTCCACTCCTACACGATCCAAAGACCAATTGCATACACAGTAATGTACACCTTTTCTGGGTTGAGGAAAAATAGTTCAGCCACAAAATTATTTGCCAAGGAGGGTAAGAACAACCCACTAACAGCAAATCGTATCCCAGGGACGTTTTGGCCCTAACATGGCCAAAACCGAATTCATCAATAACCCCCAAGAGGATGTGGTATCTCCTCAAAATCGTTGGGAAACACAAGAACGATTTTCATCTTGGTAAACATTGGGAAAATGCAACCGAAAACATTGGGGAAGAACCCAACCACAAGAACATCACAAAAACGAAATTCTTAGACTCCAGAAGATGAAGAACGACTGTCCACGTGAGGAAGAAATACATAGCAAATCCAAAATCAAAATTCACACATGGAAAAATTCCATTGGATTGTGAGAGAGAGCCCAACTTGGATTTCTGATGATGGGGAAAAACATCCAGGGCCCAAAATCAAGAAGAAAACATACAACAACCCAAATCATGGAGGTCAAAAATAGCTCCCAAGATTTCCCTGCGTGATCAAATGAAGAATGTGGGTGTATGGGCAAATGGGCATGCATTTTGGGTGTTTTCTTGCCCCAAAAGTCAAAAACGTTTTTCCCCAAAAATGGGTTTTCCCCAAATTCAAAATTCATGCCCATACTCTTCCCATCCCCATGCAATAACTACTTCAACCAATTTCTGACAGAATTAAATGATTAGGTGAATGAGACAAGAAAGGTAGTTGACTGTTTGATGGGTTCTCCCATTGACATTTGACTTTTCCCCATTGGCCCCAAAGGTTAAATATTTCCCCCTCCTTATCCTTAGGAAAATCATGCCCCCATCTCATTACTTGTTGCATAGACATATCCAGTTGGGGTTTTTAATTAAATTGCATATTTACATTATGAGAAAATTATATTGTGCCGGCTAGCACGAAATATACCTTCGGCAACGATTTTAATCGTCGGAACATAAAACGATAAATCGATTGTGGGGATTTTTCCTTTAGCTCCACACCACGATTAATTACAATATATACATCATATATATTTTTAATGCAAATGGGGTCAAAACCGGTGTGTTACAATACTCTGTAGTGGTGGGGCAAGTTTTCAGCTGCATCTATCATCTTTGCCAAATCCTTCTTAGGATTAGCCATGGGTAGTTCCACATTGCTTTCTTCATAATCCATATGGTCATAAAAGTAACCATCCTTATCTATTGAAATTTGCAGCCCATAATTAACATAGATCACCTCTTCTTCTTCAAGTAACTGATCAAAGTCATCATCTTCAACTACTGGCACAACCCTCATGGTTGCAACTTGAATTGGTGATCTGCAAAATTTGTCAATAGAGACCCTTATTTCCACAGGAGTGGAGGAAAGTGCTCTAATACCACTATAATTTCCTAAGTCTGGTGTAAAAACCTGAATACTCTTCAATTCTAAAAATTTATATTAAATTTTCTGAACTACAAAATCTATCATTCGGTGCACTGACAGAGTAGGGAAATCAAGGTTTCAGGTAGGGAAATTTTGCAGAGGCAGAGTGGGAAGAGGAGATCAATAAATAGTGAGTGAATATTTTTAAATCCATCCCCCTAACACATTTATATCTAGTACCATTGATATTTTGGAGTCTGCACCGCGGAAACTTACTTTCATGCTGTTGGGTCACCAAACCGTGAAACTAGGGAATATCTATCCATCTTTCAACCAATGAATTAGGAAATTTTTAGAGATTATATTCAGTCATAAAAAAATGTTTTGAACTGTTTATAACACTTTGGAAAATATCCTAATAGTTTGGGATCAATTTTGGAAAAATAGGCAATTTTGGCTTAGAGAGACCCTACATAGTGGAAGGATTCAAAAGGCAATATGGTCACAATGAAAAGGGGTATGGAGTTATGTATGGGAATGTGGGATTTTCAGTGACCCATTGAAACTTACAGATCGAATTTTGGGTTTACATAACTCTGTTTATGCAAGAAATGGAAAAACTAGTTATTTAAAACTAGCTTTCTAGCAAGGGTATGAATTTAAGCCAATAAATTATTGCATATTGATTTCTGTAATGATATTAAATATTACAGAGATAAATAAAACTCCATTTAACATGTATAACCCACTCAATCACTCCCACAACTTCAGATAATCTTAATTGCACTGAAATTCATTAAAATCCCCCCATATGCTGGGCAAAACAAGCTTTTAATGTGCAATAAGAAAGGTAATATTTAATGACTAATATATTTAGACTTGATGCAATGAAACAACAGATTTATAAGCTGTTAATATATCAAAATTCATATGACAACTGACCAATACAAAGGTGACTCCAAAATGATGGGCAGGAGGCCCAAATCCTCATTGGAAGAGGGCTGTGAACATAGGTGAAGCAGGGACTTGAGTGGAGCTCGACCTATAGGTGATGGAGGATGCAATATACTTCTGGAATGAGCTTCACTAGCTGACCTTAGCGCTCCATAGACCTGCAATAGATAGAAAAGGGAATGGAAGAGAAAGGAGGAGGGGTTTGGGGATCATCACCCAATGGTCTAAGGAACAACACTCAGAAAGTATGCTCACATAGCATAACTACAATATCAAAACATCCAAACTGAATAATGGATTTGGAATACTTCTTTTATATAATTAATGTTGACCTGTTGAGCAAGTTACTTGGGTTGGTGACCTGTGAGAATAGGTCACCCACGAGTGGACATACTTTCCTTTCTTTTCTTTGCTTTTCCTTTCCTTATTTTTTCTCTTTTTCTGGATTTCCTTCTTTTCTGAACTTTCCTACTTTTCATACTTCCCTGCTTTTCTTGTTTTATCCTGCCATCTGGATTTATGCTGCTTTTCCTGAAGTATTCATCTTTTCTCATTTTTGGCGACATTTTTGGAATCTAGTGCTTACTTGACTTGGCAAGTTTATTTCCACATCATTTAATTGCATAATTAATAAAAGGATGAAATTAAATTAAATACATGCCTCAAAATAATTATTAGCAATATTTTTCCTAGGAATAATAATTAATTTCAATTTGACCCCCTAAGAATTTCATCATGGTCAACACTTTTAATGTCCCAAAATATGGGGACATGACAATGAATGACAGCATGTCAGCTAATACATTAGAGTTGGTTGATTACGACATGTAAGAGCTTATAAAAGGGAGAACCCAAGTTATGTGCAGGTTGGTCTCCCTCTGGCTCATGTCCTATGTTGAAGAAGTAGAGTGGTTTATTCTCATATTCGTAGAGGGTTATAGAAGAGAGTCGATCCAGGTTGTGTGCAAATCAACGGTAGAGTGAAGGAGAAGAAGGCTTTGGAGATCCAAGACTAGAGAACATGACAAGAGAGTAGTCTTTATAAGTTGTAAAGAATACCTAGAGCAGAGTTTTCAAGATGAGTGTGTAGACAGAAGGTGTTGATATTTTTCTCATGCCAAATGAAGAGCACCTTTGTGGCTTTTCCCAGATGAGTTTCCATGTTAAATGTTGCATATGTGTGTATGTTATGAGTGCGATTATGTTGAATGTATGCATATTGTGAATAAGTAGATTGAATGTGGTGCATTCCTTTTAATTATGAATATTCTCATGTGTGTATATGATGCACTCTTGTTGAATGAATCTATGATATGCCATTCATGTTGAATGTTGCAAGATGTGTCGACTGGTAAATAGCATGTTATCTTGAATAAATAGACAAGGAGTAGGAACTATAATCCATGGCTTCAGTAGGGCACTGTAATAAGGTATAGAAAGAGTAGAAATCCCCAATTAACAGTAGAAACATGGTTCTGGTAGTTCCCCGTAAAGATATCTCAAGTGATATTGCATCTTCCTCGCAGGTGATGTCGACTAATCTCTGCTTTGTTGAGCCGATATCTAGGTCTTTGTTGACTATCAAGGAATCGAACCTAGGTCGACCGGAGGAATAATTCCAATAAATGGTTCAATTATCGGTATTATACCAGTACATGAATTTCTTTGTGGTTCCGACATGAGTCACACAGAAAACAGTAGACCAAATTAGATCGGGATTAATAGACGAATTCAGAAAGCCAAAATCTAAATCTCATTGTATAATAGAGATAAAAGAGATTAAGTAATTGTCTACGGAATCTGTTTGGGATTTCGACCAAATATTTGAGAAGTTGATAGCTAAAGTAAGTTTCCCTATGTCGGATGTTCAACACAAAGAATGGTTTATTGCGGTGTTGTTACCACACATCTAAATCCCCCTGATGCAACAAAATATTTTGTCACGGATTGAGGCTCTCGAAATTCCTATGAAATTGGAATCCTCACCTGTGGGACAGACTAGTGCAGGGATGTTGCAAATACTGTCACAACTATCCAACCTTACGCTGCAACTTTTTGATATTAAAAAATGGAAAGAGATCTAAGAAGAACTATGGTGTACTAGATGCATAACAGAGGGACACGATAAAGATAATTTCTCGGCGTTTATGAATTGTGTCACATTGGGAATGCCAAACCTAATAAATACACAAGGGATGTCTTAGTGCAAAATATGCCATATTAGAGGCCATCGGTTGGAATACTGTTTGTACTTACAGAAGATTGTAAGTGTGTCATCTAGTTTATACTGTAAATTTTGTATATTAGTAGGCCATGAGTAGAAGGATTGTAGAGCATGTCAGTTGTTGCAAGAGAAAACAGTGGATACCTATTTAATGAGGAACGAAGAGTAGATGCAAGTTGAGCGGGATCAGGATTAATATCCACATGCTCAATATCCACAAGGTCAGTATACTCATCCCCAATATTGACAAAATCAATACCCCGAGCAATAATACTCTCAACCCAAGGGGGCGTAAATTTTATAGGCCAAGGACAAGGAGGAGCATTTAGTCATGGAAGAGGCCAAATTATATGTTATCATTGTGGGCATCCTGGACATTTTTATAGGTACTGTGTGAGTCCTATGAAGACATGTTCATATTATAAGAACATTGACCACATCATTGAGGAATGTCCTCAACTAATTGCAAAATGGCATGCTAGGAATGTGGGAAATCTGAATCCACCACAGAATCCCATTCTGAACCCCAATCAGAATATCCATAAAATTTATGTTGAACCAAGGGAACCACACATAGTTATCGTGACAAGAGGAGGTGTTGCGACTGGAGCAGAACAAGAAGCATTGTACAGACAACCGCAGGTTTGACCATCATCACAAAGGAAAGTGTCATTTGACCTCCAAAAAAAGGAATTATTCTTCGAACGCAACAAGAATTCGTCGATAGAAATCAAGCATCAACTTCAAGAAGACCAATAATGGAGATGCCTAAAATATTTGACCATCTACTCCGAAAGAACCCAACTGGAAAGGTTAGTAAATTAAAACAATTCTTTAAAATTTTCTTAAATCTAATCCAATTTTAAAGATGTTTTCACAAAATTGACAACTTTAATAGAAGAGTTGCGACCAAAAAAAGGGTTTAATCATATCGGGAACAAACCAAAGGTTGGTCGCGAACTAAGAATGGTTGCAAAAATAGGAGACTATGATATGGATTATATTATTTTGGACTTGGGCTCCGATGTCAAAATTTTGACTAGACAAACATGGAAGAGAATGGGAAAGTCGAGACTAGTATGGTTCTCCTATCCAGTTCCAAATAGCAAATCAGCCTAAGGTTCTACCTATCGGTTGACTAACTCAAGTTCCTATTGAGGGAAAAGGCCTTAAAAATTATGCTGACTTTGAAGTGATCAACATTGTCGATGATATAAATCTGTATCCTACACTTTTGGGGACTGACTAGGAAATTGATAATCAAACAATTATAAATTTTAAGAAAAGAATATTAACATTTGAAGATTCATAGCTAAGGGTAGTCGTAGTAATTGATCCGATGGAAGGGCAGAGATATGTAAAACAAGTGAATAGTGAAGGAAAAGGAAATTATCTAGACCATATTTATAATATCACTTCTACAAGGGATGATTATGTAAATCCAATGAACGATGGAAAGCTCAGATGGAAAAGTGTTAGCTCATATACATCGGATTCTAGAGAATCCTTGGAAAATTGGAAGAACTAATTACATGAAGTATCGATGAGAATATGTGCAAGAATTACATTGTCTATGCAATGTGTAGGTATTGAGGCATGTGAGCCACCCACATATGAAGGCCTACCTAATCTGGCATCTTTTATAACAAATATTGAAGACAAATTTATTGAACATCAGTGCTTATCCACTCTGGAAAATGCGTTGAAAGCTACACCTACTAGATGGTGGGTCGCACATAAAAAATCTATCCTAGACTGGTCTTAATGCCGCAAAATTGATGGATATTCAATTTGGAGGGAAGATCAATTATACTTGTCAAAAGTACATAGGATTGACTAATCCAGCTAAGCACGTTGCATACTATCGTGTGAAATGGGAGGCATGCCTGCGATAGGAATGTGTTCACCATTTTGTGCATACATTGGATATGATACCAATGCAATGGTACATGTCAATTGAGCTACAACGAGGGACTCTTACACACACATTCTATTTTTCTGATCATCATCCTTCAATTGATGTTGCAATATTGCAAGTGATCAAAACAAAGATATTTTAAGATATCCCTATGTCAACGTCAAACTTCAATCATAGCAGCATGACAGTTGAGCATTGGATGGAGTGCTATAATGTAATGGGTGGTCCTTAATGATGATGACCATGAGACAAGAAATCCTATAAACTAAAGGTACTCGCGTGATGGAGGGATTTGGTAATTAAAGTAACAATTTCCTAAATCCAATAAAAACCAAGAAATTAAACATTGGACCTCTAGAGGATCCAAAGTTTTCCAATATCGGAGATTTACTGGATGAAGAAACTGTCGAAAATATTATGTACTTACTACATGAGTTTCAGGATATGTTCCCTACAAAGCTTTCAGAGATGAAAGGGATTGTTGGATATCTTGGAGAGATGAATATACTGTTAAAGCCTGACGCGAGACCTATGAAGCAGCGACCATACTGGATGAATCTGTGGTATAAAGAAAAGGTCAAGACATAATTAGATCGAATACTAAATGTGGGTATCATAGAACCAGTTGAAGAATCAGAATAGATTATCCCTATGGTAGTACAAGATAATAACACTACCGACGAAGTACACATTTGCACCAACCTAATAAATTTGAACGATTCCTTCCTACATGACCTATTTTTGACTCCATTTATGGATGAGGTATTAGAAAGTGTTGGGGGTCAAGAATTTTATTCTTTTACTAATGGGTTATTTGGTTATCATCATATAGAATCTCAAAGGAATATCAACACAACACAACCTTTACGATGGAGTGGGGATGTTTTAAAGACATGGTCATGCCATTTGGACTCAAAAATGCACCCATTATCTTTTCTAGGATAGTAGTGGTTGTGTTTAAGGATTTTATTCATAAGTTTATTGAGTTCTACTTTGATGACTATGGTGTTTGGGCTCATAAAGGGTCACATTGAGAGCCTCAAAATGATGTTGGAACGATGTCAATAGTATCAAATTTCATTGAATTTAAATAAATGTATCGTTTGTGCCCCGATTGGAATTATGTTGGTCCGTGTAGTTTGTTGCGATGGAATCCTGGTTGACCCTACTAAAATTGAGATCATCATTGACCTACCACCCCCTGTGATAGTGAAGCAGTTGAGAATGACATTAGGACATACAGGATACTATAGGAAATTTATCAAAGGATATGAAAAGATAATTGCTCCAATGGACAAATTGTTAAAAAATGATATTAAGTTCGAGTGGATAAAAAATTGCCAAGGAAGTCTGGATCTCCTGAAGAACAAAATGATCACAATTCCCACACTTGTATTTCCATACCGGAAGAAGGAATTCCATGAACATGTCAATGCATCGTGTGTCACACTCGGTGTTGTACTTGTGCAGCCTAACGAAGGATCCATTGATCATATTATTTCCATTGCTAGCAGGAAATTGTCAACATAAGAGAAGAATTAAACGACGATTGAAAGAGAAGGCTTAGTTATGGTCTATGCGCTACAAGAATTTCGAAATGATTTGTTAGGTGGAAATTTCAATATTTTCACAGACCATTCAGCGTTGAAATACTTGGTGAACAAGCCAGTGTTGGGGGGGGATATTTTTCGGTGGCTCCTCCTTTTCTAGGAATTTGTTTTTTTAAGTCATTGTTAAGCCAGACCAATTGAACTCTGGACCAGACCACCTGTCTAGGCTTGAAAGTGGAGAAGAACCTATCAACCTTAACGATAGTCTTCCCGATGCGCAATTGTTTATGATCACGATGTTCGATGACCAGTGCAGAGATATCATACAATTATTGACTATGAGATATGCGCCAAAAGGATTTAGTACTGTGAAGAAAAATAGGTAGTTGTGTGAGATGAAGACTTCATGTTTATCTTTGGTTAGTTATATAAAATGGGCCCTAATGAGATTTTGTGTCGTTGTGTCTTGGAACAAGAGCTACCAATGATATTAAATGAAGCACATGTTGCTTTCGTAGGAGGCCATTATGTTGGAAAAGCTACACTGAGAAATATATTGCAAGTAGGATTGTTGTGGCCCACCATGCATGCAGATGCTCGAGAATGTTGTCACAGTTGCGATTTTTGTCAGAGAACTGGAATTTCGTTGCGACATGATGAAATGTCACTAGTACCTTAAATAAATTTTAGGCATTTGACAATTGGGTTGTTGATTTTGTCGAACCTATTAACCCACCAGGAAAGCAAACAAGTGCAAGATAAATTATTACTATGGAATATTACCTGACTAGATGGACTGAAGCAGCGCTAGTAAAGGATTGTACTGTTGTGAATGCTACCAAATTTTTGTTCGACAATATTGTCACTAGATTCAAATGCACAAATATTTTGATAAGTGATCAAGGTACACATTTTTTCAATCAGTTGATCGAAGAATTAACTGAAGAATTCCATATCCAACATAGAAATACAACTCCATATCATCCTCAAGCAAATGGTGTTATCAAATCATTCAACAATATATTGGAGAACGCATTGACAAATATTTGCAATGTTCAAAGAGATGACTGGGACCATAATATTTCTACAGTACTGTGGGCATATATCATACAACCTATAAGAATTTGATAGGTCAAACCCCATTTCAACTAGTGTATGGATAAGAGGGTGTTATGCCAATGGAATATATTCTACCCATTCTAAGGATTGTTGCAATTATAGAGATAATAGATGTTGGTGTTTTTTAGGAAAGACAGTCGTAGCTTCTGCAGTTAAAGGAAGAACATTTTGGTTCAAGTTATCATCAAAATGTTGAATAGAAATGACAAAAATTTTGACATAAACGACACATTAAGAATAGGAAATTTGAGGTCAGAGGACTTGTCCTCCTATATGATAGTAAGTTCTTAAGGCATCCTGGAAAACTGAAAACACATTGTTTAGGGCCTTATGTTTTCATTCAAATCATTGAAGGAGGTGCAATACAACTAGAAAAATTAGATGGAACACCTTTCAAAGGATTGGTGAATGGAAATCGGTTAAATCCTTACGAAGATAGTTGTGACTTGGTCGATTGAAAAAACAATCTCTTATACATGTTTTTACTAATTGTTTGGTCGCATACTTTTAGTCTGTCGTAGAGAAAGTAAAAGGTGTCACATACTTTCTATCTGTCAACGATGAAAAATGGCAGTGAAGATCCTTGATCTGTTGCAAGGAAAAAAATATGTTGAGAGATAAAGATTTTTCAAAGCAAGATCATATTTTTATCAATATGAACTTGAGTCACAAAAATGACAATTATCCATAATTAATTTAAAAATGTGAGCGATTTTGACAGCATGATTTTTTGTCACTTCCGTCATTATTGCACAATAACTACTACTGATGTGACACGAGAGTGACGGTTTGTGTGCTGGTTTTTGTATAATGATTTGGAGGATTGGCCCATGTAATGGAAATCGTTGCCACGTTTACATTGATTTTATGGTCATGTGAAGGATAGACTGATTGAACAGGTAGACGTTATCACCTTTGCGCCCAAGTTTTAGTTCATTTTACTACATCTGAGTGAGAGTGTTCCATTGTTGTTCATAACTACAAGATTTGAGGTGATATTTCTATAGAGTAAGGTTATTTATATTTCCAATATAAGCACAGTTGCAGAATCCAGTGTTGCGACCCATTCACCCACACCCATTATTGAAGACATTGTTGGATATGTTCCAATGCATCCTATGGTTGTAGAAGAAGTTGAATAGATCTCATTCATCCCTGAAGTGGGGTTACGACTAGAACCACCTTGCATGTCAAAGAGGAAACGGTCTAGTAGATGTAAGACAGTAGCAGCACCACTGTCGGAAGATGAAGAAGCAGTGGTTTAAATTAGGCTACCAGACTATATTACACCCAAACCACCTGATGCACCGAGGACCAGAACTGCCAAAATGCAAAGTGTTTGTGCTAGAAATTGTTTCCAGGCTATAAAGAAACAAGCCAACACAATCTCAAAAAACTTAATAAAGTAAACAAGGTTTTTGGGTTTCTGAAATGTTTTCTTGGTTGTAAATTTGGTGACAAACAGGGAATACACTAATGAACCAAATAAAAACTGAATCATAAGCAAGGAAAGACAGAGATGCGTCATATAATCACCAGAATCCAACAGAACATGATATTGAAGTTCATTCATAAAATATAAGCATTGCCAGCATACAAACATAGACCAGCAATGAATTTATCAGTTAAGCAACTAAACAAGTTAAAAAATAAAGCCAACATACAAACTGAAGGGTGAAAAGGATCATATATTTCATAGTCTGTCATCAAATACATATAATAGTTATGATACTTAGCTCACAAGCAAGTTCAAAAGACCTCCTGAAGTCCTCCCAAAAATCCAACCCTTTTCCCTTTTCCTCATCTATCTAAATATTGTTTTTACAAAATCATTTAGGGTCTAAACCCTAACTGCCCTCAACCAACTCATCGATGGGATAAAGTCATATTACAATTTACAAAATAGAATATTGTTTCTAAAACTTAACAAAAGTATAACTAATTAAACTATTCCTCAAAAACATAACAAACAACTGACTGACTTAACAAACTCAAAGGTCTTTTGCAGCCTCAGCTAGTAAGGCTATTCCATCCAAATCTTGAGCCTTCTTCTTGGCTCTCTTTTGCTCATCTTCCATGTCTGCTAATCTTCTTGTGAGTTCTTCATTTTGCTTCTGTAGGCTTCCAACATTCAGCTTCAAATCTGCACAATGCAAATCAGTGGTTCTCTTCCTCTTCAGGGCTTCTTCCTTGGTGTTTGACTGTAGAAAACTCCATGACCTCAATCCTGTTCTTCTTTTTTCTAGGTCTGACTGTCTTGTTTTCCAGAGTGGAAAATTCCTTACCTGTACCAACCCTAGCTCTAGTTTTGGCAAGGGATTCATCTTCATCTAAAAGATATCCCTCATCCTCAGATAGGATAGTGATGGAACTCCTTTGATGGGACTCCCTGAATGCTTTCTTCCTGTACAACAACCTGCTCTATGACAACAGTCTTATCCTTCATGACAGCTTCTACTGTTGCCCTATCCTGCACAGGCTGATCCTCCTTTTTTGTAAACAGTGAATATTTACCTTTACTGTCAGCTGAAAACTTTTGACGTTCATTGTCATCCTTCAAGGGCTCTGGTGCTTTTTCAAGTTTAATCTCTTTCTTGTCTTCAACTTTGATTTTTTGACCTAGTTTCCTAACTAGGGTTTTCCCCTTATCCACCTGTTTTTTGGTTTGCTGCTCCTCTTGCTTGATTTGAAAACCAGTCCACAAAAGAAAATAATTCCATCTCTTCCCTTCCTTTTGTAGAGCAGTACTAATGATGAGCTTAATCAAACCATGGTGGAAGATGGATTGTGAATTATGATCCTGATGCCCCTTGACTCTACTTGACATCTTCTGTAGACTTTTGAACAAGAAGAAAGGAAGGTTCATTTTGGATTCACCAACCAAATGATGTAAAAACCTAAAATGGTATTTGAAGAAATAGGAATATCTGCCTTCGCAGGTGATATAGCTTTGTAAGATTCTAATGGGTTCCACCCACTCACTTCTGAAATTTTGAATCAGTATTCCTTTCCTCCAGTATGGGGTAATGTCTGGTAAAAGGTATCTCTGGGCATTAAAAGTGAAAGGCAACTTTTTGAACCATGCTTCACCTTCATTTCTGATTCCTGTAGCTTCAGCAATTAGCTCCACAGTCAACTTGAACCTCAGTGTATCAAAAACTATGATGTCTTGGTTATATCTTTTGGCAAATTGATAAGAGACTTTAGTGTTGTAACCATCGATATTTTTGAAGAAATCTAGCTACCCATCATTCTGGAAAAGCTCTGTACAACCTGGGAATTGATCAATCCAACTTAAATCTGTGGGCTCGTCCCTATTTATTTTGCCACGTTTACCCATCTTCTTTCAATGGCTGAATTCTGTGCACTTCTAAGGCTCTGTTAATGACCTAACAGCTTCTTTTTCCTCCTCAAGCCTCTAAGGTTTTGATAATTAGCTTTCCTCAATCTTCCTTGACTGTTTTCTTTTTGTTTTTTAATGCAGGATAAGCTTTACCACAGGTTCAAGTGATTTAGTTCACAGAGAGCTCCACACTCATTAAAACTGCTGATGAAACTAACTATCATCCAAACTGCTCATTTCATATACCAAACTCTCTGGACTGTATAAAGACAACCGTATATTATAATGATAATGAGAGCACCTTATGTCTTGTTCATTTTCTGCCTCAACTTGGATTTAACAACAAAATCAGTCAGCTTTAGCACCTAATAAGACTAGGTCTTCATGCAACTTCAAATGTTCAGCTCCTTCGTTGCATTATTTACAAGTAGCAAATCAATTTGCGAAATTTGGATACCACAAAATGCACAGCTCTTCACCTTGTCATCTTTTCAGGTTTTGAAAAGGTAATGGTTCAATGTACTACTACCTTTCAACTTTCCGCTCTCCACAACATCTCAAAACCTCTTAAACAGATATCTCTTCGGCAGGAATTTTGTTTAAAGGGATACCTTAATGCTTTCCTTAACCAATTTTAACAAAACAGACTTTACTGAGAAAGCCCCAATTTAGCAGGCACTAACAAGCTATCGCGGAATACCTCATTTATGTCTTACTGTAGTCGCTTAAAATCACTGATTGAGGTGTCTGATTGTCCAATTTGACTGAACAAGTGCCTTCGGGTCTCCAATTTACGTCGAGCTGGCAAGATGAGAGAGCCCTAATTTTTTGTGTAACTGTGAAAACCCCAATTCTGCTCTATAACAGCAACTTCCGGTTTGTTGGCAAATGTCATCGCCCCACTAAATATTCAACTTCGTATTGCATGTATGGAATAACTTCCCTCACATCAAACTCAGTTTATGCCTCTATCTGTCATGATAAGCTGCATTCTAGCTGATGATTACCACGATTTCTTCCATGACACGAACCCACCTGCTTTCATGATGATTACTGGAGCAACACGTATCCACACACTTTAAACATGCGATTAGTCACTTAGGA
Source organism: Pseudotsuga menziesii (assembly GCA_001517045.1). NCBI lineage: Eukaryota > Viridiplantae > Streptophyta > Pinopsida > Pinales > Pinaceae > Pseudotsuga > Pseudotsuga menziesii. The sequence continues at coordinate 104,798 of LPNX010359914.1, read as the reverse complement.
ATCAAAATCATGCGAAATTTCAGCTTAAAAAACGGTGTTTTCGGCCCGCGCAATATTCGTGTAGCGTCGCTGTGTTAATTTTTCAAGGTTGCGCTACAAGAATAATTTGAATTTGATTTTGGCGCTATTTTAACCCTTTTTTCCATTTTGAATGAGTTTTAGGTGATAAACTATGCTCCTAGAATATATTTGTGACATCCTTAATCCATATAAGTCCTATGGATCCCTTCAAATCCTAAAGAAACACAAAATAATGAGAAACCTAAAGGCGAAAAACTTGAAAATTTCACTAAGAACCAAAAATTTCCCAAAGTAAGTAAAAGGACAAACTCAAGCAAATAAGCAATCTTAGAATAAAATGGCAATCAAAATTTAAAATTAAAAGAAACAAGTTCATGACTTAACATCTTGCTCCAGCTGCGGGATGAAGTCCTCCCTGTGAGGCTTCAAGAACCTGTAGACCAGTGCCGTCTGTCTGCTATCTACTTGTATGCCAAAATTTCCATTGGGCTATGGAGTCTTTATTCAATCCTTCACACACTGATATATACAATGAAAATCAAATCTCTTTCTTTGAGGAACCTTCTATTTACTGAATCAAATTGTAATCCCATTTCCAATGTAACCAGGAAATAATTTCATCAACCCACCAAAACTTGTTTCCAACTCCACATATATATGTAATCAGAAATATTGGAAAACGCGAAGAGTAATGATCTAACAACTTATACTCACTTTCATCAAATGGTGTCTCTGAAATAACAGATTTATAACATGGTATTGACTCTAAATAATCTGCTACTGGATCATAAAAACTTCCACAAGTTACCTCTTCCTGCTCTATGAAAAAGACAAGTTGTCCATAAAAATATTTTGTTCCATGAATATCAATCAGGCATTGGCGATAAAAGACATCAGGATCGGCCTGAATTTGTTCCGGATTTTTTTGGATAGTATCATTAATAATGTTAATAAGCTGAACCTCCTTTTCCCCACTGTCTTCAAATGAATGACTATCATGCATTGGCTTTTGCTGTTCAAGGATAATAGACTGAATGCATTCTTGAATCTGCTGATCAAATTGTGACATATCACACACCTCACAGATTTCTGGGTCTTTCTTTTCAATTTCATCATCAGATTTATTAAAAATTAGAGCATCTTCATAATGATTTTGAACAGCAGATTTATCATAACTATGAATATGAGTAACTTCTAAAAAAATGTGAACAGCCTGGACTTCATCGAATTTAGTATCAAAACCAAAAGGAATAGAGTCTAATTCATCACAGAATTCTTGTCTTGGAACCCTAATCTCTTCATCATAACAAGGAGTATTCTGAGAAATTTCAAATGATGATGCTAAAGGTTCATCTTTTCCTTCAATACAAAGCTGATCTTTAACACAATAATGATTTTCAACAGTTTGTTGAACTAGAGATTGATCTTCAAAAGGATTAGCATTCAACCGGTTATTAAGGTTGTTGAAATCATTATGAGAATGTTCCAAACTATCTCTGCTGATCTCATCACTTGAAGAATCCTCAAACTGACCTAAAACAACAACTTGATTATCATAATGATCATGGCATTCTTCCTTGACAGCAGTAACTGAAAATGTTACCTCTTCATCTTCAACAAATTCTGAAACTTCAACTTCTTCATGACATGTTTTGAACCCTTGATTGTACTCATCATAATGGTTTTTTGAATTAGAAACTGTATGATAAACATCAACCTGCTCACAACAATCTTTTAAAAAGAGTTCAGCTGAGAACAGATACTTACAATGTTTCCGAAAACATGTGTGGAATTCTTTTAGTGAGGAGATGCTAGCAGCGGGAAGAGAAAAATACCAATCTTGTGCATCTTGTTCAAGTGAATACATGAACATATTCATGAGCACATATTCATGTTGGATATTTAACTGGACCATACAATGATGAAATCTAATGAGGTGATCTGAAGGATTATCCTCTTTGCTTTCCCTAAACCCTAGAAGATAATCTCCCCAAACATCCATAGTAGGTACTGGATTTGGAAAACCTGGAATATCAGAAAAATTGAAAGGTGCAAACCTTCGAGCCAGAATAGCTTCCATGGACATCGGTCTCTGCATCATGAAATAGTGGAGTCGCCAATCAATTTGTCACGACAGATTCCGTTTCTTCTTCTCAGAAAGAGAAAGGGGTGACAGTAGTTCAAATTAATTAGGGCTGCATATAGTTGGGGATGACTGAAACCTTATAATTTTTCTAGTTGTTTTCAGTATCTATTCTGGGTCTGAAACACCCAGCTGTAAAGGTGAAACAGGTCTGCTTTTAGTTCCAATTCCCCTATTAGCCACTGTGACAAATTTGGTGAAAAATAGCCTTAAAAATGTGCTGGTTTAATTTCACTTCTTAAAACCAGTGAAATGATAAGTATCCCAGGGAAAAATATGTTTTCAACTTCGTCCCCAGCAACGGCGCCAAAGATGTTTGTGCCAGAAATTGTTTCCAGGCTATAAAGAAACAAGCCAACACAATCTCAAAAACTTAATAAAGTAAACTAGGTTTTAGGGTTTCTGAAATGTTTTCTTGGTTGTAAATTTGGTGACAAACAAGGAATACACTCATGAACCAAATAAAAACTGAATCATAAGCAAGGAAAGACAGAGATGCATCATATAATCACCAGAATCCAACAGAACATGATATTGAAGTTCATTCATAAAATATAAGCATTACCAGCATACAAACATAGACCAGAAATGAACTTTTCAGTTAAGCAACTAAACAAGTTAAAAAATGAAGCCAACATACAAACTGAAGGGTGAAAAGGATCATATATTTCATAGTCTGTCATCAAATACATATAAGAGTTATGATACTTATCTCACAAGCAAGTTCAAAAGACCTCCTGAAGTCCTCCCAAAAATCCAACCCTTTTCCCTTTTCCTCATCTATCTAAATATTGTTTTTACAAAATCAGTTAGGGTCTAAACCCTAATTGCCCCTCAACCAACTCATCGATGGGATAAAGTCATATTACAATTTACAAAATAGAATATTGTTTTTAAAACTTAACAAAAGTATAACTAATTAAACTATTCCTCAAAAACATAACAAACAACTGACTGACTAAACAAACTCAAAGGTCTTTTGCAGCCTCAGCTAGTAAGGCTATTCCATCCAAAGCTTGAGCCTTCTTCTTGGCTCTCTTTTGCTCATCTTCCATGTCTGCTAATCTTCTTGTGAGTTCTTCATTTTGCTTCTGTAGGCTTTCAACAGTCAGCTTCAAATCTGAACAATGCAAATCAGTGGTTCTCTTCCTCTTCAGGGATTCTTCCTTGGTGTTTGACTGTAGAAAACTCCATGACCTCAATCATGTTCTTCTTTTTTCTAGGTCTGACTGTCTTGTTTTCCAGAGTGGAAAATTCCTTACCTATACCAACCCTAGCTCTAGTTTTGGCAAGGGATTCATCTTCCTCTAAAAGATATCCCTCATCCTCAGATAGGATAGTGATGGGACTCCTTTGCTGGGTCTGAATTCTTTCTTCCTGTACAGCAACCTGCTCTATGACAACAGTCTTCTCCTTCATGACAGCTTCTGTTGTTTCCCTATCCTGCATAGGCTGATCCTCCTTTTGTGTAAACAGTGAATATTTACCTTTACTGTCAACTGAAAACGTTTGAGGTTCATTGTCATCCTTCAAGGGCTCTGGTGCTTTTTCAAGTTTAATCTCTTTCTTGTCTTCAACTTTGATTTTCTGACCTAGTTTCCTAACTAGGGTTTTCCCCTTATCCACCTATTTTTTGGTTTGCTGCTCCTCTTGCTTGATTTGAAAACCAGTCCAGAAAAGAAAATAATTCCATGTCTTCCCTTCCTTTTGTAGAGCAGTACTAATGATGAGCTTAATAAAACCATGGTGGAAGATGGATTGTGAAGTATGATCCTAATGCCCCTTGACTCTACTTGACATCTTCTGTAGACTTTTGAACAAGAATAAAGGAAGGTTCATTTTGGATTCACCAACCAAATGCTATAAACACCTAAAATGGTATTTGAAGACATAGGCATATCTTCCTTCACAGGTGATATAGCTTTGTAATATTCTAATGGGTTCCACCCACTCACTTCTGAAATTTTGAATCAATATTCCTTTGCTCCATTCTGGGGTAATGTCTGGTAAAAGGTATCTCTGGGCATTAAAAGTGAAAGGCAACTTTTTGAACCATGCTTCACCTTCATTTCTGATTCCTGTAGCTTCAGCAATTAGCTCCACTGTCAACTTGAACCTCAGTGTATCAAAAACTATGATGTCTTGGTTATAGCTTTTGGCAAATTGATAATATACTTCAGTGTTGTAACCATCGATCTTTTTGTAGAAATCTAGCCACCCAACATTCTGGAAAAGCTCTGTACAACCTGGGAATTGATCAATCCAACTTAAATCTGTGGGCTCAGCCCTATTTATTTTTCCACTTTTACCCATCTGCTTTCAATGGCTGAATTCTATGCACTTCTAGGGCTCTGTTAATGACCTAACAGCTGCTTTTTCCTCCTCAAGCCTCTAAGGTTTTGATAATCAGCTTTCCTCAATCTTCCTTGACTATTTTCTTTTTGTTTTTTAATGCAGGATAAGCTTTACCACAGGTTCAAGTGATTTAGTTCACAAAGAACTCCACACTCATTAAAGCTGGTGATGAAACTAGCTATCATCCAAACTGCTCATTTCAGATACCAAACCCTCTAGACTGTATAAAGACAACGGTATATTATAAAGATAATGAGAGCACCTTATGTCTTGTTCATTTTCTGCCTCAACTTGGATTTAACAACAAAATCAGCCAGCTTTAGCACCTAATAATACTAGGTCTTCATGCAACTTCAAATGTTCAGCTCCTTCGTTGCATTATTTATAGGTAGAAAATCAATTTGTGAAATTTGGATACCACAAAATGCACAGCTCTTCACCCTTTCATCTTTTCAAGTTTTGAAAAGGTAATGGTTCAATGTACTACTACCTTTCAACTTTCCACTCTCCACAACATCTCAAAACCTCTTAAACAGATATCTCTTCGACAGGAATTTTGTTTAAAGGGATACCTTAATGCTTTCCTTAGCCAATTTTAACAAAACAGACTTTACTGAGAAATCCCAAATTTAGCAGGCACTAACAGGCTATCGTGGAATACCTCATTTATTTCTTACTATAGTCGCTTAAAATCATCGATTGAGGTGTCTGATTGTCCAATTTGACTGAATAAGTGCCTTCGGATCTCCAATTTACGTCCAGCTGGCAAGATGAGAGAGCCCTAATTTCCTATGTAACTGTGAAAACCCCAATTCTGCTCTATAACAGCAACTTCCGATTTTTTGGCAAATGTCATCGCCCCAATAAATCTTCAACTTTGTATTGCATGTATGGAATAACTTCACTCACATCAAACTCGGTTTATGCCTCTATCTGTCATGATACGCTGCGTTCTAGCTGATGATTACCACAATTTCTTCCACGACACGAACCCACCTGCTTTCATGATGATTACTGGAGCAACATGTATCCACACACTTTAAACATATGATTAGTCACTTAGGAATCAAAATCATGCGAAATTTCAGCTTAAAAAACGGTGTTTTCAGCGCGCGCGATATTCTTGTAGCGCCGCTGTGTTAATTTTTCAAGGTTGCGCTACAAGAATAATTCGAATTTGATTTTGGCGCTATTTTAACCCTTTTTTCCATTTTGAATGAGTTTTAGGTGATAAACTATGCTCCTAGAATATATTTGTGACATCCTTAATCCATATAAGTCTTATGGAGCCCTTCAAATCCTAAAGAAACACAAAATAATGAGAAACCTAAAGGCGAAAAACTTGAAAATTTCACTAAGAACCAAAAATTTCCCAAAGTAAGTAAAAGGACAAACTCAAGCAAATAATCAATCTTAGAATAAAATGGCAATCAAAATATAAAATTAAAAGAAACAAGTTCATGACTTAACACAAAGTATCTATTGGTAAAATCAAATGTTCTGAAAAAGAGTTCAGACAACAATGAATAACGACGAGATCTTGGTACATTTCCTTCAAATTTATAAGAATCTCAAGATATATTTGGTGATGTCGATGAAATTTTCTCTCCTCAGTCCTTACATCCCAAAGAAGTAACCTTTCAAGAAGGAAGAAGAAATGCAGCCACAGATGCTCCGAAGAGAATAGAAGAGGCAAAGGCACTTTGTGCCAAAGCAGTAGAGCAAGTTTCTCAGACGTGGGAAGATTTGATCGACGACGAGGAGTTATAGAAATTTGAAGAGTAGATGCACAGTGTAGAGACAAAGGTGAACCAAATGAATAATCAAATGAAGAAGCTAACATTAATAGAGAAAATATCTAAGGCTGCTCAGATGAAGAAAGTACAGCAACAAGTCCCAACATTGCAGCAAAAAGGACTGACAAGGATGCAGACTTACAAGAAGAGGTAGAGAAACTTACATGTATCATTCAACCTGTACATCAGAAATTTCCACAAGCCTTGGTATCCACGAGACTTCTACTTCTGAACACATCATTTCTGAAGTTGTGCAAAATTTACATAAGACAGAAGTAGAGGTGCGACAAGAGATGGAGCAGGTAGTGAAAATATTCCAAAAATTTCAAGCAAGGTCGCAATTACGAAAGTTTCATACTAGTGTGGATCGGGATGAGCCACAGGTGAGTGTTGGGGGTCTGTTGGACCTAGGAAAATATAGATATAATTCGACGTAGAATTATGCTCGAAAATAAGAATACTTTGGTCACACGACAGAGGAAGTTGCGATGGAGGAGAAGCTGCGACAAGAGCATCCAACGATGGAAGAGTCAGCGACGAAAGAGGAGTTTCAATGATAGAATCCAGTGATGGAAGAGTATGCGACATAAGAGGATATGTGACAAGAGTAGATATGACGAAAAGAACCACAATATAAGAAGAGTATGGAAATTGTAAGGGACAATCAGAGTGATCGTGGGTAAGAAGTCAGTTAGAATAAAACGTGCTTGGGTAAAAAACATATTTTCTATTTTTGGGCCGATAATTCCTACTGTCAATTGTAACTGAATGTACGAGAATAGGAATGACATCCTTTGAGCTAACATATTAGATTCGATTAATTACGAAATGTAATAGCTTATAAAAGGGAGAACCCAAGTTGTGTGTGGGTTGGTCTCCCTTTAGATCCTATCCTAGATGTTGAAGAAGTAGAGTGGTTTATTCTTAGAGTAGTAAAGTTGTAGAGAAGAGATTCGATCCAGGTTGTGTGCAAATTGAAGGTAGAGTGAAGGAGAGGAAAACTTCAGAGATCCAAGACTAGAGAGAATGAGAGTAGATATTATGTATAAGTTGTAAAGAATAGCTAGAAGAGAGTCTGCAAGCAGAGTGCACAAACAAAAGGTGTCGATATGTTTCTAATGCCAAATGAAGATCACCTTTGTGGTTTTTACCATATGGGTTTCCACGTTAAATTTTTCCTCTATGTGTATGCAATGAGTGTGTTTATTTTGAATGTATTCATCTTGCGAATAAGTAGATCCAAATGTGTCGCATCCCTTTTGTTTATGAATAATATCATGTGTGTATATGTTGCATTGCTTATTAAATGAATCGATGATATGGCATTCATGTTGAATGCTACAAGATGTGTTGTCTGGTAAATAGCATGTTAGATTGAATAAACTTACAAGGAGTAGGAAGCATAATCCCTATATTTGGTCAAGCATTGTAATAAGGTACAGCAAGAGTAGAAATCCCCACCTAACTGCAAAAACCTGGTTCTGGCATCTCCCCATAAAGATATATCAGGTGAGACTGTATATGCATCACAAGTGTTGTCGACTAAGATCTGCTTTGTCGGGCCGATATATGGGTCTTTGTTGACTATCGAGGACCTAAACCTGAGTCGACTGGGGGAATAAGGCCAACAATGATTCATCCATTGCCACATTTTCTTGTACAATAGGAAATTACTTATTTGCAATCTTATTTGAAGATATTTTATAAGTCAATATTATTTGAATATTCTCTATAATTCAAAGTTGTACATCAAAAATTCCATCTCTTCCAATCATCGTTTTTAATTGATACTATTTACATTAAATTCAATAATCTCATTCATCCAAACTTGCAATTCCAATAAATATTACTTATTGGAAATCTAGAATAAAACAAAACCATAAAAGCTGAGTAGATCTTTCTAATAAAAATACAATAACCCATATTCCTAACCATTTCTACACTCCTTTAGGGGTTTTATGGTATTCCAAAATTTGTTCCTTTTGACCATATTCATAATATTATCCATAAGACAAATCTCTTGGTGCGGTACTAAATTCAGTTCTTTGTCATTACTCTAGTTTTTTTATTGATTCTCTGTTAAAACTCTATTCAGTTGGTTGATTCGTAGCATAAAATTGATTATCATCATTTATTTTTCCTAATAAAATTCGAAGCAAGTATAATAAAATATGTTTCAGGGAATCTTGTTAAAAAAATTAATTCGTCATCTTGTTTTCATTTTTAAGTTCCAAATTTTATCAATAACTGGCTTTCAAATGCAATTGGTCTAAAAATAGTTGATGTTGCCACTTCTCTAATTAATGCATATGAGTTTGGTGCATTTGTGCATCCTTTCACCCATTAAACTCCAAAATTACATTGCTAAAACCATGTCTTCCAATTTAGGCATTTTTGGCTCCAACAAGTTGTTGGTCAAATTTTGTTGATAAGAAACCTTTGGAATTCTTCCTATCATAGTAAACACCTTGGGAATCATATACAATAGCAAATTTTCAATCTCTTTTGATGGACAAAATTTCTCTTCAATATGATAACTCTTCTTAGAATCATAAAACTCCTTTAAGTTATAAATAGATTTATTTTTTTCTTTTGACTTCCAAGATGACAGCAAACTAGAATCCGATGTGTTTTTGTAGAATTATTTTAAAATTTCTTGGTCCATATAAAGGGGAAATTGTCATGTTAGAAGAATCAATTAAGAATTGTCCAATGTCATCCACCCATGTGGGTGGGTTATGTGGATCTTCATTTCATCTGATTTACCATTACTTTGGCATATGTTATATTCAATCACTGCATAGTTCTAGTCTAAAGAACCTTGAAGGAAAATACTTGGACTTTTTAGTTTTTTTTTCGCATTACTAATTTTTTTTTGAATTATTGAATTAGTAAAATAAATTAGCATGCAAAACTCTTTCAAGCCAGGTCTTATTTGTTGGTTTATTTTGAAAAGAGAATTAAATTGATTTGGTTTGTGCTTTGATTATCTAATAGTTTCATGAATATCCCTCTCGCACTTGCTAATACATGCAAATGGGTATATTGCTATAAGACTTTATTTCAACAATTATATCTCTCATTTCTAGATTGCTACTTATGTTTAAACTTAGAACTAAGTGATGAGTTAAAAAAGGATATTAAAGGGTGACATGTAATCTTGGATACTTATTTATAAATGTTGAGGGAGGTAAGTGTTTATCCCAATTCAATTCTAAAGGGGAGAATGTCAAGTTATTCTTCCAAGATGAATAAAATATATCATTTGAAGGTTGTTTTTCTTGATAAAAATATTGTCGGATAATTTTGACACTCAATGTAAAATGGTTGTCTTTATTAAATAAGGCCCACTAGGTGGATGGTGCTCCTTAATGATGGGACCACAAGTAGTTAGTATTTTGCTAGTGAAAAAATATCGAAGGCCCACCAAGTGGATGGTATTCATTAATGATGGCACCACAAGTAGTAAGGTTTTTCTAGTCAAAGATATATAGAGAGAGAGATAGAAGGATAGGTAATGTTTTGTAAAGTGTTGTTGTATTCTAGCTATGCTCAATAGTCAATTTCCCCTTCTAAGAGGAATGTGGAAGTTTCTATTTCTCTTTTGGATTATCAATACAAAGGTTATTGTCACAACCTTGAACATCAATAAGGAACTAATGCTTGAAACCCTTGGAAATTATGTAGTACCATCTAGATTTTTCTCACAGAGATTGGCCTACACAAAACTCCTAGTACTTGCAATTGAACTACATCTCCATATCTATATTTTGGTCATAAATTTTTTGTTATAGTACACTTTTATATCAACCATAAGACTATAACAAGAATGTCTTCCAATACTTAGTTAATTTGACATAAACAAGTCAACATACCAAGTAGCAAGAAACACGACACAACATAGATAGGGTGGCACCCAAATAAGTGCCTTATATTTTTATCACTAAATATGTACAATAGAGTACAAAGGGGAATTTTTTCCACCATTGCGTCTTTTTTATAGTAAAACAAAAAAGTTCAAGCACAAGCCGCTCGTTGCCACCTTGCTTACTAACTAACCTTGTCATAGCCCATGATCCTAACCCCTGTAGGTATCAACATTCAACAAATTAGGATGTCACAACAAACTCTTTAATGCATATTTTTTACCCTAAGTACTTAGCTCTACCTTGTATGTTTCCTTTGGTTCTCATCCTTCTTTTATGCTTGGCGAAGTTCCTAACCAACTCCCCGAAGTGGACACCTATGCATCATCCCAATATTAAGTGGGAATGATCATTGTAATTGTCTAAGTGAATGGGTATATGGTTATACTTTCCTTATAGAATAGTCGCTCCTTAGGTTTTTGCCCTCCTTACTTTTCACCAATCATTTGATCGCTTCCAACTTCGTTATAGTGATGACCCTTGTCAATTTAACATCTTTTTCCAAGGATCAATTTCTAGGTGCACCTATGATGATCGGGTAGGTGCCTAATCCTATCATAGTGCTATAATATTACATCATTTCCCTCTCAATCTATTATTGTCCCATCAACACCCAATAAACATGCCTCTAATATTATCAAGAGTCCCTTGTTTGAACTACCGAACTTTGTCTTCATACTTCCACAAAGACTCTTTCCACTCTAGTATGCTTTCATTCACATTCAACCATGCCTAACCATCCTATGCGACAACACCTTCTCCACTTCTTGTTCTGGTTTGTCCAAAAGCATGGCAGGTGCTCTAGATGGTCTTTCCCTACTAGGATCCTTTTCATCATGCTTGCAAGCTCTCACATGTATGCCATGAAAAACTAGAAGAAAGGTGCTCAAGTGATCTAATGGTTTCAATATGTGTGTGATGTTACTATTCTATAATGAAAATATAATATTTAAATATATATCAATCTATAATTATAAATAACAATTACAATATCATTACAAATAAAAAAGAAAAATGTAATACAAATAGAGAAGTTTTCGGACGTAGAAACAAAACAATAAATATAATTCAGTATTGTGGGCCATAAACCACTAACAAAAATATGCATTATCAGCAAAAATTAGCTTAACCCATGTTTATTGTTGGTTGTTTATGGTCCATGGTTTTGCAACCCATGCCAAAACGATAGACCTATATTCCCATGAAGTATTTTCAATGCCCCCCGTACTGTAGTAGAAACAAATAACACATTCCTTATGGTGGTTTGAACTATTCTTTACTCAACATACGCAAGACCTTCTCACCTACCTGAAATCCAAAATCTCTTCTACCCTTATTCGCCCAATACTTGAATCACTTGGTCACCTTCATCAACTGAATATTCACCCTTTATATCATATCTTGCCTTTCCTTAAAAATGTGTAAGGTTGATGGGATACTCCCATACAACCCTATCAAAAAAGTGTGTGGTTTCATTGGCTACTAGTTAGTGTCTAAATCAAATAGGTTGTGCCAAATATACTAACTCTCGTGTAGGTTATAGTGGAATTTCATCAATTCCAGTAGTTCCGAACTGAACAAAGTGTCTCAAGTAGTTGTCATAGAAATATTTGATATGATCTATCTTCTTGTGGGTTTGTGGGTGATGAACCGATCTCATCAACAACTCCATCCCCATAATCATAATTGATCCTTCCAAAACCACTCGATGAATCTAGTCTATATCTAACACAAAACCCAACAGCTTAACAACATGCTTACAAAAAAACCTTGTGATTTCCTTGTTGAGCAAGTCACCCTTCTTGTCAAAAAGGTCATGTTCTCGGAAAATCTATCCACCGCCACAAAAAAATTGTTGTAACCTTCAATCATTGGCGGTCGTGAGATAAATTTCATCGAGATCCTCTCTTAAGGTCTCTACGACATGGACAAGGGATGGAGTGGGCCTACCTACATCTTCGTGAAAATTTTGTATTGTTGGCACACCAAGCAAGTTTAAATGAACTATTCAAAATTCTTATTTATATTCTTCCAATAATAACCTCATTATGATAGAGCTAATATCATTTTCATACTTGAATACCCTACCCAAAGTGAGTTATGGCACTGCTTTAAAATATCTATGTGTAGTTTGTAAACTTGGGCACATAAAACCATCCACTAAACCATAACAACCCTTATTTCACCAAAACATTTATGATCTTCCAATCCCTCACTTTCTTCATAATGTTCAACTAAATCAAGTCGTTCTCTAACCCTCCCAGCTTAATATTTTCTTGCAAACTTTCCAAGGATTGCACTTGACTCTATGTGGGAACACCAATAGAGATTCGTCATCACGTTCTATTGTCCTATGGTGTGACTCCCTGCTCAAGGTATCTTCCATCATGTTCAAATTTCATATACAGTACTCAAAATTCATATTCAACTCAACCAAAAAGTATTTTCAACGAGCCTTCTTAGGTGATATTTTTCCTACATTGTGAAGTAACTCATTGTGGCATTGTCCTTTTTCACAATGAATAGCCCACATAGAAGGTAATGCCTCCAACCTTGTAAGTAGGAACAAAAATAGTCATCTACTTCTCATTAACGAGGTACGTTCCTTCACAATATTGAATCTTCCTTCTTTCATGTTCCATTGGATGATCGTCTTGCATCAAAACCCCTCACATGGAAAATTCAGAGGTCTTAGTGTGCACCTCAAACATTCACTCAAAATTGGCAAAATTCAACACAAGCGTTAACACCATTATGGGATTTATTTCATAAAATGTTGTTTATCACTTCTCTTACCAACACCAAGATCGATTTTTCTTTAACAAGTCACTCAACGGAACTGAAATCCAAAAGAACCCTTCCATGAACCTTTGGTAATAGTTTTCTAAACCAAGAAAACTTCTTACCTTGTGCACATTATTTGATTGTCATGACCTTCTTGGGGTCTATGTAAATGTTCCCTTGACCCACCCAATGGCATGCGAACGACACCCTCGTCTACCCAAATTTTCACTTAGATTTATCCAAGGACAACTAAATATGCTTAATTGCCTCTATGACTTGTGCTAAGTGCCTTTCATGCTCCTCTGTGCTTTCATGAAAATCATGATTCCATATGAGAGGTGTTAGTGTCCACCATTTCCTTCAGCATCCTTCTATTTATGATGAGATCCAAAATACATAGTTGATTTAGGTTTCTACCTTGATTTCCATAAAATATGCCCAATCTCTATACTAACTCCTCCTTTTCCATGGAAGTCACCTACGTCCAACATGTTATATGATCATTATAAATAATATCAAAAAAATGATTCTTAACTTAACTGGTATCTCTATGTCGAAGGGTGCCTTGCAGATTCTTCTTCAAATCTCCCATTTCACTTTGTGCCCATATTAGTTGAACTACTATCAAACCAAAGATGGAACCCAATGCACCTTCTATAATTTTTTGTGTGCTCCTTCACATTATTGAAGTGTTCCCTTAAGTGTAAAAACACATTTATCCAATGCCTTCTTGATCCAACTATCTCCTATCACATCACTTCCACATTGTCTCTAACTCCTCTTGCCAATATGTCACCCAAAGTTGACCTTCTACTTCCAATGATAAAACATGGATCTGATACCAACAATCACAACCCCAAATATTCATGCATAAATCATTCTTGAAACCCTTGGTTTTATGTGTCACTTCCTTGCTTTGGTCACTGAGGCTTTTCCTACCTACAACTACTCTCAAGCAGACTTCTCCTTTTCTAGAGTTCGCTCAACTTTATTTCTATATTAAAATTTTAAATCGATCACAAGACTCTAACAAGAACGTGTTCTAGTACTTAATTAATTCAGCATAAACAAGTATACATACCAAGTAGCACGAAACACTACACAACACAGATAGGGTGGCACCCAAGCCAGGTGACTTAGATTTGTATTATTGAAGACATACAATGGAGTACAAAGGGTAATCCCAATCACCTTCCCAACTTTTTTACAATAAATAAACGAATTTAGACACAAGTTTCTCCTCACCACCTTGCTTGTCGACTAACCCTATCACACCCTACGAGCCTACCTCTTACATGTCTTTACCTTAAACAACTTAGGATTCCACAATAACTACTTCAATGCAGATATTTTTACTCCAAGTAATTGTCCCTTTGGTTCACATCCTCCTCTTATACTCGGTGAAGTTCTTAACCAAATCCTTAAAATGGACACCTATGCAGCATACAAAGATTAACTAGTGGACATGACCATTTCAATTGTCTAATTGATTAGGTCGACAAATGAACCTACCTCCATAAAGTGTTGAATGGTCACTCCTTGGGTTTGTTCCCTCCTTACTTCCCAACAACCATCCAATCACTTTGAAATTCGTTATACAAGCGACCCTTACCAAGTTAACCTCTTTTACCAAAGATTGATTTCCAAGAACACCTGTCTAGATCTATATTCATTGCTCCATACTATTTTGCATGCCTATGTTAATAAGGAAGGTCACTTTTTGTAGTGTATATTTCTTCAATATTTTCTTATTAAGCTCATTGCAAGTATTAGAGCTCCTTCTTGTGCCAACATGTGCTTGAATTTTTTATGATAATAATAAAAGGATAGAGATTGGTTTTGGTGTCTTTAAACACAAGGATATGCCATTCAGTGGGTAAATCTACAATCGGGAAACATACTTATAAACAATTCAAGTGGATTCACATGATTATAAACCCTTGTACACCTTTTTTGGTACCCAATGAGTAATACTGGATTATAAAAAAATATATGACTTCAATTCTTCGCATAACTTTGGGCGTATCAAAATATATATAGGAACACTTAAAAATAGATTTACATAAGCATCTCGACCATCATATTTCAATAGAACACTAATAATAACACTTGAGAAGATAACTCTCATGCAGGAAGGAATCAATTAGTACAGATAACGGTACAACCTATACTTCTTAGTGTTGAAATTTTACTTACAGCAGTAGAAAACCAATTTTCAAATCTGATAGTTACTTCCTAATGATCTCAAATAGTAATTTCGACCCACTATTATCATTGAATAATTACACAATGAAAATTTCAACTTTAAGGCATAAACAAAAGATAATCATAAAAAGATAGCTATGCAAAATAGACACAAAAAATTTACCCTAGGAAACCCGAACTTGGGAGAAAACCAAACAACTTTTATTAGAAGAAATTAGTCCAATAAGTACATCACCATTATGAAGAAACCTTAGCACATAGAGAGTGTTCCCTTCATGAAGAAACCCTGCATCAAGATATCGAACTCTTAGGTGTGATAAGCACCTTCAATAATACCCTCCTTGTACCTTCTCTACGGCCTCCTTGAAGTGCACAGTAGGAGATCAGAGATAACTTGGATGATGTGATTATGAAAATGAAATGTGTGAGCACTTATTTATGCACTTCAAGTCACCTTTAATTTGAATTCTAAGGAAACTTGTACTTTTATTCTAGGGTTTACTTGTACTTTTGACTTCAATCTTTCATGGCGCTTCTTTAATGCTTCCTACGACTTCTTCAATGGTCTAGCTTGTCTTATTTCCATTTCTTCTTTTCTAGAAAAATTTTCCATGAGCCTTGTTGATGATATTATTCTTCTCACATGCACGCCTATTAATATAGAGACCTAATGCTGAATAGAACCACTAAGAATCCCTAGATACTTCTTAGAGTCTAGTATGTCAATTCAACATTAGAATAGACTTGTAAACAAGTCAAACATGCTCATATATAAAATAGATCACTCCATACTAGAGCAGGAAATGTGAGAGCATCTCGATCCTATTCACTCTTATTTTAGCATGGGTAAGAAGGTTGTGCCTAGTCCATTCACCACTAGCCAAATCAACATGACCCCGTGAGCGAATGTATCATCCTCAATTGGTCAAATCAACATGAACAATTTGGGAAAATTTATGCCTGATGCTTCTAACTAGAGAAACATCAACACTCCCTCTCAGTATTTCACTCCTAGTGAAATCAGCATGGCTAACTGGATAAATACTACGTCTAGGCCATTCACCACTAGCCAAATCAGCATGGACCCGTGAGTGAATGTATCATTTCTCCCTTTGTCAAATCCGCATGACCAATATGGGAGAATGTCTTCCTAATGTTTCTCATCTGTGGATATGTAATTGGATTTGCATTGCTCGCTTCTGCTCCATGTCGGTGGATGAAATGATATTTGATCTCCGAATCAAATAGTCATGTAAGAAGCTTCTGAATCCATGCTGCTTTGTGATTTGAACTGGTTGAGAAATAATTTGCTTCTACTCTACTGAGCGCTACAAAAGTATGCTTCCTACTAAACCAGGATATCATAGTCAATCCTTAAGCTGAAGCAGCACCCCAAGGTCCTCTTTCTATCCCCTACACTCCCTTCCCATTCAGAATCTATATATCCTTGCAACCTCACTTCACCACCTAATTCATATATCATCCTGTATCAAATTGTACCACGTAGGTACCTCAACACATGATTTTTTGCAAGCCAATGTGCATGTATCAGATCAATCATAAATTGGCACAAGGTGCTTACTACAAAGCAAATATCTATCCTAGTATTAACCAGGTACATCAAGTATCCAATCAATTGTCTGTAAATAGGGGGATCCACCAAATCTGAATTTAAAGTAGAATCACACAACTTTTTTCATATTCGTCACCATAGGTGTATCCATGGACTTGCATTTCATCATACAAAATATGCTTAAGATCTCAACTATGTACTTCCCCTAACTGAGGAAGATCTCACCCAGACTCTACCACACCTATAATCCCAATAAATAATGCATCATGCCAAGATATTTCTTCTCAATATTCTAATCCAACTTCTCTTGGTGTGGGAGGTAATCCTTAATAAAATTCCTCCTCCATTATCAACAAACTATGTTGCAACTACTCACTATGTGCGAGAAAACCATTCTTTCTCTACACTTGAGCATCATTCTCCCTTATGCATCTGGACACCATTGGCCCTCTACAACTAAGTATCTTGTACTGAAGAAACCTACTACCCTCTACATTATTGATCCTTGTGTATCCATTTTTATCATCTCCCACCAAATGGTTCTATTGAGATGAGCCTCCTACACCCTCAAGAACATTGAATACCATCCATGACTCTCTCTAAGCTTGCAAACTGGATAACTCCATATTCTATATAAGATGTCATCCATGATGTTAATATGTGTTGCATGATTGATCTTGGAATTCACCATTGACTTCCCATGTGGTCTCGAAACTATCTCCCATAAATCATTCTTCATGGTGAACTAATCATTGCCATCCTTCCAAACCTGTTGGTATGTTTCCTCATCATAACTGGAAGTTTTGAAAACAATGATATGACTCATCAATTCCATTTGACTCAAGAACCTCTAAGGTATTTTTTTCTCCCTAAAAGTACCACTGGGAGTTGCATGCCCCTTTGCATCCTACAAAGTATCACAAAGCCATGTTGTCCTCTGTAATGTCCCCAACTTTGATTTGGAATATATTTAACGAAAAATTATGTAAATGATGTAATTATGCTAGTATAGATTCCTAGTGTGGAGCTCAAGGAAAAGGCTCGATGATCCAGGTCGTGCCCAGGTGGATGCTTGGGAAAACAGTCGACTGAATGAGTCAAGTAATGTTATGGTGGAAGCATAGAAAAATAACAAGTAAAGAAGGAAATACACTAGAGTATACAGAAAGTATGTGCACAGAAAATATGCAAGAATTTGAACCAATTTATATATTACTTCTTCTCTATGAATGTCAATTGATTGTTACAATAATGTACATGTTTATATAGGATGTTGAGATGCTTGGGTGACTACCCATTATGTTCAGTTACAATAATTTAATGGTTCAAAATTTCAACCGGCATAGACGATAGGAAGACACATACTATGTCGATGTTTGACAAGTGCCGACAAGGCATGTCATGATGTTGTATGTCGAGGGTGAAACCTGACGAGATTTTCTAAGGTCAATTGTGTCGAGGTTCAGACTTGTCGAAGTCGATTTTGAACCTATCGAAGTAGTCGAAGTGTTAGACTTTCTCGAAGTTAGACAACATGCCAACTGCGGGTTGGATCATTCCTCCTCCTTATGAAACAATGGTCTCCATTGTGTATTTGTTCAAGTGAGGAAACATGTTGGCTATTTCGGTAGCAGCATACCATTTTCCTTACTTAGGGAGTTATCTAGCTTTCGCCACTTGAAACAAGGGAATGGAGTTCATCCTTGTATGGCATATGCGTCATCCCACAATGGTGTTGCAAAGAAGAGGTTCTTGAACATATGGATGGATGTCTTCGGGTTGTGTTGTCTACAAGTCGTTTTGTTCCAACAATGGTGCATGGTATGGTCGAAGTAGATCTACATTGAATACTAGATGTAGTCCAAGGCATGCAGGAATATCGATTTGAAAAGCGTTTTATCCAATATTTTTAAGGATAATGTATGGACCATATCACAAAGGTTTCATCTTTCTATATCGACCATTGAAGCTCTCCTTCTTTAGTTGTAACCATACCTGGTCCCCAATTTGGAATGAATGAGGAATATGATGCTTTTCGTGTCGGGCCTTAGATTTTTCATTAGCTCGTTGCAACATTATGTGTGCTTGTTTATGGATGTTCTATATTTGATCTATGAAATCTAATGCTTTCTCCACTTCTCATCCTTCGAATTCGGTGTCATTCGACTGTGTCGAGGAACTGATCAAGTCGATGGGAACTAAGGGTTGAAATCCATAACAAATCTCAAATGGACTCTTTCTTGTAGAACTGTGTTGAGCACAATTGTAGATGTGTTGTATGTTTGGAAGGTTATAATCCCATGTTCGATGATGCTTGTGGTTGTACATGCAAATAATTTGTACTACCAAGTGATTTACAACTTCCGTCTGTCTGTCTGTCTGTGGATGGAATGTTTTTGACAAAAAAAGTCTCGTGTCGAGCTATTGCCAAAGAGTTTTCCAAAAGGTGCTGAAAAATCTAACATCTTTGTCAAAAATAATGGTCATTGGGAGGCCATAATTTTTTCACGCATGTTCTAAGAAGAGTTGAGAAGTCTGTTGTGTTGTCATAATCTTCTTGCATGGTATGAGTATAGCCATCTTGGAGAATCTATCGACTACTACTAAGATCGTGTCATGCTGATTTTTGGTAGTAGGATATCCTATCAAGTATTACATAGAAATAGATTCTCATGGTTGACTAGGAACTGGTAGAGGTTTGTACAGTCCTTCTCGTCGATTCAGCGATTTAGAAATGGCACAAACCACACACAATCGAATGTACTTGTTGAAATAAAATTTAATTGAATGCCGGTAAAAATACTTTTGGAGCATTACAAGTGTTTTTGCGACTCCAGGCCCGTCCTGCAGTCTTGTTGTAGTGTGCATCCTAGATGAGCTTCTATCGATGCTCGTCGATCAGTACACAAAGTTGTCCAAGCTTGTATAGCAAGGTGTTCTTTAGGAAGTAGTAAGTAGTAGATAGCATGTCGGTATGAAGCTGTTGATAAATCATGGAGAAATCGCAACCTACTGAATACAATTGTGGCCAAGTAGTGGTTTCATAACCTTGCATACTCATCACTGTAGACAGTAGAGTAATGGGTGGTCGGATGAGACAATCGGCTGCAGCATTGGCTTTGCCTTTCCGATACTTAATTACCAACTGAAATTGTTGCAGGTAATTAATCCACTTGATTTATCTAGTTGTCTGTAATTTCAACAGGGATGGAGCAAACTGAAAAGGTTTATGGTCAGGGAGGATGACCGTTTCCTTTCCAATAATGTAGTGTCTCCATTTATTAAGAGCTTGCACAATGGTCGACAATTATTTTTCATGCATCGAATATCTTCTAACAGTGTCATTAAAATTCTTGGAATGAAACGCAACTAGGTGACCCAACTAAGTGATCACTGCGTCGAGAGCATAGTATGATGCATCCGTCTCAATCTCAAAGGGTTGATGCAAATCATGTAACACAAGTACTAGTGCAGTACAAAGCTTGTTTTTGAGTTGTTCAAAAGCCTGTTGTATTGTCGGTGTCCATTTAAAGACAATTTTCCCATTTCCTTTAGTCAATTGATTCAAAGGCCATGTGATGTGGCTGAAGCCGAGTATGAACCGTCAATAGAAATTTTCCAAACCAAGAAAACTTCTTAGTTCATGAATTTTTTGAGGAATGGGACAATATTTGAGGATCTGTACTTTTTCTGGGTCAAGATGAATTCCTGCAGAGTCAATTACATACTCCATGTTCAGATATAGTCGATGTTGTTGGAGAGTTTCGAAGCTATCTGACATGTTCTTCCCGTGATCGACTCAAAATAAATATATCACCGAGATAGAAAATGACACACTTGTCTATGAAGGGTCATAGAAGTTCATCCATATATCTCATGAAGGTTGCAGGTGCATTGTTAAGCCGAATGCATGACTAACTATTCAAACAATCCTTCCTTGGTCTTGAAATCCATTTTCCATACATCGATGAACTCAACGGAAATTTGATGATATCCCGACTTGAGGTCGAGCTCCGTAAATAACTTAGCACCTTTCATACTGTCGATGAGTTCATCTATCCTTGGAAGAGGGTGTATGTTCTTTACTAAAATTTTGTTGAGATCCTGATAGTCGATGCACATGTGCCAAGTCCTGTATTTCTTTGGAACTAAGACAACTAGACTTCCATAAGGAGAGGAGTTGGGGCAGATATGACCTTTGTCGATCAAATCTTGGATTTTCCTGTGAACTTCATCGTTCTCTAGAATGGATATTCTGTAAACATATGTGTTAGGTAATGAATAACCAGGAACAAATTCAATGGAGTGTTTTACCTGACAATGAAGAGGTAATCCATTCAGATATTTAAATATGTTACGGTATTCCTCAAGAATGTGGTCAATCTGTTGTTGTTGACGGGAGCTGCACTGGTCGTTGAGTTGACTTATTGTTGCATTCTTCCTGGAATGTTGAGGCTTTATCATAATTAATGCGAACTTCTGATCATGATTGATAATCTTCTTTGTTTGTTTGGCAGATATCATAGAAATTGTTGATGTAGGTTGTCGCTCTGGTATGTTGTACCATTAATTCTGAATTTTGACAATCACCTTCTGAGGCCATGAATGATATGTACAGTGTCGATCCCATAGGTAAAGTTTCCAAAACAATGTGTTGGCTACGGAAAGCGGTGCCACATCACAGATTACTTCATATTCAAAAGGATTGATAAAGTAGCTGAGTCTGCATTGGCATGTGATTCTTAGTTCCTATCCATCCTTCACCCAATCGATATTGTAAGGTTGAGGATGTGGAGTGGTGACAAGACCTAATTTCTTCACAAAATCTTCATAAATGAAGCTCTTTTGGCTACCATTATCCACAATCATAAGTAATATACTTTTTTGAACCCATACCTGTGTATGGAACATGCGTTCTCGTTCCTCCTCGTCGATGATATTCGAGGCTATCAAAGTGGTCGACGTTGAAGCCAAGAGAGTTGATGCATCTGGATCAGATTCTACCAGGGTTCTGTCAGACAAGTCGAATGTCGATCCCAAAAAAATATTTCAATATTTGTATTCTGACGTATCATGCCATGTTGAATTGTGATAATCACACCATTTCCCAGTAGGAGCTTGTTTGTTGCAATCCCTCCTGTCTTTCTGGAAATTATTCTTGTGATGATAGGGCTTTGGCAGAGTCGGCTGAGAAGGTTTCTTAAAAATTTTGGAATCGGTTAGTGGCTTCTTGTCAGATGTTCAACGTGTTGGATTGTTTGTGAAACATGTTTCTTCCTTTTTACTTGGCATCAAGCTTGTTGGTGTAATGAAATGCATCTACAAACGTATTGATAGTCAGAAACTCCATCTCTTGTTGAATGTACGGGGGTAATCTGCTAGCGTGCTTCTATACAAGCAATTTCTCTTCTTCTTGGACGCCAAGTCTAGCCATGAGTCGATAGACCTCGTTGATGTAACTATGTATGGAATGGTCTTTCCATTACCTTATCTATTGCCACTTCTTATACTATTGTTCAAGATATTTTGGCGGGTGGAACTCCTTTCAAACGTGTTCAACAAATTTTACCCATGTGTCTATGGGTTCGCCTTCTTTTTCCATCTTTGTCGATAAATTTTCCCACCAGCAATGTACGGAGGTTGAAATATTCAAGGATGCAATGGTGATCTTTTCTACTTTGGAGATTTGATTCATAGAGTAGTAAGATTCCAGTTGTTGTACCCAACTGTCGACGGATTCCACGTCAATATTTCCTTCAAGATTCAGTATGTATAGGTTCATTTTCACTTTGAAGGGACTGATTTTATCGTAGGTCGCCTCGAATATTCCCCGGAGTTCGAAGTGACTCGCATGAGAATCTCGCTGAACTAGGAGAACTTTTTGGTTCGCTGGTAAGCCAGTGCTTTTTCTATGAGTTGTTTTGTCTCGTCAGTTTCATTACTATTGTCTGATTCTTCGACCATCTTTTATGAAGTCCAAGGAAGTTTCTTCTTCTGTTGCTAAGTTTGCAAGCGTGTTTGAATAGGCATAAGTTAAATAACTTCAATGGAAGTGCTGATGTAACTTAAGCCTAAACAAGATCAAGCTCTGATACCAATGATCCAGGCCGCACCCAGGTGCACGGTGGGGACAACAGTCGACTGAATGAGTCAAGAACTATTATGGCGGAAGTATATAAAAAGAACAAGTAAAGCAGGAAATACACTATGTTGACAGAAAGTATGTGCACAGACAATATGCAAGAATTCGAACCAATTTCTATATTACTTCTTCTCTATGAAGGTCGATTGAATGTTACAATAATGTACATGTTTATATAGGATGTTGAGACTCTTGGGTGACTACCCGTTACATTCAGTTACAAGAATTTATAACGGTTTGAAATTTCAACTGTCACAGACGACAGGAAGACAGAGACATTTTGTCGATGTTCGACAGGTGCCGACAAGGCATGTCAAGATGTTGTATGTTGAGCATGAAACTTGTCGATATTTGTTGAGGTTCGTACTTTTCAAAGTTGATGTTGAACCTATCGAAGCAACCGAAGCAGTCGAAGTAGTCAAAGTGATAGACTTTGTCTAATTTAGACAACATGCCAACTATTGGTTGGATCACTCAACTAGTGAATGGATAGACAAGTATGATGTAAATATTGATATTTGGACCATTTGGTTTGCTTGTCATGCTATCTCAAAATATATGTAAATATTATGTGCATAAATCATAAAATGGTCCAAGATAGGTGTATGAAGAGAACTAGAGGGGTTATGATTCCACAAGAGGGGAAGAGGAAATGGGACTATGGGAGATTAAATCCTTTGCTTCCGAGTGTCAACCATAGAACTCATCCATATTCTTCTATGTGCCTTGAATAAGCCAATTTTCTCTTTTTTTTACTATTTTCGATCATCGAATGCATGTGTAAGGTCAGTGGGAAAATTCACCTCATGCAGTTATTGAAGCATGGGGCTAACTGCACATTTGTGACAGTTCTATCAGCTACCCAAAGGTAGTATGTAACTATGAGGAGTCCTTTATTCTATGGTCAAATTATATGTTAGTTGTATTTTCACCATCATATCATATCCCTTGCATTGAACCCTCGTTCTCTCACACACATCTACATTATCTAGAGCTCTCCGTTGTTGTTCCATACCACTACCAAACTATGTACAACCCGGGAAATTTGAATTTAGAGATAGAACTACATATTCATAAGGGAAAATAGATGGTTGTAGGTGTGCACAAAGGTTGGGAAATGCAGTATCCCTTACCCCTTGAGTAATGTTGTTTTTTCATGCTTTAGAAGACATGAATTGAGGCTACATATGGTTCTCCAACAACATACACTAGATTCAACTCCTTCTATGCATATACTAGAAGTACCTGGAAAGATGAATCACCCAAGAGAATCATGGATCGGTGAAAGGGATGCTTGAGCATAAAAGGGTGTTGTATGGGATAGTTATTGTTGGAGCCAAGGTTGTGAGGGATAAGTGAGATCCATGTCGACTTATGTATGAGCATTTGGAAAAGCATAGAGAGTAGAACAGGTTGTGGGATGAAAGACAGAAGCCTATAGGTGTTTCCTTCATCATGATGGTCTTATAGCTCGTCTTAAGGGTGGATTCTCAACAGAAAGAGTATATGTTGGACAAAGTTCCTACGGTTGGGAGAAAAAACACTCTTACACATCCATTTTCTTGGATATGCATTGTTTAAAGATAAGTATTATTTTCCATTTCAATGTGCAATGTTTTTAATTGATGCCTGTGATGATCGAATATGTATATGCCTGCTAGATGTATGTGGATAGAGTTTATTTCTATTTTGTATGTTATTTATGCATCTTCACAAATATTTTTATTGTTATGAATTCATAATTATGGTTATGGGCGACATTTAGAAGCTCATAGTTAGTTAATGTCCCTCTCATTGGTTGGATTGGGTGAAGGGGACATTACTGAGTGGTATCAGAGATTTTGGTTGAAATACAAGAGCTGTATGGGCTATAAATCCATACTTACATGAAGAAATTAGAAATAGTTCTATAGAAATCAAGTTCTATTAAGTGTTGGATAAGGGGACGAAAGTAATTTCAAATTAAGTTAGAAATGATTTCCCTTATTGCTGAAATGATATTTTGTGTAATTATGAAATTTTAAAATTTTGGAAAACAATTGTTGGGAACCACCCATGCCACATGGACAGGTGACATCAAGGAGAAACATAGGAAATAGGTCCAATATTATGGATGGGTCGTGTGGGGTGGAGGGCGTGATGTGGCGAGCCATATCAAATTCGCATGAAATTGTCCCCGCATGTAATGGAGACTAAAGGTGGAGGAGATATGACCGTAGAGCAGTGGTAAAGATCAACAACTCACAGTTCTTCAAGCTCATGAAGATGCATGAATTTTAAATTAATTATCACAATCCTAAAGGGGAAACCACCTTGTTGACTGTTAGTAGCTTGTGCATTCAGGCTCGTAAAAAAGGCTTCGGGAAACCACTTTCCCCAAAGCCTGAAACCACTTTTGGTTGACAAGAAGTGATGTGATGGGTAGATGTGATGTGTAGAAATCTCAAGAATGATGGGACCCCTTCTTGTCATTTCATTCTTGGAATATCATGCATATTTGATCGACGGTTGATAGTGCTTCAGGCTCGTAAAGATGCAAAAAGGTTAATCAATTGGCCAGAGCCTGAAAGGAAAACCACCCAGTGATGTGTCTCCCTCTCAGGAATTCAGCATCTTAAAAGTAGTTTCAGGAAACCACTTTCCCTATATACTAAAACCATTTATGCTTGATAAGTGGTAAGTCGATGTAGGTAGCATCTGAAGGGGCACAAATCAAGGGAAAACCGGCAGTTTCCAAACTAGAATTTCAAGTGCAAGCAATCAAAAAATGCAGTTGATCTTATGATCCAGATTGCACAAAATTGAAGGATTTACAAAAAAACAAGGGTGCTTCCCTCAACCCTGCAAGGGGACAAGCCCTCTTAACCCCCATTTTTTTTCTTTTTTTATAAATTTATAAAGTTGGTTCTTGAGTTTAACCATGGCTGCTAGAACAATATAAAATTGGGAAATTTGTGGATTATGAAGGGGTGATTCAGATGTTTTTATAATTGATAGAAATGGACAATATGGGTTATTCCCATAATGCATGAAAAAAGTAAAAAAATTCAATTCTATAAAGCTATAGGAATTGACCAGAGCATCATACCAGAGAGAAAAATGATGTTCAATAATCCTTTTCATGAATATTATCAGGGGCAATAGAAAGGTTTGTATGGTTATTTATATACTTTTTGTTACAGGTATATGAAGTTGGTATCTAAAACTAAATGGTTCTACAAGGAAAATGCAAATTTGAGCAGAATTGGCAACTTTGATAGGATGCAACTTTTTGCTCAATAACCAGAAATGGGAATGCTCATATTCATTGGAAATATTATCCAAAAGAGAATAAGATAGAATATTCTTATTTTTTTAACTTGTTTCTAGTTATTTCATAAAGCAAGCAGAACATAGCCCCTGGGCTTGATTGAGCAATAAATTCTCAATGTGGGTGACTTCTTGAAGGTTACCCAAAACTTTGGGAAAATATTGTATAATGGTATAAGACGACACCATATATGTAAGTGACTCAAAGTGAGTAAATATTATGATACCCATATCATGGTAAATTCATGTTAACAAGTGGAAAACATGTTAAGTGGATAAGATTACACTCTTGCATATTATAATTTATAAAAACACATGATGGAAGAAGGAAACTAAGAGGAGATTATGGTTCCTTACTAGAATATATGCAATGTATTATATATGTTCAAAATGTGCAATATGCATTGCATATAGGGGTTTTGGAAGGCCCTTACTGAGAGTAATTGGTTATCAGATGCAGTATTGAGGAGTAACGACCATGTCTAATCATGAAATAATAAAATATATCAATAATAAACATCAGTACCCTAGATAAAAATGTGTCCAATGTATTATTGTGAGTAATATGTGCAATTTGAATTGCTAGTAAGATCCATGTGAGGTCTTGATTATCAAATATGGATATTGTATTCCATAAGAGAATGCTTAGAAAGGTATGGAATATGTCATCAGGTAAAGGACATGAAACTTGTAAGGGTGATGGTTGAATCATCCTTGTGGGAAACTACATGCATGTTAAGAGAGTTTGCATGGTATTGTAGGATATGAACCAACAACTTATGAGTAAGTAATGAGAATGGGCAGGGAAATATCATTCACCTAGAATTTGTGACTAACAGAAATAAAACATCCTAGTATGTGGAGCTATCATGTGTTTCATGATAGCAATAGAGTTGCTATGCAAAGGCAGCTAATTAGGGAATGAGGCATTCGCATGTGTAAATCAGTTATGTGGTTCAGAATTGTGGCAAATATTTCCATAAGAAAGGAAAGAAAGTATCATGGTTGAATGAGGAACAATGACATATAATGGACCTTGAAAAGACTCCATATGGAGTTGGAATGGAATAAATTGCAGCATTGTTACATGCTAAGAAGTCTAATAAAGGTCAAGTTTGACTTGACCAAAATTGCTCAAATCAATTGGTCAACAACAAGGAAATGTGAATAGATTGCAATGAGAGTTGTTGTAATGACCAAGGAAAGATACATATGGCTTATAAGATGATTGTATCAGAAATTGGAGAATAATCTCCATAAGGCAATCTTGATAATGAGGGAAATTTCTCACCTTAAAATATTTATGTTTATAGCATAAGAATTACATGCTTATAAAGTAACAAGTAGAAATTTTATACATGAATATATGTATTGAATTGCTTCTTTGTGATAAAATCATAGCCAATGATCCCTTTTGTGCTTGGAGAGCGGCCATAAAGTGTATCAACTATGATATGGATGAGGAATCCCATGCTATAATGAGGAATTGGAAAGGGAGAATTCCTTGGCTCTTCTCTTGCTGATATATTTATGTTTTTGAGTATATATATATAATTTTTGGTATATGAATGTTAGAAATGCAAGAGATTAGATAGATGAAATGCATATGCACTAGTGGACATATTAAGAGATAATGCATAGTGCATGTGAAGATGTTTCTGTGTGCATATGATATTATATATTGGTAAAGGTAATATGGTTTTAAATATGCAATGAGGCACTAATGGAAATTATTGTGGTTGATGATGATTGTTTCACCAGAGATGGTTGAAGCAAGGTTGAAGATGTTGATGATACTATTGCATGAGAGTAGCAACATTGTGAAGAAAAGATGAGAAAATAAATATGTGATCAAGAGGTTGGTGGAAGTATTGTATAATCCTTTGTAAGGGGCCAACTAATCAGGTAACATCAGAGATGTTGATGGAAACCATGTAGGTAATGTTTTTTTTATGTTGATTGCATAAATACTGAAAAGGGATTGGGCATGAATCCCTTCAGCCATATTGTTAATCATCATAAATTGGTATGTATATGTTATTGAATGAATTTATGTGATTGATATCCCACCGGGTATAGTGAGGTATGGGGTAGTAAGGAAAAAGAACCATACACCAATATATGATATTATATATTGGTAAAGGTAATATGGTTTTACATATGCAATGAGGTGCTAATGGAAATTATTGTGGTTGATGATGATTGTTTCATCAGAGATGGTTGAAGCAAGGTTGAAGATGTTGACGATACTATTGCATGACAGTAGCAACATTGTGAAGAAAAGATGAGAAAATAAATATGTGATCAAGAGGTTGGTGGAAGGATTGTATAATCCTTTGTAAGGGGCCAAATGATCAGGTAACATCAGAGATGTTGATGGAAACCATGTAGGTAATGTTTTATTTATTTCGATTGCATAAATACTGAAAAGGGATCGGGTAAGAATCCCTTCATCCATATTTTTAATCATCATAAATTGGTATGTATATGATATTGAATGAATTTATGTGACCGATATCCCACCGGGTATAGTGAGGTATGGGGTAGTAAGGAAAAAGAACCGTATACCATGTGATTGTTTAAAATTTAGAATGAATTCATAAGAAATAATAGCATGCCACCAGTGAGACCATGAGGGTGTTGGGTTGTGAATCCTATAGTGCTACAAAAGTATCCCATGAACTCCCTATTGGTGTTAATATGGGATGAAACCTCTTTTCCAACAAGCAAGGAGTGAGTGAACTCCCGATGTTGTATTCAGGTGAAGATGGAAGGTACCTGAATAAATAACCAAGTGATTAGGGAGATGGTTGGGTATTGTTTTGAAGCATTGGCTAGGATTTCCAACTTACCATGGTAGGACACATGTGCACATAACTATTTTAGAGCAATGTCAATGTGCATTGGGTGAAATTCCATAGGTGAATTATGTGCATTAAAGGATTATGTAAATCCATGGTTATGCATGCATATCGGTAGGTACATATGTTAATATGCATTATGTGAATGCATGGTTGTGATGTATTGATTCCATTGCAATTCATTAATAGATGAAATGATGAATTATTGGTAATTATGAGATCATTTCAAGAGCTTCTATGGATGTAATTGAAGGAATTGCATGAAGAAGGTATTCATGTTTGATGGGATACAAAAATGCTCTATTGGGAGGACAGAGTTACATGAAAGGAGTATGATCGTGTAATCATGAGTATTGGAATTTTTATTTGATTGCAAGGATAATGTGAATATATTTTGCAATTTTATTGTGAAAATTATGCATATAAAGTAATTGTATTTCATGGCATTTGATATATTCACAGTTGATAGTGTTTGGATTATTTTTTGTTATAATTTTGAGATCACTTCAATGATTGTTGTAAATGTTGCAATGAAAATATTATATGCATGGATACTCACAACTTGTTTGGATGATTGAAAAAAAGTCAGATTACAGGTATAATTGTTTTGGTTATGGAAATGTTGTAAGCCCGTAATAAATACTAGAAGCTACTATGTGCAAAATCCAAATATCATGAGAAGTATCTCATGGTTGTGAAATATGATTTCTGTAGGGAAAAAATTTGTAAATTTCATATTTGAAAATTTGCTAATAATTACTAATTATTGTTTGACTAATCTAGAAATGTGTCAAGAGGACATGTTGTATGTGAATGTCCAAGTTATGGTAGTAAGTGTAAAAAAATAAGGGATAGAGTGCTTCCACTTACGAGAGCCAAGTAGTATGAGGATGGCCTCATGGATAAATCAATCTAATTTATGTAGGAAACATAATTGTAAATTCATATTTGCATTTGATTATTAATGTTATTGATTAGTTGGTTGTTTGTGAATTGCGTCAATAGGACACATTGCAATAGGACCATGTGTAATGTCCTACAAGAGATAAACATCATGAGAAGGGCCTCATGTTTGGGAAATCTAGTTTACATATAAAATATATTTGAGAATTTCTTTAATTTGAAATTATTATGATAATATCTCATGCGAACTGCATGTTGGTATGTAATGCATGTGAGATGGGGAAAATATGCCAGCTGGGAAGATGTTGGATGCTAAAGATAAAAATGAAAAGGAAATGCAAAGAGTGGCTTGGGTTTAAGAAACCCTTATAAATTTCTTTGTATGTGTTTGTCTCTCCATAGTGTCATTAAACCTAGTAAGAGCATGGGTACTCAGTAGCCTTGCATGGATATTGGAAACATTTCTACTCTCACACTGAAGAGAACTGGAGGGATGGGTATGCATGAGGGACTGTGTAGTAGATAAGGGGTACCATCCTTATGTTGTGTGAGTGGGTATTGTGGAACCATGCTAACCTTCAGTCAAGTGAGTTACTTATGGAGTTCCTGGAGGGAACCACTGGTTTGCATATGAGAGGAGCTAGCTTGGGAACCAGTTCTATTCCTTTTTATTTCTTGATAAACCCAATATTGGAGCTAGCTTGGAAATGGTGTTTGTATTCTTGGGAAACCCAGTCGGAGAGATGGTTTAGCATATTATTCAATGGAATGCTTCATAAACACAGTTGATGTATCGGCTTGGCATTGGTTATTTGAATGTTGTAGTGCAACCAATGTGTTGGGTTAACATTTGTTTTATATGTATGCATAGGTGATCCAATGCTTGTATAAACTTTGTTACCTTTCAATCCACACCCTGAAGAGCACTAGAAGGGTTGGATACACTTGAGGCACTGTATAGTGTTATGAACTTAAAATAAACACTAATATAAATAAACAATAAACAATAATATATAACTAATTAATTTCAAAAGATATGTATTTTATGTTGAAAAGGCATGATGGGATATATAAAATCCAACTTATTGTAAATGTAAGGATCATCATTCATGTTCAAAAAATATTTATTTATCTATTGGGTTTGTTTTGATGCAAAGGGGGCACCCATTGGGATTCACCAATGAAAATTTGTGTAACCAAAATTTGGGCAAGTCCACCTATAGAAAATGCCCATATTTCATGTTTTCAATAGTAAAAAATAGTTTGTATCTTGTTGGGAGTCATATATTGATCAAGACAACCCACTATAGGTGAGGTGTTTTTTAGAACAAATATTATCATCACCATAGCAACACAAGTGGGTATCTAATATGTTAGGCTATGATGATGAGATCATATACAAGAAAGGAAAAGAGAATGTGGTGGGGTATGCTTTTCCTAGGAAATATGAGGAAGGATCCATCTTTGTTTTATCCTTATTGATACTACATTGGATTGAAGCGATACTATAAGAATGGGTGGATAATGACACTATGGTTCAAATCATTCAATGACTTACAGAGGACCCCAACTTCCCTAGTGGACAAACTGGAAGCAAGAAACATTGCCATATAAAAGGCATTAACTCAACTTTAAAATAAAGGGTGTTAGTTGAGTTGCATTCCTCTCCTAAAATGGGTCACTATGGCTTTCAAAAACATGTCAACAAGTTAAGCACACATTTTGGGAAAGAAAAAGGGAATACATACTTTTGCATGTAAATATAAATTTTATCAAAGGATCAAGGGTGAATAGTGAAGATTCCAAAAACATTGCAACAATTATCAATCCATTCCACTATTTGGGTTAATAGTTCAATTAATTTTATAGTGTTCCTCCCTAAAGCAAGCAATATATATGTCATCATGGTGGTAGTTGATCAGCTTTCCAAATATGTGAAATTTTTTTCTTTACCACACCCATATATGCCATCCTCCATTGCCAAAATCTTCATGGATTGGATTTTTAAATTGCATGGAATGCTTGCTTCAATTTTGTTGAATCATGATCCCACCTTCATCAATTAATTATGGCAAGATTTGTTTAAATTATAAGGCACAAACTTGAGAATGAGCACAACATATCATCCCTGAACATATGGCCAACTAGGAATGGTCAACAATTGCTTGGAAACTTAGTTGATATGCTTTGACTCAAATAAACAACACTAATGGATTCAATGGCTATCCCTTTCCAAATGGTAGTACAAAATCACTTATCATGGAACTATTGAAATGTCATCGTATGAATCTATCTATGGCCAAAAACATCCCTCAATGGATTTTCATTTATCAAGCACATCCAAAGTTTAGGAAGTGGATGGCACATTTAACACCAAAGTGACCTTCCTCGACACACTTAAGGATATTGTAGTTTTGGATCAAATTAGAATGAAGCAACAGGTTGATTAACATTGTTCTGATCATTCTTTTGAAGGAGGGGGTCAAGTTTTTCTTCATGTCCAACCTTAAAAGCTTAGCTCTCCCAAAGACAAGGACAACCAGAAGTTAGCGTCAAAGTTTTATGGACTTTTTCAAAGCCTCCAATGCATTGAACAAGTGCCTACAAATTGGCTCTTCTTGTACACTCCAAGATCCACCTAGTATTTCATGCATCACATATAAAAAGTTCATGGGGTCAAATTGCCACGTTCAAACTAGCATTTCCAAACTTGATAAAGAAGGTTCCATTTGGTTCCATCTAGAAGTAGCACTGGGAACAAGGAAATATTGACTACATAATCTCACTATTGGGAAGTTCCAATACAATTGAAGGATGCAGAGTTTAAAGATTCCACCCTGGAACCAACAGTTATTTTGTAGCAGATTCCACCATGGAACAAATAGGGATTTTGTAGCAAATTCCACCTCTCCATCCTTAAAGAGAATGTTGTGAAGGGGGAGGGCATGTTAGCGCCCTAAGCCAACCTCCCTACTTTGGGATACTTAGGATCAAGTTAATTAATGTAAGAGACCATATTTGAATAAGGCCCATTAGATAGTTAGTGGATGGTTACTCAATGCAAAATGGTTATCTTAATTAAATAAGGGACACTAAGTGGTTGGTATTCATTTAATGGTGGACCACAAATAGTTATGTTTTTGTTGGTGAAAAACTATTTATATAGCTATAAATCTATAAAAATGTTTTGTCGAGTGTTGTTCTTCTATTGGAGCTCCACTCAATACGAGGTTTCCCGCTTAAAGAGGCATGTGAACATTGATCTCTCTTTTTTAGATTAGAAATAAGAAGGTTATATTTTGCAGGTTCTATATCATTGTCTCTCTTATCTACTTTGTCCAAATTATATTTCTTGAATAATTGATAAATTTCTACTAGTTGACTACATTGTAGTGTTTATTCTTTAAAAAAATTTGTATCTCGACTTGATAGGACAATTGAGGGACATATCTGTCTATGACATGGTTGCATCAAAAAAATTGGGTCTTTAATTCTAAACCCAAAATTTCAATATTTTATTTTATTTTAAATGACTTTATGTTTCTTCTAGACAAAACAAAAATCGCATTGCTCCACTAACGATGCAAATATATCCAAATGCTCTAGATGCCCATCTTCATCTTATGAAAACACAAAGACATCATGTATATTTACAACAATACAAACTGGAGAATTAACCAAAAATATAATGCATTCTTGATCGAAAAAATGGGGCATTTCAAAGCAAAAGGCATGGCATTCTATTTGACCAATCTTCCAAGCACTGAGAGTATTAGCTTGTGTTTGACATTATCTTGAATTTGTATTTGCTAATATGTCAATTTGCAATGGAACTTCGAGGACACCTTAGTATTCCCTACTCTTTGAGTAAGCATTTATTTATTTAGCATTGGATAATTGAATGTCACTATGAACTTATTAAGAGGCTTGTAATTAACTACCATCCTAGACATACCACAAACTATGTATGTATGATTCCAAAACAAAAATGCTATGTATGTATGATTCAAAAACAAACATGCTATGTATGCATGATTCAAAACCAAGCATGTTGAACATGCATACTTCAACTTAGTGGATCTTATAAGTTTTTGCTCTAATGGTTCTAGTTGTTCTACAATTTAGGTTTTTGTCCCGTCCTTATTTATGGGGGACATAAGAATTCATCGTAGGAATCATTGTCATAAAATCCCTTAAGATCAATTTTAGGCATTTCTTTGTCCCAAAACTGAATGGAGTTTTTGAAGAAAACCATTTTAATTTGGAAATGATTTTGTCCCTTTTACTTTCCCTCTTAAATATGGCTTTGTGGTGTCCTTTATGTTTTCTCAACATGTATATTATTGTAGAATTCCTTTGAATTCTAGTCCAATACCTAACACACATTTATGTTTGTCTTTTATATTTATCCATGAGTTTGATCTACAGTCTAAGTATAACAACTTTTTCTTCAATAATTTTACAAACCAAACATTCACTATATATAGTGGTTGGAACCAATCATACCCAAAAATGGCATGCATGGGATTAGAAAGTATGAATTATCGTAATATTCACACAAAAAAACGTGGTTCCTATCTTTCTTCCTAGCATTACTTGTATACATGCTATGTACTTAATATAATATGAAGTTGAGTGTTCTATTTTAAATGGGAGAAGGTATAGTTTGACATTTGGGGGCGGTCCATACTCAAATTGGAACTTGTATCTACAAAAGCATCAAGTTTTTTCCATTGTTTTCCTATTTTAAGCTAAATTGGCACATATCTACAATTTCTTATGTTTACCATATTATAGAGAGTATTCATTTGTACTATATCAATTAATTGGTCTTTAGTTTCTTGAATATCATGTTTTTTGTGAGGGACAAGTCAATCTATACTTGCCCATACTAGAAGTGTGGTGGGGTTTCTTGATCTTCCAACTCTCATTTGTGTCTAAGATGGTGGCATCAAAAGTTTCTTAGGATTCATTATACATGGAGTCTTGGTACTAGACACGCATGATTAACTTAATTTTGGATCTTCTTCTAATCATTCCTCATATGGGGATTTCCTATAGTTCAAACATCTCATCTTCTTCATCATTCAAACTCATTAGTGGAAAAGTATAACAATTTTTCTTTGGTGATTAAGAAAATCATCTTCTGAACTAGTGCCATTTTATTCTATAAGAACATAAATATTTTCATCTAGTTATGTGGTATCTCACTGTGTGGTCTCTCACCAAGATGCAACCAGCTCATTAGCATATATATTTTTTACTTTAGCTAGTGCTTTACATGGGAATTTGTTTGCATAGTGGCCTTCTTGTGAAAAAATAAAACAATATTATCTTTTTGGTGTTGGTGTGAATTTCTTTTGCCCTAGAAAACCTTGAATGTTGGATAAGGACGTTTGGGATTTTACTATCTTGAATCTATGTCCCAAAATATTTTAGGAGCCTTCTAAGGTTCATTTCCCCCTTATCGATTAACTAGTCACAACATTATTTGGAAGGGAATTGGCTCAAGTTCATGATAATGCACTCTTTTGCAAAAGGAGCTTCTGGAATGTTAAGGTTACTCTAAAAGTGTTTACACCATATTTGGGGGTGCTTCATGAGATTTAGGGTACATGGTGTATATTCAATGATTGAATGGGCCAATATGGATTTCAACAAGAGAGATGGTCAATGAGGGATATGTACAATTGAGATAGCTTGCGTATTGGATGATTGACCTAAGGATGGTTGTAGCTTTAGTGTTCTTCTCCCAAACTTTGGAGTTATCTTGCTTTATTGGTGGACGTCCTTCATGATGGCCGCATGGAGGAACCCCTTGATTGGAAAGCACCCTACTTGGGATGAGGAAAATTCGCATCAAGCGAGAGGGCTTCTAACCCTAAATGGCATATGGTGAATTAGATTGTTATCTAAGGGATTGAAGATGGCACAAGGATGCCTAAGCTTCAATAGTGTTCTTGTAGGGGGTAACTGACATAGTGGAGTAAATTGCTTAGGAGTGATGGGATCCATGGAGGCTTTTGATAGAAGCATGTTGATTTACCTTATGTAGCTACGTCTTGGAGCCCTTATTGTTTACAAAATCGCCTTTTGGTGGCCTACAAGGCTCGTGTAGGTTGCTTGTAAGGGGTTGTGCCCACATATTATTGTTGGCCTCCATTTCCTCTCATATAAAGAGGAAGGAAAGAAACATTCCAATCATTATCACTTACTGGATGATTGACCAAAGGATGGTTCTAGCTTTAGTGTTCTTCTCCCAAACTTTGGAGTTATCTTGCTTTATTGGTGGGCGTCCTTCATGATGAATGCATGGAGGAACCCCTTGCTTGGAAAGCACCCTACTTAGGATGAGGAACATTTGCATGATGCAGGAGGGATTCTAGCCCTAAATGGCATATGGTGAATTAGATTTTTATCTAAGGGATTGAAGATGGCACGAGGATGCATAGGCTTCGATAGTGTTCTTGCAGGGGGTAACTGACATAGTGGAGTAAATTGCTTAGGAGGAGTGATGAAATCCATGGAGGCTTGTGATAGAGGCATGTCAATTTACCTTATGTAGCTACAACATCATGGAGCCCTTATTGTTTACAAAATCACCTTGGGTGTGACACATGTCCTTTAAATTGGATGTCTCACTTTTGTTTTCCTGCAAGGCTCGTGTAGGTTGCTTGTAAGGGGTTTCGACCACATAATATTGTTGGCCTCCATTTCCTCTCATATAAAAAGAGGGAGGAGAGAAACATTCTAATCATTATAACTTGTCCTCTTTTCTTTTTACTTTGCTTCTTGGACGAAGTCACTAGGGTTTCCTCATGAACCCAAGGAAAAGTTGTGAAGTTTAGAGTAGATGTCTTCATTTAGAGTTTTCTCTTGTGACTAGTGTTTGCTCTTATGGAGGAGGCATTGGTGATTATCACTCTTCTTTCTCTCTCAGCGCTTTACTTGTACTCTCTCTCTCTCTCTCTCTCTCTCTCTCTCTCTCTGAGTAGTTAGGGTCTTGGAGTATCTTAAGAGTCTTGGAGCATCTTGGAGTTTTGGGGTTAGGATTTATCCCTCGGAGAGTAGAGATTAATTTTTTGTGATAAGACACTAGGGTGGATTGTTAAATAAAAGAAGAGGGTGTCTTGCCTTGTAGGTTTTGTTGGAGAGATTATTTCCCTTAGATCTTGATTGAGCTAGGGTTTGGGGATTTACTCTAGCTATGGCATTTTGAATAGTTGGAGTTTGTGTACTCGCCTTAGGAGAGACTATGGTATGTATTTATACTTTATCTTGAACTTATATATGAAGTTTCGTGCTGTCCATATACCATGCAATTTTGGAAATTGAATTCCCACTATAGATTTTCTTAATGCATTGATATTTATAGTTTTTAGTCTTCTTGATCTGACATAAGTCTGAGGGGCAAATTGTTAAGTGTATTGACATCTAATGAAAAATATAAGGTGTTGATTTTACTATTTCATACTACTATAATTGATGTTGTAAAAGTACATTTTCAGATCTAGTTATTGATTGATAAGTTGCCCTATAAGGTATTGAAACTCGTCTCATTTTTCGGTATCTTTTTCTCCTTTAATTGTCATTAAGTGTGAGGTTGTTTGAAGTGAATTATCGTGATCTTTCCACTATTGTTTTACACTATAGTTTACAGCAGTTCTCAAGCTGAAAATTATAGGGCTATGATTTGAGAAAAAATTAAGGAAAAAAGTGAAATTCAGTTTGCCCAGTTGCACAAAACCTCAAGATGGATTTGTTGTTGCGATTCAAAAACTGGATCTACAAAATAAATTATATGCCAGGCTTTATTTTGGATGATGATATCTTATATTACTAGATCACCAATATTAATAGGAAGAGATGTTAGGGAATATTTTTTAATAGTCGATGTGGTGCA
Organism: Pseudotsuga menziesii; assembly: GCA_001517045.1. Taxonomy (NCBI): domain Eukaryota; kingdom Viridiplantae; phylum Streptophyta; class Pinopsida; order Pinales; family Pinaceae; genus Pseudotsuga; species Pseudotsuga menziesii. Next base: position 66,877 of record LPNX010359914.1, on the reverse strand, counting down.
ATAGAGCTGTGTACATTTGCTTGACAAGTTCACAATCACAATTTTCAAAGTTATAAAACATCATTTAACTCTATTCTATATCCCTATATAGTAACATGCACTTGTTTGTCTCTCATGTTGCCATCAAAAACATTCATGAGACCAATTTCTTGTAGATCAAGTCCTAGATTTTGAAATGTTTGTCTACCAATGTTAGTAGCATTTCCCACAATTTCTAAACTATAACAATGAACTGTGGAGAGGCTATACAAATCTCAAAATATTGAAGTCTAACAACTCTCTATGTTATTTGAAGGGATCCAATGCAGATCTAGATAACAGCTACAAGGTATTCAAAGAAATCAAGGTTCAACAAATAAACATGACATCCAAGTCTATGCAGGTCCTTGGCCACAAATAATTCATTACTATTTGATTTACCTATCAACTGTTTTATAAGCCAAAATGGATGAGCTAGGACTGTCTTTGAAGACACTTATATTTAGGTGGGGTATTCATAAAAAAATAATCTTAGGCATCTCACTGGCCTTTTGCCCCATTCCCCAATTTCGTGTATAATACTTCCTTTACAATTAATTCTTTCATGTGTCATATTTGGCAATCACAACTAATGCATATCACTTGTTAGTTGGAAGACAATAAACACACAACCTTGACCATCGTACTACTTTTGGTTATATTAACAATGGGTAGATAAAAGTTCACTATGTCAATTAAACACCAGATTGATCCTTTATAAACTATATAAAGATATTGCTAAAGAAATGAAGGATAAGAAATGTATTTTAGACCACTTCTTTTGTTGTGTTTTCTTGTATATGTCTCTTTCTCTGTTGGTGTATTGTGCATCTCATCACTTCCTTGTCAATTGAGGAATTGGAATTCCATCAAGAGAAGATGTCTAGTGTAT
>LPNX010359914.1:10350-65803 GCA_001517045.1 Pseudotsuga menziesii | reverse complement strand
TGGTTGGTAGACTCTATCAATGTTCTTCTTGACATATTGTATCCAATTAATCAGATAATTATTTTGTTGATTTGCACTTCTTAATCTGCACAAGGAAGCAGTGGCTGTTTTAGACCACTTCTTTTGTTGTGTTTTCTTGTATATGTCTCTTTCTCTGTTGGTGTATTGTGCATCTCATCACTTCCTTGTCAATTGAGGAATTGGAATTCCATCAAGAGAAGATGTCTAGTGTATTTTTCTTTCATTTTCTTTTCTTCTTTCGTCTTCGCTTGAGCCCCCTGAGAAACTACTAAAGTTTGCAAATTTTCACCAAAGCCATGCAATGGTTGGTAGACTCTATCAATGTTCTTCTTGACATATTGTATCCAATTAATCAGATAATTATTTTGTTGATTTGCACTTCTTAATCTGCACAAGGAAGCAGTGGTTGTTTTTGCCTTTGAAAGACTAAGTGGTACAATATTTTCTTTTTGGGGATCACTTGCTTCCTCAACAGTCCTCTCCTTTAGCAACCTCAATTTTCGCATGACTTTGAAGCCTTTTTCCTCAAAATTTTCAAGTTTCACTGATTTGTTTGCAATTGATCCCTGGCATAACACATTTCTTCCAACTCAAGCCATGCAGTATGCCTCTTGGTTCAATAACTAATCTACATCAGAATGCATTATTTAATTAAAAAGGCAGTGAATAACTAGCAAAAGGAACATGCATTTAATCAGATGATTAATAGAGGGCAGGGAGAAGAGACAAATTCTATTGCAATGACTAATTGTCCCTACAGCAGGTACTAAGAATAAATCTACCCACAAAGCCTGTAATCTCACCCAATCTCCCAATTCTTAAGTGTATTCCTCTAGATGTTAGTTTCACTTCATTCTCATTCACAATATTGTGCAGCTCCCTTTCGGAAATAATCTGTCCAAAGTTTCCAGAGGCTAAACTTCAGACCATCGAATAGTGATATTCAATTTTCTGATTTTGCAGCAATGCTCATCCATTTTTTAAATTCTAAAGATTATTTTCTTGGATAAGAACTCAAATTAGGAGTTCAAAATCCATGCAAACTATTTACAGCATCAGTAGAATGTTGTAAATAAAATTAAAATCAAAGAACCCCCGAACAAATTACATAATGGAATAAAATCAAAGGCAACAAGTAACTAGCAAAAGAAAGACGCATTCAGTTGATAAGATAGATATGGTAGAAATAACCAAGACAGATGATTCATTAACCCGTTATTCTTACATCCAGACGAATAATTCATTAACCAATTAGTCTTGCTTCAGGTACAAATAAATAACTTTGCACTCAAAGGGCATTCCATATTACATCTATTGCAATGCATCCACCTTCCCTTTATCCACACTCTATGCCTCTACATTAGTTACATTATAAGAATCTTTCCATATTACTTGCAAACAGTACATAAACATCTGTTACATTCCTAAATTTTGTAACAGCGTCTCAGTAAAAACATATTTAATCATATTCTTATTTTTTAACAAATTCAAACCTATAAGTAGGAACCATTTAGGCCTACCAATACATTTTACATGGCATTGTAGCCATGCATCGTTTATGTCCCGTAAGTTTTTTTACATGTAATTGTTATTATAAACAGTATGAAAAGGACATAATGATTGTATGTAAATTGTGTAGCTAACTTAACCAATAAGTCCTAAGTTTTGTGCTCTCTTAACCAACCTCTATATCAATTGTCATATGCAATAACAAAAGACAAGTTTTAAATAAAATAAAAAATCCTTCTCACTTCTAGGAGATTAATTATTCTCCTCGTGACAAGTAAAATCATGTTGTTGATTTCAATTTCAATTTAGCTATTCTGAATAAATTATGTTTGACAATAATGATTCAGGATCAGCAGTTCTCAAAATTTTCATACCAACATTTCAAACTCTCCATTCTGGTTCATCATCACGATTAAATATATATGTTAAAAACAAAATGCTCATAATAATATGGGAAGTAATCTAATATTTTTGCATTAAAACTTTCTATATTGCTGAGACACCCCATCACGTGATCCTTGTCTCCTAATTGCATGCCCCTTTAGATGCAGGTGTCTCATTTCACAAGAGACTCGAGACTTCCATGATTGTGAAAGCTATATGCAATATAGAGAAACAACAAACTAAATTGAAGGAAGAACAAGTAGGCCAAACAAAGCCAACAAAAATACAGAACCATGCAATCGATCTCAAGAAACATAAAGCAACGAGGATAAATACGGAGCAAAATGATAAGTAAAAGCTCAAAAGAAATGTGATATGTGGTGTGACATGTTTAAGGTCGTTTTAATATCAGTCTAAATACTTGGGGAACACTTGTATAAAGCAATAATATAGATATGACTGGAATTGACCTTTAGGTAAACTAAAATTTGATTTGATTGAAAATCAATAAATAATCAGCAAATAAAGTTGAAACTTGAAAGCAACCACACCAAAATATTCCTTTATGTTGTCAATCTTACAAGAATGTTATTGGGGATTTGAAGGTTGCTCTCCTTTCAAAGAAAAACCCAAAATGCATTTTGGCTGACTAGGCCATTCGAGTACCTTGGTTGGCATATAAATATATCAGTATATGTTGCAATGAACTCTTCAACTCATAATAGGGATATTCAGCCATAATGTAAACTGAAGAAACTACCCATTTAGAAAGTACCATGTTCTTTGAACCAGAATAGTTCTGTCCAGATACAAATAAAGCAAAACAAGCTCCATCAATCTATACATTATTAACAGATAAGGATTAGTGCACCAAATATTTTATTGAAAAAAGTATATACTTAAGCCATTGACAGTCCTACCACATTTATTTTCACGTGTTCAAGCACAAAAGATCTGAACAGTTTCTAAAGTACAGACATAACAGTCAACTTCACTCAATTATTTGAATATAATGAAAAATAGAGTAATAATAAGTAAAGATTAGTTGCCTGCAATAAAAGTTTGCAGAAAAGCTGCATAAATGGAAGAAAAAATGATGTTATAATCTAAGAAAACATCCATGCACTGGCCTCTGTTGATGCTCAAGGAACCAAACAATGAAAAGAAATGCTTACCTACATTTGTATCAAAGAAGATCCAGATAATTGTCAGGATGAATTAAAGATAGAATGTTGACTCTATAGTTACTGATTGGAGCTAAGTGATACTCGTGGCCTGTAAAGTTGTCAGCTATATTTGTAGTGGTGGCAATAACCTTTCTGAAATGGATTATATATGACTCCAAGATTTAGTTGCATCTATATCAATATTTTTTTAAACAGCTAAGACTTCAACACGCATTTCTCCCATAGAAAGATTGACAGTAACGACCATTTTCACCAAATTTGAGGTTATACTAAGAATATATATCATTCAACAAGTACAATGAAGATTACATTACAAGTTTGACTGTGCTCTCATAGTTTTTCAAGCTGTGTAATTTTAGTAGTTTGCAGCTTCACTGTAGTCTGAAATTTTGCCCTAGAATGCGAGGATTTAGAAAATAATCCTAAATGTTGCACGTGCAGCATCCCATACACCTATTATTTCCCTAAGGTTCCAATGCCTTATGCAGTATATAAACTGCAGAAAGAAAAAGCATTCCAATTACTCTTCTCAATTTCTCTCTTCCCAAAACTAATTCATTTTACTGTATCACATGGTTTCTCATTATAATATATATATGAGAAGATGAGAAAATGGCTACATCTCAAATCAGAAACATCACATTCAAATCCCTCTAAATGCTTTCCTGGTTGAAATCCTATAATAATACACTAGAACCTACATGGAAAGAAATGCTCTTCCATTCAGTCTGCAAGTAACATAAGCATGCGGATGCTGTACAGTGCTGAACAATCTCCATCTTAATTTTATAGCTGTCTATAACTGGATGCTCACCTGAATGCGCTAGAAACCATGTGAGCTATTGAAAACTCATATTCTTATCATTAGTGTACATTGTCTTATGCGGAAGGCATAGGCTTACATTGCAGTCTCCAAAGCAAGTTTAGATTTGTGTGTGGATCATCTGCATACCCTGCTAGTGTGTGCACAAACAGCCACCAGTTAAAACTACTCCCCCAGCAGCCTTGCACGTTGATATACACCCAAGGGACGAAGATCATCCAGAGAATCAATTACTCTATATCCACCAACTTCTTGCAAACCAGGCCAACCACGTCGTGTGAGAAAATCACGAAAATCCTCTTCGGTATACAAGATCTTCTCTTCAGTGTCACCCGTCAGATGATCAGACTCATTATAAGTGCAGACCTTGATAGTCAAACCTAAGATTACAGTTGCAACAAAATGCAACTCTCAGAGAACTGAAACATCAGAACTTAATACTAAAATACTCTCTTGCTAGAGATGGTAGAGAGCACTTATCTATATATGCATGCAACGTGGATAAAGAGGGAAGATAGAACAAGACCTCAAACAAATGAGTGATTTAAATTTTAAAATGAATATAATTTTGGGTGAACATGAATGTACTATCTTGATTGGCCAACATACCATCATCCAAATGAAGTATATATGTCCCCAAGGGCATATCTCTGTCAAGGCAACGTATAACTCCGTCTTCATCTTCCAACCAAAAGGCCCTCTTGGTGCGCAATCCAAATGCACATTTAACAGCTTCTTTGATAGCTTCAGCTGTGCCATCAACACCAATCCTCCTTGTAAATTCTCCACATTTGACCACAATCACCTTTCCTCCATAAGATGTGTGATGATCACCTGAAAAAAAATTTGTTAATGCAAAGAAGTACCTCATTAAAAAAGGATATTCAGGGGGATACTTCCCATCAATTCACAAGGTATGCCAATTAGTATATCAACAATCAAACTCTAGTTATAGTAGAAAAGGTTTGGATGCAATCAAAATATTTGAGCAGAACCATTATTAATCTTTTCAAAAAAAATTGTCTGTGAAATCCAGTTGCTTGATTTCAAGTACATCAATATTTCAAAATTCAACACAGCCAATGGTGCACACTTTTCAGATTATATTATGCAAGAGCAATAAAGTTTGCCTAGTGATGAGTGGCTGAGAACATAACATTTCTAATCAAACTTCGAATATATAAACTAGGCCAGACAGGTTACCATTTGCAGTGGCGTCCCTCCAATTCCATGGTGGTACGCCATTGGCAGCAGCTGCATCAACTGATGCTATTGCTAAAGGATGTCCATCATGATCTAATCTCCGTTCAAGATTTAGTGACGACTTTCCACCTCCTGCATAACAAGACACAATCAATATGTATTTAACTTAATAAATAGGCTGAAATAATGGCTGGAATGAATCTATTCCATTCAGCTGCCAACTTAATATCTCTCTATTATTGCATTTTGTATAAGCTTCTAATATTAAGAACTTTGACAAAGATTCATACATTACGATAACCAGCTTCAACTGGACAGGAGATTTAAATTCACTTAAATTCCGTTTTAATTGAGACATGCACCTGGGATCAGAACTATAGCAAAAGAAAGCAGCATTTCACCATGCCAGTCCAGACGCCGAATTACCTGTTTTTATGTCTATCCAAAGTTCAGGCATAACTTTTGCTTGTAAGAATTTACCAAAGTTTATACAATTTAACTTGTCATATGAGCAGTAATAATGAACTTTGTTGTATATCCCAAGCGGGCCTAATGATTAAGAGCATATGTTTTTTCCCTAGAGGTCACAGGTTCAATTCCGGAGGGGATTAGGGAATGCACAAGTAGCAAGCTGTCATTGTGGATATTAGAGTGGCGTGAGAAAGTTACCAGCACTCTCATTCTCGCTTACGGGCTAGAGAGGGACGAATTGTATTTCCCAGGTAGACCCCAATGTCCAAAATTTTAGTCAATTGGGTGTAAGCTTAAGTAGCTGAAAGGAAAAACTGTTTCCTCCCTGACCCAGGTTCAAATCCTGCTTTGTGACATGTTAGCTCTTTGTGAGCCAATTGTTAATGAGATGTTGACCTGGCCTTGGGCCCTAAAGAATCCAGTTCACCCTGGGTACCATCCTCAGAATGAGAAGTGCTCGCTAGGTTTCTCAGGGAAATTCACTAAGCAGATAATAAAATAAAACAATAAAACAATAATGAATATATTGATCAATTCTTGAAATTATGCTATTGGCACAATCTTCGTATTATTCTTCTACAAAGCATTCAGTTATGTATTTTCATGCTGGGCAATCATTCTTATGTAAACATACATTAATAAAGCATGGTGAACTCTGTCAGAATCCAGTGCCCCATGTAGGTATAGTTGCTCAATTGGCTGCATTTCTCTTCAAGCACTTAACAATATTGACAAATGCATGTCCCAACTTACTTTTTGCGTCTTTCTTCTTCTAAACATCGTAGCTTATGGCAGAACCAGAAAAGAAGAGAATTGTATTGCTTGTATGTGCAGTTTTCTTTCCCTTTTAAATACGTATTTTGTGAAATACTGAGCACCCAAACAAGCTATCACCTTTTGAACTCTCTGCAAGTTTTCTATTAAAGTTCTTCAAGTTCAAAGTCCTCAAGAAAATCAAAATCCTCATCTGCTATTTTCATTTATTGAAAATCAAAACAATGTTTGGCTGAGCCTTCAAGAAATGCACCTTGAAATGGATTTCCCAATGAGGCCATCAATCTTTGACACTTTGGGTTATACTATAGTTCTCTCAACTTTGTTTTGGACTACACTGCCAGACCACTTCTTGGACACCCCCACGTGGCTAATAAGATTTGAAGTTTCTCTACCCAATGGTGACCAACAAGATAAAATTTCATTACCAAACCAGATAGCTTTGAGTATTATCAAATTTAGATTCTTTAGATGGATGAACAAACACATCTTTTTGAACTGACAAGGACTGGTGCTGGAAAGAAGGTATGAAAAATAAAATGGGTATCATAAAAATAAAAAAATAAAAAGAATTCACTATCAGGGCCTTGCTTCACTAGCGAAGTCAATGAGTATCAAGCTTCCCTTAGTGTTCTATTCTCTAGTGGTCTTCCCCACCCAAATGGCATATCAAAAAGGGATGGGGCTGGGGAATATGAATGTGGTATGGGTTATGCCTAGGTAAAAAGTGGAAATGTAATGAAATATGAAGGTTACCTTAGTACAATGATGGAAAAGTGATAAAAGTGAGTGATATCAAGGCCAGAACACTACAAAAGTACACAATCATGACGACACAAACAACTAATACCAAGATATGAACCCAGCATGCAACAACCAAAAGTAGTGACCAGAAAATCATGAAGGGGATTATTAAGATGATCTCCCCAACAATGATCAACCAAAGAAAAGTGTCTCCAACAAGATAAAGATACATGATATGCAACTAAAGAAACCTCCACTAAAAATCTCCATTAAGAATGCCAAGAAGAGAAGAGGCTCCATGACGATGTAGACACCCCCAAATCCATCTAGATATTCCAAAGGTACCAGCCACAACCGAATGTGTAACCTCAGACAATATGAGGTGTAACAGTAGTCTCCAATTGGGGACATGTATTCTTCTTGGGAATACATAAGAAGTTGAGAACCTTAGAAATTTTTGGTTGACTTGTCAATAAGGCTCATAAAGAAGCAAAAGGTAGAAAGATCATGTGAGGGGATGGCTCAATTCACATCCCTAGACACCACATACTTATTACATATTTATTTAAAGCTCAAAAACTTGGCTTTGAAAATGCCAAAAACAAACTAATGCTCACATGTGTTAAGTTTAATCATTCTACCCTACTCTACTATAGAAAAATACACATACTAGGTGAAATCAAATAAGAAATACAACCATCCTAACAACTCCTCGAGGCCATGAACTCTTCCCTTGTGTTTGGTGATAAACCAAAACAATGATACAATAAACATGAGGCCAATCCATACTGGAATCTTTACAATAAGATGGCTACAAAATGGAGTTGTATTATGTACAATGGAGCAAATACAAAAAATCTACAGTTTGGTGATAAACCAAAACAATGATACAATAAACATGAGGCCAATCCATACTGGAATCTTTACAATAAGATGGCTACAAAATGGAGTTGTATTATGTACAATGGAGCAAATACAAAAAATCTACAATAGGATATCATATTCCAGAACATATAAACTCAAAACAATGTTGAAGAGGGCTGAAATAACGATCTAAAAATTGACATGTCATCTCCTCATCAAACTAAAAAATCTCTCATAAGTACCTCTCCAAAGGCTGATCTATGTAACAAACATCATTAACACCTTCAATAAGTAAAGGCGTAGGCTGGTCCAACAGTGAAATGTGTTCAAATAAGCATGAGGATGAAGAATAAGATGAATTTTCAGATTTAGAAATCAATTTGTGTACAATTTAATGCCTGAAAAGGATTGTCAGAAATTCTGAATTCAATATGCTGTTGTTCCATACAATTTCCAGCAACTTAAATATAACTTCCAGCTGAAAAATCATATGCCATTAAACAAAATATAAAAAAATAGATGGCTAGAAATTTTTTGCAAGATATGACAATCTGAAAAGTATGTTGTTCCAAACAAAATTCAACCCCCAACATTAGTGTTTCAACTGAAAATTTATGCATCAAGAAAATAAAGATAAAGGCATATATGGCTGAAATAAAACTGCAGAGGTATGACCAAAGAGCTGCCCCACATGATTCAAAAAATCTGCAATATCCATTGTCATATATAACTGGAAAATGCTACTCAAATTTTCTGCAAAAAAAATCCAACCTATGTGGCTGCCCAAGAAACCCAAAATCTACAATGTTATATTATCCTCTTGGTTCCCATCTTTCTCATCAGATGTGGGAACAATCACATCCAACTTTTCTTCAAATCTTAAGGGTTTTTCTACTAATTCAAGCATCTCAATATCATCAAAATTTTTCCAAAATTTGAAAAAATAGCACATTTACCAAACCCTTTTCTTCCTTGTGTGCTTGATTTTCTAATGAACGTTTGGACACTTGAGGGCTTCCTTCATTATCTTTCTCTTCGTGTGCATGGTCTTCAATGGGATCACAAAATGCTTCACCTAGGTCTTCAACAATCTCCTCTTCCTCTTGAAATGCATCTGGCTCATGGGTTGAAAGAAATGTTGGGTAAAAGACATACAAATCACATACACCCTTGACATATATTACCAATGACCCTGTTGTAAAACCTTTATCACATATTTGATCATTCAGTAAACTTGAAAGGCTTTGTACCTTTGCATGCTTCTTTGCCTAAAATTGTTTATTCATCTTATAATAGATATCAACAAATATTTGTGCATCATGTACCCAACAATATTCATAATCATAACTTCAATCCTCTTGAAAAACATAGATAAAATCTGAAAATGAAAATATACTCTTTGGTCCAAAGACTAAAAGCCCATTCAACTTCATGCCTTGCTTTGAAAGTCGATGCAAAAACCTTCATCATAACATCTTTGTGGAAAATATTAAAATTTGCAGGAAACTCAATGAAAGATGTAACATGCTGTGAAGCAATATGAGTATTTCCGTAAAACCTTGGAACATGCTATTTCCATACTTGATAACGACACTCATGGGGAGATTCCATAATACATGGAAAGTCCAACGGGCTAGACCCTTTGTCCCAAATATATTGGGATGATAATTCCATGCTCCCTAGCTACACTAATCTTCAACATGAAATGCAACATACAAGGCCGAAACCAAATCTGAAATATACCTCATGTCAAAATGTGGAGTCACCAAGGTAAGCTTTCTAGGTGCCTTCAAAATTGTTGGAAGTGCCCACATCTACACCCAACAATGTCTTCAAATATCTACAAGGAACAAACGCTTTGTCCCTTCATGGAGCCACCATATAAGCAATAGATCTTCAAGAACACACTCATAACGTATCAAAATGTAACAAGACTACAAATTCCAGGGAATGCACTTTATCCCCGGCCATGGCACACCAAAATGTTAAAACTTAACCGCTCACCCAAGGTGTCAAAGTCCTATATTACAAGGTGAAGACTAAAGGGTAACTAAGAGGGATGTCATTGTCAACTCACCAACCCTCTTCTATAGTTTAGTTTTTTCCAACACTGACTCAAGTGGGGAATCCCTGTGAAAATCTAAGCCAACTAAATAATGGTTACAAGCACTAAAAGTGGAGGCTTAAAATAGCCAATCTGGAATCTAGTTTTTACATTTATAATTTCCAAATTTGTGGACAGCAAAAAGGAAAATTAAAAATCTGAATTTTTGGTGATTGAGAAGTGAGATTAGTGTCTAATACAAATCTAGGTATATGGAGTCTTTAAGGCAGCAACTATATGATTATTTCTAATGAGAAAACTGTTCCATGTGGCCGGAGTTAACAACCTACAACCTCTTTGCTGTCCTATAATGCAGAAAATTTACTTGTGAAAAACCCTAATCAAGAAGATATTCCATACATACATAGAGATCTGTTCATTTATAGGTATGCAAATCTATAACAAACTCAAATTAGGAAGGGAGATACATCTAGGCAAATTCTGGTAATAAAACAGAAAGGCATCTAAGGGAAATAAACGATAAATTAGTTCTTCAAAATAAAGGTGAAATCTTCTTAATTAAGAATAATTTTACCTATATTTCAGCCATCCATACACATTTGTTGCAAGTATTTCCAGCAAAATCTTCAGCAATTTGAATCCATGACATAAGGCTACAAGCTCCAAAATGACTTTCAATATTATTAAGCTATAGTCTCAGACTCTCGGGGGGGGGGAATCCCCAACTCTCGCCATCATGCAAAAGATGGAGAGAAAACTCCTTTATATAGAGGGAGCCTCTTCTCTTTTATAAAATACAATATTTGCCTACCTAACTCCATGACAAGTCAGGCAGTGTTATAATATTAGAGTAGTTATGCAACAACCTCCAAAAATAGCATGAGCAGTCTAAGGCTCAACCACCATTTCAAAATAGCAATGCATAGAACATGTGTATTAGTTCCTAGTCACCTAACCTTCAACCGAAAGGGAAGAAAGGGTGAACTAGACATTTCAAAGATGGAAGTGAATCCCCTAGCATATAAGTTTAGGTGAATGGATGGAAGTAGTCAAAAAGACTAGGGTGCATGCTCAATCAAAACAAGTGCAAGCTCAATCAACTCCTCAACATGTGTGCCAAGAGCTAGGGGGGCCAAAAAGATGCCCAAGGAATTTTATAAAGAGGGTAGCTATGTTTCAAGAAATGCCTACACAGGTGGTGCTGTATTTTGTTAAATGCACCGAAACACTTGGAAACGTCGTATAATGCAACCAGTGGCATTGCCAAGCCGTTTTACCGAATTTTGGGATGTTTCCAGCAATTTTTAATCTTTTGTGGGCCTGTCTAAGCAACTATGAGGGGTGAGGGACCCCCCTAATGCATCAAAACAGCTAATTAAACAATAATGAGCAAATATATTCAGTTATTAGACATAGTTAATTGATTTTTATACTCAATTTAATAAAACAAAAATTAGAATTCTCTTAGCTCTAGAAACCCTAACAGCCTCTTATTTACTATTTTTCTTGATTTGGATGAGGATGAGATGGACATATAATTATATATGTCTTTAGCTCATGTTTTATTTCATTTTCAGCACATATGACCTCATTTATAAAGGCTGATTTTGGATGTACAGCCTCATCTATAAAGGCTAATTTTGGATTTTGCACCATGTAATCATCTATGGCAGTTAATAAAGACACGGTTTTCCTTCTAAAATGGTATTTATTTGTACTATTCTTATTTTCTTGCAAGATATCGTGTTATATATATATATACATATATCGTGTTTCCATTTTATGGGGGTCACGTTCCCACTTCGAAAACTTAAATGTTGATTATAGCTCAAACAAGTACTTCTACATAGGCTAGGTGTCAGGCATGTAGGAGTTGTCCATTACTTCTCTAGGTACTTGCTCAATTTATTAAGTGACTTTTGTATCTCTTTCCTATGTCTAACTTAGGAAAAGCAATTGCCTAATGACTAAAAGTGAGCTTCAGATTTAGTCACAGCCATTGATCTTAAGTTAGGCTTGAGATCTAATCTCAGCCATCCATCACTTTAGAGATTTAGGGTTAGGGTTTTGGTCATTGAGATGTTATAAAAGAAAGCCTAAGGAGAGGACGAGACATAGAAGACACAAATAGTGAGATAGTGAAATACCATTGTATTGGTTGGAGAAAGACTTTCATCCAAGTGTGGAGAAGCAAGAACTGAGGAAGAGAGCATAGGGCAGCAAAGGAAGTAGTAACCAGCGAGATCGAAGGACAGATCTTGAGGTGTGATAGGATATTCTTGTTGTATTGTATTTTCCTCAGATGGGCCATTATCCCAAGACAAGAGCCCAAATTTTATCGTAATAAAATCATTGATTGTTGGTTTTTACCCATTGGGGTTTTCCAAGGTAAACTCTTGTGCAAATGTGTTATGGTTTCCTTGTTATGCTTCCGCTGATTTAGATCGTTAATAACTCAGTTGTGCTTTTATTCAGTTAAATATGCATAATAAGATTTGCTAGGAAATAAATGGCTGGGTGTTGGGTTAAGAAAATTAATATGGTCTCAAAGCGAGATCTCTGAAGGAGGAACCAGGTTGTACAAAAACGTGATTTACAGCGCAGAAATTTTATTTTTGTTTCTAGGTTGCAAGATAAAAGGATAAATAAATAAACAAAGGTATAGTCGTACATACGGTCGAGTGTGTTGCAGAGTGATTGTTGTGGATCAGGTCGTGACAGCGATGAAGGTTGCAAATGTTACAAGACATTGTGGCTCGAGTGAGCAAATGAGATGGTTGAATCCATGCAAACGTTGCTAAGTGAAGGTGTAGTTGAGGGCGGAGGAGTTTTACTGCAGAGATCATGAGTCAAGGGAGGCCCATGTGGAGCAGCCAACTAGGATCAGGTTGCAGTAGGTGCATAGGGTTCAAGTGGTAGCAAGATCGCATGAGAAGAGGCTAGCAAACAGCAGGTACGAGGCTAAGAGCTCGTGGGGAGGAGATTCAAGTTGTCGGAGTAGGAACCACATGAACAGGAGCCGCAACCGGCAGCCAACCTACAACCACCAGTTGACAGCAAAGTCACGGGTTGCAGAAAGGGGCCACAGCAACCAAGAGAAGAGTCGTCGCAGTCAATCGCAGGTGCAACTGCCAGATGAGGAGTCAGGGGGGGTCGAGAAGTTGTAGCCGTAGAGGAGGTGGCCGCTAGGAGCAAGCAGCCGAGGGAAAACATAGAACGACATCGATGAAGTCGAGAAATGCCATAGGTTGCCTGCAACAACACTAACATAGTAGATTGGTCGTCATCAAGCCACCAGCAGGGCCAGCACAGCCACCATCCATCCAATTAGGCTACCAACAGAGCAGCATAGTCAATCGGTCGTCATCTAGTCACCAGCAAGGCCAGCATAGCCACCGACCATCTAACCAGGCTGCCAACAAGGCATCCAGCTCATCAGAGCCATCCGCAAGGTTGAGCAACCTTGGGCAAGCCTAAAGAAGCCATCGAGAATCCCAAAGAAGTACTCCAGCAGCGTCAAGAAACTTTGGGCAAAAGTCCAAGCAGCATGCGGAAATCCGAACAAGCAGTAGATTCAAGTAGAAGAGTCTGAGCACATTTTTCAGGTAAATTCTCCATTAAATTTCTCAATTGAAGATGGTCGCAGCTGCTTCGACGTATAAAGATAGGTTGGACAACGCATCCAACTATAGCCCTTAGAAGGCGAGGGTCACGTTGGTTCTCATGGAGAATGGGTTGTGGGAGTTTGCTAGCACAACAGTAACCCCACCGACAGAGGATCCAAAGAACCTGGTCGCTCATAATTTAAAGGGCGTGAAATCCAGAAGGATCATCTTAAATGTGCAGTTAAGAATCATTTGATCCCTCATGTATCTGAGAAGAAGTCAGCCAGCGAAATGTGGGAGACTTTGACGAAATTATATCATAATGATATACCAAAACAAGAAGATGGTACTGAGAGAGGAAATAAAGAGTACCAAGATGTCTAGAGCAGATATAGTAGCTCTTTATCTTACCAAGATAACACATGTTCGTGATAAGTTGGTAGCAGCTAGGGAGACAGTGGCAGATCCAGAGTTGGTAAAGATAGCTCTGAATGGCTTCACCAAATCCATGGGCACCCTCTGTCAAAGGGATTGTTGCACGAGAGAATCTTCCTAACTGGGAGAGGTTTTGGGATGACTTCATCGAAGAGGAGATTCAAGAGGAATCTTTATATGGAAGCCAACAGAAGGGTGATGATGAGGAGGATGTTGCTCTTGCTAGCCATGAAAAGAAGAGCAAGGAAAATACAGGGGGAGAGTTCACTTCACAAGTGAGGAAGAAGAAGAAATACATGAGCAAAGTCAAGTGTTTTGTGTGCCATAAGTGTGGCCACTATGCTTCATAGTGTCCATACCAGAAGAAAGGGAAGAGTGAGTCTCAACAAGTAGCAACATCCGCAAAATCTCAAGTCAAGGAGTTTGTTGAGAAGTTCAAGAAGGATTTCTCATTATTCTCGTCTTTCTAGCAAAATTTCTAGTAGTGTATGGCTTGTGGATATGGGACTTCTCATCACATGACGAGAACACATGAGTTGTTCACCAATTTGTCAAAAACAGACTCAGATTTGCATGTGGAACGTAGCACCCATGCCAAGTGTATTATAAAAGGAGTTGGGACAGTCAAGTTCCAGCTAGAGTCAGGAGGATCTCTGCAGGTGACAAATGTGTTGTATGTTCCACAGCTTAAAATGAATTTGCTCTTAGATTCGGCAATGGAGGACAGTGGATACACCATCTCTTTCGAGGGTGGTCAAATTCTTATTCGACTAAAGGGATCTGGCATAAACTCGGCACGAGTTCTTGGTGTGAGCAGGGTATACAAGTTACAAGGAAGGCATGTAGTTGAATCCAAGGAGATCTTGGAACATGGATTGATGTCAATGGCAGAGGGCAAGGAGCAAAAGGCTCTGAAGGGTGAGCAGAGTTCACAAACTTTCAATGTGGGGAGTCAACCTTTATGTGGGAAGAGGGAGTTAACCCCTTTTAGTTATGCCACGAGACCTAGTTGGTACAAGATGACATTGATGGATGCTCAAGAGCAGGAGAAGGATCCGAGGAGCACATTAAGGGAAAGCAGGCCTTTGACGAAGTTTCCGAACTTCATGGCACTAATATGTAGCATCATCGATTCTGTGACTCCCAATGATTAAGGAGCAACTGACCAGTAGGGTTGGAGGGATGCCAATGTACAGGATGATGTGTGCAACAATGTTCCAAGGTCGAAGAAAGAACCAGTTCCAAGCGACTCTTCAAAAAGTACCTTCCCCGCTAAGGAGTGTTGATGATTATAACTCGGATAGGTACTTCTGCATAGGCTAGGTGTCAAGCATGCAAAAATTGTCTATAACTTCTCTAGATACTTGCTCAACTTATTGAGTAAGTGGATTTTGTGTCTCTTTCCTAAAGTCTAACTTAGGAAAGCACATTAATTAACTTAAAGTTGGCTAATGACTAAAAGTGAACTTCAGATTAAGTCACGGTCGTTGATCTTAAGTGAGGCTTGATATCTAATCTCAGCCACCCATCACTTTTGAGATAGAGGGTTAGGGTTTTGGCCATTGACATGTTATAAAAGAAAGCCCAAGGAGAGGAGGAGACATAGAAGACACACATAATGAGATAGTGAGATCTCATTGTATTGGTTGGAGGACTTTCATCCAAGTGTGCAGGGGCAGGGTCTGAGGAAGGGAACAAGGGGCAGCAAAGGAAGTAGTGACCAACAAGATTGAAGGACAGATCTTGAGGTGTGATAGCCTATTCTTGCTATATTGTATTTTCCTCAGATGGGCCATTATCCTAGGATGGGAGCCCAGATTTTATCTTAATAAAATCATTGATCGTTGGTAATTCCCCATTAGGGTCTTCAAGGGTAAACTCTTGTGCAAATGTGTTATGGTTTCCTTGTTATGCTTCCACTGATTTAGATCGTTAATAACTCAATTATGCTTTCATTCAATTAAATCTACATAATAATATTTGCTAGGAAATAATTGTTTGAATGTTGGGTTAAGAAAATTAACATTGGTTGAAACATTTCCAAGTTTCTTGCAACTTATGGGGTCATCCATAAAAAAATTGTTAGAATTTATTTTTATTTTTAATATATGGGGGTTGCCTCAACATTATGTATACAACACTTAATTATGTATACAGCATTATGTATCATATTAAGTTTAACAAAAAAATATCATTATAAATTTCATTTTAATTAAAGTTAATTTATAATATGTGGAGTTTGTCATTGAATACTTGGAGAAAAGATGTTCATATCAAAGTTATAAAAAAAAATGGAATCGGCCAAGTCTCAGAGCAAGACAAGACCAAAACCAGTCAGAAATCCAAGTTGAAGAACTGGTTAAACCAATCGACTCAAAATGCATAAGGCATGTAAATTTTAATGCATATCCATCAATGTAAATCCAAACCATTAGATACCAAATATGCATAGTTTGCTCATGTTTAGCATGGAAGGGTGAATACAGAAAAATGGCAACAAAAGTGATACATATTTTAAACAAAATAGATAAACATTGAGGTTCTAGATGTCTTGTAGAGTCCAAAAAGCATCATGCTACAAGCTACGAGAATTAACTACATATCATCAATATCATCCTCATCATCACTCTTTGCCTCATCCTCTTCCCTATGCCTCAATTCTCTAAGGACAACAGGGTGAGTTTCCACAACCCATTCCAAGGTGGGATAAATATCCTCCAACACAATGGGATCTACATAAGATGTTTGTTCAGCAATTGATTGCACATCAGAAAGGTTGTACCACACAAAGACGAGCATTCAACAATTCTCGTTCCACACAGTTTCTCTTATTTCCCTTTTTTCCTTGTTTCTTACTTTTTTAGATTAGGGCACTATTTTTCTCCTCTATTCTTGTTTATTTCCCTTTTATGGCCATACATGGCACGTAGACTAGCCTATCACTCTAGTCTAAACAATCCCAGTGTGCTCCATCCGATTCCAATAGCCTTGGTTCATATAAATGATGAAGTGAACACCCTTTTTTTCTAATTTCTACAATTTTGCTATGAACTAGTAAAAGGCCATTATGAATTTCAACTTTCAAGTAAGGCCTTTGGACACTTGATGTCACCTAATTCGCACCTTGGGTCACGTGATAGAAATCTTCAAGCCACTGGGTGCGCCCTTAGAAGCAAGCTCAAGCCAAGTGTTGTCATCTGATACCCAGCTCCTCCGTCTAGGCCAACTCTTAGCGAAGCCAAGGGAGGTGGTCCCTAAAAAATAATCTAAGGTGGTTTTAAACTATGAAAGTACAAAACAACAACTATTCTAGGAGTTTGAAATGGAATGGATTAAAATGTTATCGACCAATTACTGCAAATAAATTACTCTTAGCAACCTTTAAAGAATAGACAAATCATTCAAGACATATTGTGAAATTGACTTATGTAAAAGAGAGTAAAGTAGACCATTGCCAAATGAGAAAGTGCTTGCATATGAGGTGTAATGTCTGTCCTCTTCTGCTTAGGCATTAAGGACCAACCCGCTAACCTATGTGATTCCTGTAGGTTCGAACAGGTACTGACAGTCAAGGAATCAGCCGAAGACTGATGCCATATATAGAAGATCTAGGGCATCAATATTATATCACCATTGGGTCGAAGAGGGCCACTAGAGCCAAAGGCCACCTGCATGCATGACATCCGGGCATTATTTAATGATGCATGCACCCGATTAAGTCTCCATGCGCATGCATGCAAGTCAACTGCAAATTAGAAGATAAAGTGATCTAATTAGGTCAAAAGTTAGGGTTTTCGCAGTTGAAAGTTATAAAAGAAAGATAAAGTGAATGGAGAAGTCACTTATGGATTATTGATTTGTGGAGTCGAATTGGAGAGCTCGGCGAGCTAAGTTGGGGTTGAGCGCATGCTTAGCTAACTGGTGTATTTCGACAGCAAAATCTATCTGCCCTAGTTCATCATCAAGTTACATTCAGCAGTTATTCCGGGAGGTTGATTATTCACCCAGTCAGGGGGTTTTCACCGTATCACTGTAGACAAAGACAAAGCAATTCGTTTTCCTACCTACAGGGCTCAGAACTTCTGCATGTCACTTCCATTCATTCCGGAGCACCTCCATCACCCTTCCCCTGGAAGAAGGGTCGTTCAGCTTGAATATCAAGCAAGATATCGTCAGTGCTCCCCTTTTCTGGAGGCACTAATCTGCATGGGCGAATTGATTTGAGGAGACATTCACATTTTGGGCTAGCCTTCCCCTGTTTCTTCCGCATGTTGCTTCCATCATCATCAAAGGGGTAGTATAACCCTAGTACACCTCGTCCGAGCTTTCAGCAGCAACTTATTTATTATTCTGGAGCTTATAAAGTTTGAGAGGAGGGCACAGTCGCCTGTGGAGGACGATTTTGTGTATCTCCTTATTCCTCCGGCAGAATCTTTGCATGCTGGGACCGGTCTCTTCACCATCAGCTGATCTATATATTGGTATGTACATGCATTGATTTCTCCTATTTTATAGCATCTCAGTATTTTTCTAGGGCACATATTTGCATGCAACTGCATGCATGCAAAGTTCGGGGTTTGCTTTCCTATTTGATTAAGGAATAAATCTATTAGCCATCTACAGTATACACATAAACAGTGAAATATCAGTTGGGATATTACATGAGGGTTGCTAGTGGTGTGATTTGGTAAACGGCTTAAATTATTGACTTGCCAAATTTCTAAAGCAAAGTATGTGTGTAGTCTTGAAGAAGGTATTGCAGTGTCTCGGTTGGTAAATTTTAGATTATTAAATGAATGATTAAGGGAGTGGGTTATATTTGGGTTTGGCCCAATAAAGGCAAGCTCTCTTGAAATGAGAGCTAAAGCGGCTTTACCAAGTGTCCAATGAGGCAAGGCATAACTTGCTTGGACTATCCCCCTAACTTTGTGGTATTCACCCTTTGCGACCTCCTGATTTCTCAAGAAGGAGGCTTATGTGGATTTTCCTATTATTCTAGTCACTCGTATCCCTTGTTGGTCCAACCAGCTGATCAGATAAGCTATAGCGGTGCAGATCATACGTGGAAGGAGCCTTCGTTAATTTTTATTGAAAGTCCTAATGTGGTGTTTATTAACTAACTAGTCATTGCTACGAGTCTCTTCCCCCCTTTCGGGATTTTTGGGAGAGCAAAATCGGGTTAATTTTTGAGCTTAAAGAATCGACAAAAGAAAAAGAAAAAAAGGTTTTCTAATTAGTCCTACCACAAATCTCTTTCTCCCTTTCGGGATACTCGGGAGAGCGTGGGGTAAGTATTTCTTTTCCTTTGATAAAATAAACAAATAAACTGAAAATGAAAAATAAGCTTAACTAAAACTCAAAAATCACGAAAATGCACCCGACACGGATCCCCCCAAGGGGGATGAGGAGTGGGCTCTTAGGAGCCTACTCAAAAGTTTATTAATTTTTACAATTTGGGAGAAGTGCACTTTGGTCATTATAATTTGGATCCAAAGCCTTACAAATCTATGAAAAAATGAAATTTTATGCAAAGGGGAGCTCCGTTAGTCTTCTTTTTGTTCAATTCTTTAAAAATTCGCCAGAGTCTCCTCTTTTTTCGTTAAACCAGCAAAAACAGCAAGCAAACATTAGTGGAATATGCCCCAAAACAATTTAAGACTGCATTGGGAAAACCTACCAAAATTTGCCAAAAAAATATAAGTAAAAACGAAGCAAAACTAAATGAAAGCAACTGAGAAAGTGAGCTAGAAAGTTGCTTTCTCAGTGGTCTTTGTTTGCTTCTTAAGGATAACAAACAAATCTTAAGCACTTAAATGCTAGATATGAAACTAAAATCAAATATTAACTTACTAATCAAGCCTTTTATTATACACGATAAATAACTTGAAACAAGCATGCTAGTGATTTAGATCTGAACTAAGAAATAATAATGCTTTAAAAACTTAGCTTAGATCTATAAAAGAAAAGCGATTTAAGATCTATTCTTTAAATGTAAATTTTAACTATAGATCTATGAATGATTTTCAAAGGAAAACAAGAACAATAAAGGGTAGAAAAAGGGAGAAGGAGAAATGGGAAGCTTAGAAAAAAAGAGGATCCTTGAGTCTTTGCTTGTGGGGTACCGAGGGGCTTTATCTGCAACAAATATTGTTAGAAAAGAAGATAGATCAAGCAAGATCTTCCGCGTGTAATATCCCGATTTTGACCCCTATTGCATTAAAATTGTACATGATGTAAATATCGTTATTTAATCATGGTGTGGAGCTCAAGCCCAAGGCCCCACCATGGATTTAGCGTTTTGTGTATCAACAGTTAAAATCGATGCATATGGTTCTCGTGATAGCTAGGCACATTAAAAATTGAGACATCATGTAAATATGCAATTTAATAAAATACCCACAACTAGCTATGCAATGCAACAAAGAGATGGGGGCATGATTTCACCAGGAATAGGGAGGGAAATTATTCAAACCCTTGAGCCAATAGTGTAGAGCCAAGTGTCAATGAGAGAACCCATAAACTCTCAACTACCCATTTTGTCTTATGCACCCAATCATTTAATTCTTCCAGAAGTTGGTTGAGGTAGTTAATGCCTTGGAAATGGAGAGGTATGGCAGTCAATTTTGTATTGGGGCAAGCCATCATTTTTTAAAATCATATTTTTGCTTATAGGGCAAGTTATCACGCATAAATTGGTTCCCATTCCATTCTTCACCCATATGTTTCTCCTCCTCATGCAGTTGAAGCTACCTGGGCATTTTCCTTCACGTTGTCTGCAATTTTCCTTCATTTTCCATGGCTGGGAAATCCGTTTTTGGTGCTGCACAATCGATGGGAGAAGAGATCCACGAATTGGGGGTTTGAAGAGGTCGGTTTTGCCCCCATGAAACCCATAGACGTTTCTGAAATTGAATTTGCTCTCCCAGGGTTGTTTTCCCTTCTACCAATTCGTTTTTGGTCCCAAAGACGTTTTTCTTCTTACCCAGCATTTGTATTTTGATGTTATGTGCATCCATGTTTTGGTCCGAAAGACTTAGGAGTGGAAGAGGCCCAGAATTGGCTTGATAAACCTAGTGAAGAGAGGAACCTCATAGAAAGATCAAGAGGGGTTGGCTATTCTTCTATGCACACCCTGAAGAGCACTGGAAGGGCAGGTATGGCCTAAGGGACTGTGTAGCAGTGAAGGGAATACTTCCTTGTGTTGGGTGTGTAGATGTTGTGGATGCCAAGCTAGATAGATCTTGTGCAGGTGTCCATAGCTCTGTGGTTGAGCTCACTAGCTTAGCAATTCTCCCTTTCCACTTCCTTAGCAGCCTGATAAACCCAATTGTAGATTGGCTTAGCTGAACCTCGTTGTATTTGGCTATGTGTGAGCCTGTTGTTCCCTAGTTCTTTGTGGAAATCATGCCCAGCTCGGGGGTGGAAGTTGTGTTGAGAGATTGATGAGCACAACTGGCCTATGGTTGGGTGGAACGTTGCAGCGACATAGCTAGTTGCGGGACAACTCATTTACAAGATAAGTGCTCTCTTGTATTTTTGTATTAAATCCTGCAATGTATTTGTTTAATGAATTATTATGAACATATTGAATGTGTTGAATGAGATTTGCTTCCGCTGTATATTCATGTATTATGCATCTGTACATGTATTTTACTTTCAATGCATTATATTGTTTATGTTCATGGGGCTAGATCCCCGGTTAAGATGGCAGCAGCAGTGTAGTCGCATCAAGAAGGGGACGCGACACCACGCCTCCAGTTAAGACAACCTACACATCACACACTTGTAAAACCAAGATCAAGTCTAGAAGCACACATGTTTAGAAATCAGTATGAGAACATTCCTAAACAAATGAAGCATTCGGTAAGATCTCATACTCAATAGATTAACACAATAAACAAATTATTAATCTACCTTATAAAATTGATGCCAACCCTTCAACCAAGTTAAACTAGATTCAAAGAAAGCATATGGCTCAGATATAGGTTACCTTCATACAGCTCAATGATAACAAATCCACTCCACCAAAGCACCTCACAAATTTGACCTCCAAAGTCTCTTTTATTTCTCGGATAAATAACGATTACAATGAGCAAGCTCTTCCCAGAGAATCCCAACTAACAAAATATGGGAGAGAAGCATTCCTTTTATAGCAAAACCAAGGCAAATTCTTCATGAGCGAGAATTGCCACATCTACAAAAGAAGTTGAGTTCATGGAGAAACTCATGGGAAGTGGTTGGATAGATCTTCAAAAATGGGGTGCCACCTCTCTTGAGGCAGGCGCCTCTTTTCCTCAAGTCGCCACCTCTCAAAATGTAACTCAAACAAAACTCCAATTAAGTCGCCAACCCATTCACGTGGGCCACCTCATTGTTGACGCGAAGTTTGGAATGGACGAGTCATTCAATTTAAGATATTTGTTAGATTCCAAACCTCATCCAAAAAATAATGCTTTTATCATGGATGAAGTCAACTTATATGGGGGACAAAAGTGCCATGTCACCCAACATGCTTTGACATGTTATTTTGACTTTTTTATTATTTGTCTTTTTGTCAAAATGTTGCATCTTGAGCAATTTATTGCCATTTAGATGCCCCTTTAGCGAGAAATGACTATAAGTGGCATTTTAATCACCTGAAACACATGAAAAGTGGGTCCCGAAATAAAGAGGATGTTCCAAGTGTGGAAACGAGCATCCACACGCCAAATTTCACCTCCAGATCAAGGTTTTTAAAGCCATTTACAAATTTTTTAATTAAACCGTTAAAAAATGGCCTGAAAAAGCGGGAAGAAAAACAATTCTCAGAATTGAACAAAAACCTAGGGGGACCTAGCACATGTCCATATGACTCAATATTGATGCCTAGCATGCTCATATACATTGACATTTAAACTCTAATAACCTCCTAAGGCCTAACCACCAAGACAACTACCCCAACTTTGGGGGTATGAGGAAAAAACTCGAAAATTATTAGTCGTTTGTTCAACAACCAATAATTATCGAGGGAAAAAACTCTCTAGGCTAGTCGGATTGATGTCTAAGTCTAGGAAGTCGAGTCTTTTACATACAGCTCTCATGCTAGCACATTTATTACAATTTCCCCAAGGGAGTATGAACATAGTGATACAAAAAAATAAAAGGGCCAAGAAGGCCTGATGGACTTCTGAGCTCTGAGTTTGAACAAGTGTTTTTTCATCTTTTGCGGCTCACTCAAAGTCCAACTAAATGCAACCCAGTAACAACACCCATACAACAACAACCTTTCCATAACTAAGGAATTGGTTGCTATTACATTTCTAGGTATGTTTATGGTGATATCCTTCCAAGACATTCTTTTCTTTTCAACTTAAGAGGAAGGCATCTGTTAGAAAGTGGCAACAAGGAAGGTCTTCTAGCATTGCCTGTGTCCTTGCATGCTAGAAAGACATTAAACAAGAAGCCAAATATATTAAAGTGATTTTCCTAAGTTTTGACTTAGGAAAATACTTTAATTAATTAATTTGATTTTGACTTAATGGAATCACTTTAATAAAGTGAAAAGTGAAATATTTAAGTGATGGCTAATCTAATGTTGGCCAATGATATCACCGGAGGATCACATCCATTGATCCATAGTGAGGGTTAGGGTTTTCGCTTATCCATTGAGTTAAAAGAAGATTTGGTGGAGATGACACGTACACACAGGAGAGATACAGACAGAGAGAAGTCAAATGAAGGAATTTGCTAAGAAGACAGAGGAGCACTCACCTAACAGAGTCACCAAGCTTCCAGGCCAAGCTAGAGACCGTACAGATCACGCAGAGGAGCAGCACCATACACAACAACAAGGGTTGTACAGTTGTCGTACAAATTTCATACTGTTGATGTCAGCACCGTACGGATTCCATACAGTTGGAACGTACTGTTGATGTCAGCACCGTACGGATTCCATACAGTTGGAACGTACTGCTGATGCAAAGGTCGTACAGCTGCGCAGGGTGGTCGTAACTTGTCGTTGGGTTGTTTAGTGATTTAGCAAAGGTTTATATTCGCCAGGTTGGGTGTGTTTATCTGTTGCTTGTAAAAGTTCCATATCTTCATAATATAAATTTCATCTCACTATTGCATCGGTTTTCCCATCTTGGGTTTTATCTGGGGGTTTCCATACCCAAAATATTGCGTCTATGTTTATGTGATGTTGTGGATGTTCCTCAATATTTTATTTCTGCTGCAATACTAGTAAATGAAATTCATGTGTGATTTCCAGTAACAAAATAAATATAATGTTTAGCCCTAGTTTGGATTTCAAAGGAAAATTTACAGCATCTAGACCATGATAGAAAGAAATTGAATGAAACTCATTTAAAATTATAAAAAAAATGGGAATGAGAATTTATAGCAAATTCGCATTGAGAAACATACATACTTCAATTGTGTAAAACGATCAAGAGTCGATGAAAAAAGAAGACTTAAAACTTTACTTCTTTCACTCAACCCTGAGCAATCTAGCTTCAAATCAGTCTAGGCCACTCACCAAATGACATTATTCGGCATAGAATTGGTGTTGATATCTACATCACCGATTCAGATAATGAGTGAGACTAGATCCCCACTACCCTCGAGGTCATTGCACCTTATTCTCGAGGTTGTCTCTTTACTAGCTCTTCACCTTCCCGGTTTAACCATTTGTATGCTTTTGGTCATTTTGTGTTTGCTATATTGTGCTCATTTTTATCTCCTTCTAAAGACTATTCATGCATTCCCCCTTTTAATAGCTATAAATGCTTGCTCTACTTTATATTTTAAGAAAATTGAATACGGTGTTCTCATGCCAACAATTTTGGAACTATTTTGGTCTTTTGTGGACAATAACACATATTTCATTTCATTTTCATTTCTAAATCTTTCTAGGTAAACAATATTGTTACAAGAAGTTTATAGAGGGAATTTTCAAAGACAACATCATTTCTCACTGTCATAAGAGCAACCATTAATAAAGAATAATTAACAGCACTAAAATCTATACTCACTTCATTTCAAGTCTACCCCATTCCTGCAGTTAACAGACACTTATGCTAATTGTATATGCACCTTACATAAACTTAGAAGCAGTTTTGACTAGCGGAGAGCAAATTGAAATTTCTAAGAGCAATATACGATATGATACACAACAAATTCAATTTAATATATGCAAAGGAATTGTACTGCAAAATACATGCAACAAAAAGAGTGAGTATCACGGGCTTATGGATCCAACCAGATGTCGAAGCTTCATTTCCTTCCTTAGCCGTGAGACATTATCCAAGCTCCACTCACCGATGGTGTGACTAACCTGGTGTGGGCTTGCCAGAATACACCTCTCACTTTACTTATCTGTTTTCTTACTTAGTCTATCCATATTATAGCAGAGTGCACATAACCAAGCCAAACACAAGACTAACACAAGAGTATGATGGGTGTCACCTCAAAGGGGTGTGTCAATCCTTTATATTACAAGGGTGCCAATTTTCCAAGGGAAAAAGTGGAGGGAACCAGAGGCAACCTCTCCAAGGACTGCGCCCAAAACACGGCAACAACTCCTCACAAAAAAACCCCAGAAATCCGAGAACAAACTTATGTCTCCTAGCAATCTCTCCCCCTATCACACGCGCAAGTCTGCCTCCTGCGGCACTTGTCTTGGTCACTCGCCACCCTACCAAAGCACCCAAAAATCACATTGCGGCAGACTCCGCCCGAGTCGCACTACAACAAATTGTGCCCACGTCATACTACGGTCAACTACACCCAATTCATATTACAACAAATTGTGCCCACATCATACTACGGCTTGTACTGGAGTAGCCTATTCCCAAGTCGTACTACAGTAGATTGCACCCCAAGTTGCACTACCCTAGTGCTCCTCTTGGACTTGTGCCTTTCTCCTTGGATGCACTCACTTAAACTCCACTTGAGTTGTTGTGTTTCTCCAAATGCCAAGCTCATACTTATATGCATCCAACTCTCCCAAGCATCACATCTCCTCTACCGTGCTCTCGTTCCATCTTGGCCGACCACTTCAATACCGCTCTGTCGAGGCTCCTAAACTGTGTTGCGTGCCGAGTACGCCCATACTATACAATGTGCCTAGGTCAACCTATTGAAGTTTCACCCACGAGCTCCAGACCCGTGCTAACTCTTCCCAGTCGTCATGTGTTGTCTTGGCGTGGGTACTCCGCCACCACACACCACTCTCTTAGGTTCTCTTATGCGCTCATGTCCACACATCGGTCGTATCACCGAGCCCTTTCACCTCTTTTCCAAAGGCGCCTCATTTTCAACATGGGAACCAAGCCCATCTTGCCATCATCCTAGAATCCCTCATGTTAATGTGCTCGTCCACCAAGTGGTCTACATGTCAAGCACTTCTCCAAAGTGAGATTCCAAGTCAAGTTCTCTAATCCATGTCGACCATGTCCATCTGGTCACTTAGTCGAACATGCCGCCATCCGAAGTCCACCCACGGGTAAGAGAGTTGCCTCAAGGCTAGTCAAGGGTGTGACCTCCTCCCCCAGTCCAAGTTGTTTCCGCCCTTTGAAACATCTTCAAGAATGCATGTTGTTCTTAAAAACCGATGTTGTGCTGCCTTCTATTGCTGCGACCAAGTCTTCCAAAGAAGTCTCCAAATTGTTTTGTGAACACGTTTACCTCGACCTACTACTGCTCAGTACTTCACCACCTTTCGTCATGCTTTTGCACATTGATACCTCTCGAGTCTTGGACTAATTGGGTAACTCATCCAACCATCGCGACCATTTCCTAAGGACGCACTTCCTCATGTCTGAAATTTGCTTCTTCCTTTCGCACTTCAGTCATCTCATGTTGTTCAGTTGGACTAGGGCAAAGTTGTTACCTCTGCCTGCTTCATGTCGAATCGCCTCCTACGAATCAACAAGTATCCAAGGCACCACTTCTCGGTCCTCTTACCATGCCTTCTGATTCTTGTGACAATCTCCCTAGGAAACCTATCACTGTAAGTGTTGTGGGTAGTAAGTCAGCCTGCACACTGATACTCCACAACCCCATGTGGCGACCATTCTTTAGAACACCCACATTGGATGCTCACAACCTCACTACCAACACCGATGGTAGTGAGCCAAGGTTTCCTTCGTCCATCTAGAAGGAATGCAAGTGGTTGTCCAAGCAGCCACCCCTACTACCATCACGAGTCACACAAAATTCTCCGTGCCTTAGCTTCCTCCACAAGCTCATCAGCTATGCTTCTCTAATGTGCCTACAAGATCCATCAAGTGTCTCATGTAGGCTTTGTGGGTTTTCAAGCTTCAAACTCACTCGTCTTGCTCGAGGATGGTCGCACGTCATTGATGCCTTCCTACAGCTCGCATATCCCACATAGTTTTATTGATGAGAGGACTACAACAACGCTTCATAGCAAATCAATAAGCAATAAGGCCGTTGTGAAGGTAATCAACTCAGAGACGAAGAAGGCAATTGTAGTGTCCACAATCAGAGTAAGGGAGTGTCATAGCCAACTGGACTTGACTAGGACACCAATGGATGATCATTCGGTTGTCTTGGGGCAAGATTTATTTAAGCTTGCCAAAGCAGTACCGATGCTTCACACAAACAAGTTGGTGTTCCTTGACGAAGTGAAGACTCAAGAAGTGTCGATGACAGCAAAGAAAAGGCTAGGTCGAATACCTCGGATGTTGACTATGAAAATAGTTGAGGATGACAAGGGATCCTTAAGCAGCAGGCTTGTCATGCAACAAGTTGAATAGATGATTTCCAGCAAGGAAGCAATAGGAATGACTAGCAAAGCCTTGTTGAGAAGTGACTTGGCGACCTTGGAAGTTCAAGGGAAGACAATTGCAAAGGCAATTGAGAAGAGACATCTACCGACAAAACCAAGAAGGGACAATGAAGGCAAGGAACCGAGACCAAGGGTGGTCAAGGAACGATGCGACGAGGTGCTTGTTCAAAAAATGGCTTGACTTTGGAAGAACCTGTGGCCAAGATAGAAGAGATAGATGAGCCAAGAGAAGGTAGCACAGAAGAAGACTTTCCAGAGCGAGACGTTGTCGATATCGAGGACTATTGTACTTTGGTTATTGGCATACCAATGGCATAGTTGACGCCCAAATTCTTGAAGAAGTTGGGATGTCGACCAAGAGAGATGGAGACAGTCTAGAAACACCTACGGACGAGAGGACTTGATAGGTGAGACTCGATTTTGGGAGCCCTTTGACTCTACAATGATCAGAGAAGTGGAGACAACACAAGTCCAAGAGAGTCCAAGCAAGTGCAAGGGAGAGCAAGGCGAAGGAAGTCCAAGAGTAGAGCAACATGGGAACACTTCTTGGGGAAATCTATCGTAGCACCAAAGTAGCATGACTTGGGTGCACTTCTGGGCACAATCTATCGTAGCACCAGAGTAGCATGACTTGGGTGCACTTTTGGGCGCAGTCTACCATAGCTCTGAGTAGCACAACTTGGGTGCATTGGCAAGGTGATTGGTGACCAAGACAAGTGTTGTAGGAGGTGGACTTGCAGGTGTGACAAGGGGAAGATTTTTGGGAGACAGGAATGTGTTCTAGAATTTATGGGGTTTCCTTGTAAGGAGTTGTTGTGTTTTGGGCATACTCCTAAGAGAGGCTGCTTTGGGCACCCTCATTGTTTTACTTGTAAATAGGGACTCTTGTAATATAAAGGTTTGGCACACCCCATTGCCTTGACGCCCATTATACTCTAGAGTTATTCTTGGTTGTGTGCACTCTGTCATAATATGGATAAACTAAGTAAGAATACGCATAAGTGAGGCATAGTCTGGCAAGCCCACGTCGGGTTGGTCACGTCACCGGAAAGTGGAGCTTGGACAGTGTCGCGCAGCTAAGGAAGGAAACGAAGCTTTGGCATCCAGTTGGATCCTTGAGCCCATGATAGGAAGCACTACCTAGCTTTCAACATAAAGTTTTGATAACTCCAAAATCTGCACTTCAAAAGATAAGTCCAATCATCAAGTACAAACCCTAGGGAAACTTGACAAAATTACCCATTGTCACCTCAGTGATCATCCTCCTCACTTTAGGCTGGCTCTCCTCCGACACAAGGGAAGATTCCCTAGTAACACTGAGATCTTTCCTCTAAATGCTGAAGCAATGACCAGATCTGCAGAATGATCATGTTTTTAGGATTTCAATGTATTGAGTGGTGAGTTTCAGTAGATTAGTGTGTTATCCAAGGGTTATGGAGTTAAGAATAATGGGGAAGATTAAGATCTTAACCAAGGAGCATAATATAACTTAGAAAACTCACTAACAGCGGTGATTACCAGCCCTTTCCAGTTCTGAAAAACATTTAATAGCCACATACAACTGTTCAAAAGATACACCAGCACTTCCAAAAACAATTGTATTAAGATATGGCATCAAATATGAGAACATAAAGTCAATGGAACAGCTTTCTATTGAATAGCAGCCATGACAAATCAATACACAATAGATCCGAAATCATATCAGCTGTAAGGGGATGAACATATCTATCTTAAGATTCTTAACAGTACTCTTATGTAGGAAAGAGTGCCTTTATGACAGCGAACACAATTCTCCAACATAAAAAGTGAATACTTATACAAGCATGAAATGGCAACCTTAGTTAAATATTTCAGCCCTTAGGCAACTGTAGATGAAGCTCTAAATCTGTGCCAAAGAACTGTAACAGCTGTACCATAGCCTAAGGTATTTTTCTCCATCTGAAAACTACCTTTTGCAAATGAGATGAAACCTCCCTTCTATAAGATTCATTCCTAAATAACCCAAGAATAAAATATGTATGGAATGTACTAGAAACCCTTCAAAGTAGGGCGCTGGCCTGGTTTGATTGGATGAGAAATTTAAAATGATCCACATTGCCACTTGTCACCTTTGTAGCTAGGCTACCCTCCCGCTTAACAACATTGACAACATAAAATATTAATAAACATCTTAAATAGGTGGTGCAACCTTGGTACATGTGCATGAGTGGGTTATGTGTAGCATTCCCCATCTGAAATTCAGAGATATTTGGGAGCTCCTCTATCAAAAACCCAAATGGTAAAGTCAAGACTAGGTTCTAGAATCGGAAACGAGGAGGAAATTGCGCCCTATCTCCCTTTTTATCTCAATTGATCTCCAATACAAGCAACCAATACAATGGTTGATGCAAAACCACTCACCAATAACCACCAACCAATACTAGAAGTCAATACCATGTGACTCACAAAACCACCTACTAACCTCCAATGCGCCAATCTTCCCTGGGGAAGTGTGAACAAGACTTATGTCCACATGTTGAATAGCCCCACTGAGTCAAAGAAGAGGTTGGTCCACTTTCTTTACCACTTCCTTGATTAATTGTTCACATTTTTACTCCACCTCCTTAAATTGGGGGATTGAGTTTGTCCATATTTAAAATATCCCACCAACTTCCTTGGTGCCACCAATTGGTCAAACTTCTCTCATATTATCTTGAATAAAATATTAATTATTGAAAATTTATGAGAGAGTGGGTCATTTAGCTCATTTATTGATTTTTCAAAGTGTTTTGACCCAATAATTACTTTGGCTTGCAACAATTCGATTTGGATGTGCATGAATATTTATTTTAGATATTAATTGTATGTGGCCCATTTCCACTTACTTGGCTCATAATGAACCTGCAGCAATAATTTCCCTGTTCACACTGCTAGGGAGTTGCACTTCCTGGGACTTTTCCACCAATGATTATTCCTAACCTTAGGAAAGCCAGCCTTAGTATTTTCTCAATAATTTCGAAGCACAAGGAGACTTTGGCTTATTTGATGATCCAACCAAGGTTCCTCATCTCCTAAATACATTTGCCTAGCCCAACATATTTTAATGTGGCATTATTCCCAACTTTGGACCTTGGGATTAGCAAATAATCAACCCAAATCACCACCTAGGTGAATAAACATGACCAAGTCTAGGTGACTTAGGCAATTGTGGTTAGGCAATTGTGGTCCATAGCCAAATTTAAGGACATTACATTATGGTCTTCATTAATCCCTTGAAGCAAGGACACCCTTATTAATTAGGCTCCTTCCCCAAGAAATATGGCAATAAAATATAATTAACTCCCTTTGGACGTGGAGCACTCCTCTTCTAGGGGCTTCTAGATATGTATAAAATATATTTAAATGTCTTCTAGGAAAGTGCTCCACCTTGGGTGGTTACTTTCTTCTTAATACAAGGCTTCACCATGTCAATTGTGTCACTTGGCACTTCTTTCAACAAAATGCTCCTTAATAAGTGCAGATTTCCGAGCCCTTTTCCATTTAATATGCCATATAATGCTCAAAAGGTGGGGTGTTCCTCTAAGATTGTGATGCATTCTTGCTAAATGTGTCACCAAATGTGAAGCACTCCTCTAGGCAAGTGAAAGTATCTCCTAAATGAAGGTTAGAACAATTCCAACCTACCATGTGTCTCATCATGAGTAGGGCATTTTCTAGTAAGAGAGCTTGTACCAACCTTTTCACCAAAAATAGCAAAAGAAACCCGAAAGGAGTGGAGCACTCCCTTAAAACAACCATCTTTGTTGATTTTCCTTCAAAATATTAAAATAACTAATTCCCCGCCTCCAAGGTAGGATGCCCTACTAGAAACCCCAATCATGCCATGTAAAACATTGTCATGCCCACAAGATGATGAGTTATAACTCCAAATATGCAAATCTTCCTTGGGGAATGTCAAAGGTACTCTCAATGGACAAATATGCATAAGACTATGAAGCAAAGTGCCCCAAAGGATAGACACAGCAACATATGCAATTGTGCCTCCAAATATGTGGACTCAAGAACAAAACACACCTCCAAAAATGTGAAAGAATTGTGCCACATGGATCTCTATCACTATCTCTCCCGTGCATGATAAACAAGATCATGCTCGAACCAATGACTTGTACCAAGTTCCCAAAGTTCACATCTCCTACTATAGTGTCGTTGAAAAGAATTCCTCCAAAAATGAAAAATAAATTTGCATTTTTCAAGGGGTAACAACTCGGTCCATATGGGGATTACACACTCTTGCGGAGTGTAAAAGAACTCCAAAATCTCTAAGGGTTATTGATGAACATGATGTGTCTACAAAGAAAATAAAAAGTTTGGAAGCGGGTGACCAGATACTAAGATAGATCCAAACATTCATATCTTTGTCACCCCCAATACCAAGTCTTTAGTACAACCTGAGTTGGCTTGATGTTTAAGAACATGTGTTTCCTCCTAGGAGGTCATAGGTTCAAATCTGGAGGGGGTAGGGTATGTACACCTTTGTAGACTTTCGCAATTACATCATTGTGCAGAGGGGGGGGTCCCTTGTCCCACAAACAAGGGGGTCTCATACACCAAATTGGTGTCTGGCTTCGTTGTGACCTTAAAAATAGATTATTATTATTATTATTATTATTATTAAAAAGAAACTTGAGAGTGCTCATATATAACTACTCAATCTCAAGAAACTCTACAAATAAGGAAGGAACCAAGATGCCAAAGGGAAAACAGCATAAATGAAACCGAGTGTTTGCAGACATCGAGCTTATTCTTCCTACACTATTCTAACACTAGGAGGGAAAATGTCTAAGTGTAATCAACAAGCTAATGCAACCATGAACTACCTCATAAATCAAAAAAAATCTCCCCTAATAAACCAAAACAAGGAAACTAGAAGTTGCCCATATGTATTCTAGAACCTTTGGAAATTTGATGAAGAAGAATGATGATGATTATTGATCACATAATGGAATGTCAAGCTCATACCAATGTTGATTTATACCACAACATGCAAGGTTCATCCACCACTGGATAGGGCTAATGTAAGTGAAATCCCCAAGAGAACAAGACACCATACTTTCAAGTAACCAATCATATAGCTAGAACCTGGAAAAAGCCTCCCAAAATACTGATATGAAAGCTCCTAGTCCATCATCCCTTGCTGCCATAAATATTACCCGTTAGCTTCAACAACCATAGGGTTTGTAGGCAACTCCAGTCTCCAACATAAAATTAGCTGCCAAACCCTCTATCAAAGGCATAAAATTTTCAGATCCGAAAAGATAATCAGAATTGATAGTAGAGTTTTGATGCCCTCGATTTGATGACTGAAAATCCCTGTCATTTATCAAAGATTGTGTTGTCGCCTAATTCGCACCTCGGGCACGTGGCAGAAATCTTCAAGCCACTGCGTGTGACCTTGGGGGCAAGCAAGAGTCAAGTGTTGTCACTTAATTTTGACTCCTCCGTCTAGGCTTTCCCCTAGCGAAGTCAAGGGGGGTGGTCCCTATAAAACAATCTAAGGTTGTTAATCTATGAAAGGGAGAACAATTGTTCTAGGAGTAAAGTTGATTTAACTTAAATTTAATCAACAGATTACTGCAATATGAAATTTAAATAAACAACTTCAAAATGCAACACCATTCATGACAATGGTAGGAATTGATTTAAACAAGAGAAAACATTGAAGACTAGTGCCAATGAAAAAAGCGCTCATGTATAGGGGTTGTTGTTGTGGTCTCAAAGAAGTATTGCAATTGTCTCAGTTGGCAAATTTTAAGATTATTAAATGGTAGATTAGGGAATGGGTTAATTGTTGATCAATTTTATTAATGTGGTAATCATCTAATTATTAAGTGGAGAACTTATTCCATATATACCCGAGGGGTACAAGGAATGTGTTTGGATTTGCTTAAAAGTGGTTCTCACAATGACATGTGGGATAGATGGAGTCGTGGGGTTGTGTTCAACACTACACCAACAAGGTTGTAGCCTAACGGGCCCCACGGTCACTTTCTAATTGTTCTCGCTTCACTTGAAGACTTTGCCCACCTCTAATCAATATCGAAAATGCGTTGGATTTTCGGTTGGGAATTAATTGTAAGATGAGACTAATTACTAGTCACACTAATCCCTTTTTTAATTGTCCCACCGTTCCAGCCAAAGGCCTGTAGTGTTCACAAGAGCATACGGGAACTAAATTCTTGTTAATTTTAAGAATTTTAAGTCAAACGTGTGTTGTTAAAAATCACAGTACCGATACTCTCGTTTCTAGGAACACGGTCAGATTTGTTGAATTTTTAAAAGCAACCAAAAATACAAATAAAAATCTAACTAAGAAACGAAAGCAACTATTCTAAAGAAATCAAACCACAAAAAGGAAACAACACGGATCCCCCCTGGGGGATGGGGTGTGGGCACTTGGTTGCCCATCTGCTTCTCTTCTATTAATGGTTATTATAATGAAGAATAAATACTTGTGTTCCTTTATAGATTAGGAGACACAATTTTACAAAATTTGAGGCTTTAAAACCGCCTGAAGAAAAGGTAGACAGAAGATTGGCTTCCAAATGGCTTGGATTTGGAAAAAATCGCCAGGGTGCCTCTCTACCTTTTCGTCAAATGCTGCAAAACAGCCAACAAAGTTATGCCAAATATGCTATATTGATCAATTAAAACATTAAAAGAAATAGCATAATGTTCAAGTACTTTTAAAAAATGAAATTTAAAGTTTTAGACAAGTACTTGTTAGAAGCTAGATCTTATAAAAATAAGCCTTTAAAAATCAGATCTAAACTTATAAATGCAAATGCAAATCAAATTAGTTTATGATATATTTTTATACACTAATTTAATTAACACTGTTGAAAGTAACTAGCAACCAGAAAAGTTTAATAGCTTGATGAGAGAAGAAGAAGAATATCAAGCCCTTGAACTTGAGCTATGGAGTTTTTCCAGTGGGACTCGGAGGGATTGTTTTCTTCTTGATGTGCTTTAAAATAGAGAGGAGAATCAAACTAGAACGCCTTCCTCTTCAATCTAAGCAACCTACAATCCTTTAAACACACTT
The DNA here is from genome assembly GCA_001517045.1 of Pseudotsuga menziesii. Taxonomy (NCBI): domain Eukaryota; kingdom Viridiplantae; phylum Streptophyta; class Pinopsida; order Pinales; family Pinaceae; genus Pseudotsuga; species Pseudotsuga menziesii. The sequence continues at coordinate 30,845 of LPNX010359914.1, read as the reverse complement.
GCACGAGAAGGATTAAACGAAACGGTGTTAACTACAAAAGAAGCTCAGAAAACATGAATTTAAACCAAAATAACATGTATCTCTAAGGTATCTTATGTAACTAAACAGTGAGATGATATATAAACAAATCGCCTTCTCTTACCCTACTGAGTCTATCTCTCCTTCAACGGCCAATAGTTAATCAACAAGATACAAGTATATGAAAAGACACAGATTACATCATAAATTCAATAGTAAGCATCCACACACATAAAGAGAGTCACATTATTCTTGCCTCCAAAGCCTTTATTCATTCATCAAACACTTCGCAATTACATAGCAATAAGAGTAGAGGTTCCACACTTCTTCATGAAAATGAAGTGAACATGCTTGTTTATATAGAAAAACCAAGCATGAGGGGGCGCACTTGCCCAAGATGATGCCTTGCTTGGTTGAGTTGGATTTGAATTGGATGCAAGTTGGATGAGAGTTGTGTTATGGAAACAACTCAAAACAAAAGCGCTACCTACTAAAACATACGCCAACTCATAATGGATGCACCCCCCTTTTGGAGAATGTGCCCCCTCTTGGATGAGGAGACATCCACTTGGGTGTTGGCAACTCAATCTTTCCATTTTTGTGACTTGTAACACTTTAGGAATAATTCTATTTACCTTTTCCAACTTACGGAATCAATTTTCGTCATGTTTCCAATTTTTTATGAGTTGTCAAATTTCTCCTTTTTTCCAATTTTTTGGTCTTTTTGGGGTTTTTCGGGTAATAATTAATTTTAGAAATAAATAATTACTCGAAAACTTAGGAAAGTGGGTTTAAGGGTTAAGTGGGTGCTCTGGGTTAGAAAACGAGCACCCACATGGAAAAAACAACCTCCTAGTCCCATTTTAATGACTTAGAGAAAAAATTACAATTAACTTATTAAAAATAAGCCTGGAAAACGGAAAATTTAAAATATATATATTTCCGGAAATTGAAAAAAAACCCTATGGGGGACTTAGTACATGTTCATAATGACTCAAAATAATGATTAACATGGTAATATACATCAACACTTAGGTTTTAACAACCTCCCAAGGCATAACCACTAAGACAATTATTCTATCTTTGGAGGCTCGAGTGAAAAACTTGAAAATTATAAATCCTTAAAAAAAACGATATATAATTAACAAGGAAAAAACACTCTAGAATAATGTATTAATAATTAAGTTCTAGGAAAGCCAAACCTTTTAGATAATTCCATCATGCTAAGTCATTTTATTACAACTCCCCGTGGGGTATGAACATGTTAAAAATAAAAATAAAAAAGGGCCTAGGAAGGCCTGAATGGACTCCTGAACTCGGAACTTGAACAAGTAATTGTTCATCTTTTGGCGACTCACTTAAAAGTCCAAGTTAGTGCAACCTAGTTGGTAACATATTGTTTATGTTCTCGTCCCAAGTATATGGAAGCCCCGAAGATGTACCTCTGTTGATTTTTTATACATAAAGAAGGTACAAGACAAAGATGCACATGGCTGAAAGTTTTCTTTATCAACCATTATCTTTCTTCCTACTAAAATCAAAAGGTCGTTGACTAACAACAACAGAAAGCATTCCCTCTACATCAACAACCTTTGGTTGTCCACAATCAAGGGAAACAAAATCTAAATAGTTGTCCTCATACCTCATGAAGTTGTCCTCCACAATGGTTGCAAATGGTTGCAAATGGAAGGTGTAGGTCCAAGCCCTCCAATATCAAACTCTCACATATGTGTCATATATGGGTTCTCTGCGCCTCCAAAGAAAGCAAAAATTGTCAATGTCATCAAGATTTTCGTCATGAACTTCATTACATGAGAGAATGAGAGCACTTGGAAGTCTTCAACTTCCAAAGGGTTTATCCTCGAAAATGTTCCCACTTCAAATCATGAAAAAATTCTTCATTATGTTAAGAAATATGAAAAGGCATGTCACAATGGCTTACCAAACCCTTCTGGAGGACGAAAGATGTATAAGTTATTGTGTTGATTTTTGTAGCATTGGACACTTCCACATGGACATTGTCTAACAGGTGGAAGGTGTCATTATTGACTCTCAGGCTTAGGAAATTCACTTTAGTAAAGTGAACTATTAAAATGAATGTACTTTTGTAAAAAAAATATGTAAAATGACCTAGAGCGCCCATGGTATTTGGTATCCCATGGCATTGGCCCAAGGTTTTTGCATATTGTAATGTTACAACAAGCATCCTAGATGAGAGGCACTCAACAGTCACACAAAGTGAGTGAGATCGCATTGATTGATTGAAGACGGCCTTTCAGCCAAGTGTTCAGGTGCAAGGGCAAGGTCAAATGAAAGGAGCAAGGGGCAGTCGAGGGTTAGCAACCAGCAAGATCGAAGGACCGATCTTAAGGTTTGAAGGCTAGCATTTTGTTATTGTAATTCCTTAGTGGGCCAATTTCCCAGGAAGGGAGCCCAGGATTTTTATAAGCAAATGTTTGTTGGTTTTTCCCCAACTAGGGTTTTCCAGGGTAAATCTGTGTCAAATGTGAATGTGGTTTCCTGTGTTTTTTCATTGCGTAATTAGTTAGGATTTCAGCGTAATTTTAATTAATAATTGTTGTAAATTATTTGTGACTAAAAATATAGTCTGGGTGGGTTTCATCTCTGAGTAGGAGCTCTAATTTGTCAAGGTTACGAGAAATTTAAAAAAACAGGAATCAATCGTTGTATGGGCCATGTGGGTGTCGTATAGTCACCATTTAACTACAGGCTTGAGTGAGGTTGTTGTAGAGGCGAAGGAACATGGGATAAACCAGTAAAGAGAGGAGTTGGTGATCCGCGTGCAAAGTAATTGATGGAGAGAGGAGCAAGGCAGCAACAGGCTCGATCGTGGGGGCAGCAAAGTCGGTCGACAAGAGCGTAGGCAGAGATTTGTTAGAATTTGTACTTTAAATTACTTAGGTTAGATCTTTAAACTGAAAGATAGATAAGCATAGCGATACACAAGAACACAAAGATTTTCCTCGAGGAAACCATAAAGGAGAAAACCCCACAACTTCTTGATAATAGTTTCATCACTTAGTACAATGTCAAACCAAGATAGAATATCCAAAGATAAGATGTCTCCAGCAGCTTCTTCTTCTCCTTCACTAGCGCACTTGTCTTTCTCTCTCTTGAGTGATGATCTACAAATGAGGGAGGGCACCTCCCTATTTACTTTACAAGAGAGTGACCAAAAACCCTAACTAGACCAACTTCCCTCTTGGGAGACTAAAAATATATTTCTTCTAGGGACTATTGCCTCGACTTACAAGGAAGGTTTTGCCTGATATTCTAGCATGACCAAATACAATAACAACATCCCCAGACAGAGGAAAAACATCTCTGACGGAGGTAAAATAAAATATAATAATAATATATAATAGAATATCTTCTGAAGTTACATTTTCAACAACACTCCCTCTTAACTAGGAAGGTATTCTCCCAACCCAGTCATCATCACAACTAGACACAGTCTCTCGACATCATCATCATCACTAGATCATCATCGTCACTGTTGCATCAATTTTCATTTTGTCAACCATTGACTAGTAATATCTTTCGAATCTATTTGTCCTTAGAAATTCTACAAAGCCAGCCCTGTTTCATGTTAGATGTAGGCCTAGATCCCTTCTAGGACTTCATCAACATATCTGTACAATGCCAGCCCTTTTTCATGCTGGATGTACCTTGCAGTGCCAGTACTGTTTCATATTGGATGCCTTCGCAAGGTTACTCTTGCTTCATACTGAATGCGGATATACAAATGTTAGATCTGCAAATCTTATTCCAAGATCTAGTGAGAAACAACAGCAGTATCCCTTTACTGTGTTTTCACGTGCTAAACTCTGATACCATGTTGAATTTTCAGCATTAGCATAAACGTTAAAAATTTGCAGATAAACATAAATAGATCAGCAGCGCAATAAAAACACATTCATCACATCAGCACACATGGACACAATATTTTTCACTGGGGAAACCTTCAAAGGACAAAAACCCCAAAAGCATTAATAGCTCATCTCGTAAATGAGATGGCTTAAGAAATTCTTCAAAAAGTTCCACAAATCCAGATCTGGATTTTGACCACAGTAACTGTAAAATTCATCAGTAAAAATCAAACTAATAATTTTACCCACAATTTCCAGAATTACAGAAAATTACCAATTTAGGGTTTTCTCAAAAAAACTGAGATTTTCTCTCTCCTGCCCAAAAATATCAGACTGCTGAAAACTGCCTAAAAATATCAGACTGCTAAAAACTGCCCGAAAATATCAGACTGTCTGAAAACTGCCCAAAAATATCGAACTACTGAAAACTGCCCAAAAATATCAGCCTGCTGAAAACTGCCCGAAAATATCAGACTGCTGAAAACTGCCTAAAAATATCAGACTGCTAGAAACTGCCCGAAAATATCAGACTGCTGAAAACTGCCCGAAAATATCAGACTGCTAAAAACTGCCTGAAAAATGGAATGCTGAAAATATCAGACTACTGGAAACCGCCCGAAAATATCAGACTGCTGAAAACTGCCCGAAAATATCAGACTGCTAAAAACTGCCCAAAAAATGGAATACTGAAAATCGCTGTGCAAAAATGCTGAAGATGGACTTTGCTGATAAAACCCTAGCTGAGGGTTTGAACATAAGATAGTCTTCTTCACCTATGAGAGCAAAAGTGTGTGTAAAAAATGAAAAGGCTTGATCTTCTTTTCCTAATTTCACTTTCACTTTTACCAAAAAGGTACTTTTATTTTTTCCTTTGACTTTTATAAGAAGTCCTTCTTTAATTAAGAAAAATAAAAATAATAATATTTTTATTCTTTTCCTAATTTCACTTTCACTTTTACCAAAAAGGTACTTTTTTTTTTACTTTTATAAGAAGTCCTTCTTTCATGTTGTTTTCCACCTGTGGTCCTTTTAGGTGGACAAGATTAGGAAAAATAAAAATAATAATATTTTTATTTTTATTCTTTTCATAATTTCACTTTTACTTTTGCCAAAAAGGTACTTTTATTTTTTTTCTTTGACTTTTGACTTTGGCCTTTTACCAAGTGCCCCTGTGGTCATTACCTGTGGTACTCTTTTATTTCAAAAGTACATCATCATAAACCAAGAGAGTTATTAATGCTTTTATCTCACACACTGTGTGACACCTAGATCTGGTACTAGGGTAACTTAACCAAGGGTAGCTAATCCTTGGAGAAGCACACCAAGCCCATAAATCAAGGGTCAAAGTGCCACACACCTGCCCAGGCCCAGTCTAGGACTTACAGTGTCTTCATTCTCCCACAGAATGGCTACTCAAAACTAAGTTGAGTCTACCAGTCCCAAACTGGTCTACATCGTGGTCCTGGACCAGATGTCTACTCAACACAAGGTTGAGTCTACCCAGGGCAGAGCTGGGTTTATATCATGGTCCCAAACCAGATATCTACCAATCAACAGAATGGTCACTCAACACCGGGTTGAGTCTTCACCGTGGTCCCGGACCAAGTGGTCCCATTCTACAAAGAGAAGGGCTCTCAATGTTGCTCGAAAAATCAACACATCGCTCAGAGTACAGCTGAAGCTAAGTATATTGTTGCAAGTGATGCCTGCAAGGAAGCAGTTTGGCTTAGGAAACTACTCTCTGATCTGTTCGATGGAAATCTTGAATCAACGATTATTCATTGTAATAATCAGAGTTGCATTAAGCTTTTAGAAAATCTGATGTTTCATGATAGATCAAAACACATTGAAATGAGGTATCATTTCAACAGAGACCTAGTACAAAAGGCACTCTGAAGCTGCAGTACATCCGTACAGACGAACAAATTGCAGATATCCTAAGTTCTAACCAAGCCTCTAACAACAACGAAGTTTGTGTACTTTCGTGACAAGCTTGGCATGGCAAAGAATACCTCTCTCGCTAAGAGGGAGCGTTGATTTTCCTAAGCAGCATCGAGAGCCATTCTCTTAGAGAATGGAGGCACCTTGTCAGTTACCAGGAACTTGTACCAGTTCAGTACTGGGGGACTCAGCCTAGAGCTGGGTGGCCATTCTTTGAATGGTCAGTTACCAGGATATTGAACCAGTTTAGGACTGGGGGACTCAGCCTAGGGCTGAGGGGCCATTCTTTGAATGAAGGCACCTAGTCAGTTACCAGGAAGTTGAACAAATCTAGTACTAGGGGACTCGGCCTAGAGCTGGGTGGCCATTCTTTGAATGGAGGGCACCTGGTCAATTACCAGGAAGTTGAACCAGTCTAGTACTAGGGGACTCAGCCTATAGTTGAGTGGCCATTCTTTGAATGGAGGCACCTGGTAAGTTACAGGGAAGTTGAACCAGTTTAGGACTGGGGGGCTCAGCCTAGGGCTGAGGGCCATTCTCCGGGAGAATGGAGGTGCTTGGTCAGTTACCAAGTAATTGGCTGAGGCACCTAGTCAGTTACCAAGACATCACTATAAGCCCTAGACCGGGTCTGGGCATGTGAGGCACTCCTATCCCTGATCTATGGGTTGTGTGATCTTCTCCAAGAATTAGCTACCCTTGGTTAAGACACCTAGTACCCTACCTTGGTGGCACAAGGAGTTCAAGATAAAAGCATTAGTAATTCTCCCTATTTATGATGAGGTACTTTGAGTGGGCATGAAGGACCATGAAGACCACTTGCATTGACCACAGGACACTTAAAGAAGACTAAGAGGCTAAAGTAAAAATACAAAAAGACTCTTGTACCACAAGAAGTCAAACTAAAATTGCAAAAAGGTCTTCAGTACCACTAAAGGTCAAAATCAAAAGGGTAAACAAGAAAAAGAATAAAACCCTATTATTTTATTCCTATCTGTAAGGGTCCACTTCAAGTGATTGGAAGTCTATAAAAGAAGATCATTTGCAAAACATTTTACACACACCTTCTCTCCATCGTGACTGCTCCTTTGAAGACTTCGTTGGTTTTGACAAGTGTATACTTCTGGTTTGTTTTATGCCCTAGCATGGCGGCTTTACTAGCTAGGGCATCCTTCTTACGGTCAACAGGAGCAGCATAAAGAGTAGGTCACGGGCAGCATCACCTCCACTCGGACAGACTGCTCCTCATCTCGGGCAGCATCATCCTGACCTCGAACAAACTGCTCCTCGTCTCGTGCAGCATCACCTTGACCTTGGGCAGTCTGCTCATCATCACGATCAGACACAGAACCTTCGGGCAGATCTCAGGCGGCAGCAGAGTGAACCCAGAACAGTTTGGGCAGAGAGGAGAAGGACTCGGGCAGCTGCAGAAGCATTCAAAACAGCCTCAGAAGTACTCCGCGCAACCACAAAATTTTCGGGCAGCCACAGAAACATTCTGGGCAGCACTTTATTGTTCGGGCAGAGTGAAGACAGGCTCGGGCAGAAAAGAAGAAATCGGGCAGTAGGTCGGGCAAAAGGAAAATACCTTCGGGCAACAGAGAGAAAAACTGGGCAAAAAAACCTAATCTGCATTTTCTGTGAAATTTGTCCCTGTGGAAAATTCTGGTCAATTTCTAGGGTTTGACAATTTTTGAAGAATATTCATCTCAGAATTTTGAGATTCTTCTTATTGTTGCTACAAACTCAGTCATCTCATTTAAGGTATGAATTACTAATGCTTTTGGGGTTTTTCTCCTTTAAAGGCTTCCCCGTGAAAACATCTAGTGTTCATTGTGTTGATGCTTGATTATCTACTGCACTTGTCTTATTGTTTTATCTATCTTACAGTCTGCAAAATTAAACAATATATGCACGTGCTAAAATTCAACAAATCAAACTTGCACATGTATGCTCATCAACCCCTCTTGACCCCCCTTGAGGATAGCACCATACTTGAGCTATGTATAAATACACAACTCTCAGTATTTTATCATCTTGTAATCTTCTTAATCTCTCTTACAAAGTGTTTTATGCCTAAGGAAACCTATATCTTTGTCATTATTTTGTTATTTCCATTTCTTTGTTTTATGAGCCTTTCTGCACCTCTTGTGTAGCACACTTGTGCTTAGGAATTTCTCTCTCTGCGTCTCAACTCTCTAATGCACAAGGGGTATCTCTCTCAAATGTACTTGTGAATGTGTTATTGCAGAATTTGGATTTGTCTTAGTCACATTCAATTCTCCAGCTTTCACTTATGAATATCAACAGATATTAATAGTGGATTTAACCAGCGTTACATGCGGACGCATTCCCAAGGGTAGGAGATGCACTTCTTCAGCTCTCGAGGACGTGGGTACTCCATTGCGAACATTCCAGAATATTCCCTTTCAAGGGAAACACACAAAAACTCAAAAGGGAAGTGCTCCTTTCGTAAAGCAAATGCTACCACATCCCCTTTGTATTTGACATGGCTATGTGAGAGGGGTCGACAATGAGTGGTTGCGTTGTTGTGTGAAACGGTAGGTGGCATGAGATTGTTAATGTGTGAGAGGAATCAGGATTTTATAATAAGCAATCTTAAAACAGGAAATACACCTACCCTGTCATTCTTTTCAAAGTTGGTCTCCCACACATGAATAGTAAGGCTATGATAAGATACGTATGGTACAAATAAAAGTTGGCTAGCATGAAAAAAAAGAGGCTTCTGATCACAATGTCTAATAGTAAAAGTCACAAGGCTAAAGAGAGGGTGCACTAGAGATGCTTCTTTCCTAGCTCCATTATTGCAGGGTATTAAAAGAAGATGCCCTTTAGAATATCAACACCATTATTAATATTATTGTAACTAACTTTAAACAAAAACTATGGTGCTACAAGCATATTGAAAATAAGGAAATGACAGTTTACGACAAAGAGACCATTACTCCCAAGTTAAAAGATTGAAATTATCTCTCTATTGTTGCCAACATCAAGAAGAATATAAATGTTGCAAAAATAAGAATAAACTTCCATGAGCTTCAAAGGAAACTGGGAGGTGCACAAGACTTGAAACATCCTAGGAAGCAAGAATTTACAGAGTTTGCAATTCTAACAAAGTAGAAGATGAAAAGCATTTTCTCTTTGGAGTGCACATCCTACATGAAGATTTGATCCCATTCTAGAACATTTATAATATCACTGATATGTATAATGTGCTAACATGTGAAAACCAAGGTGAACTCGGTAATCTTATTTCCGAATTGTTTGATCTTAAAAGCAACATAATAAAGCAAAATAATCAACTCTTATTTGTTAAGGTTCGATACACCAATGTTGCTCTCAAAGAACAATAACCTCATCATCATCATCATCATCGGTAACATTTCCCTGATTGTACATGTTTGTTTGATTGCTTGCTTTATAATATGATATGCATTTTCAGACCTCGGTCTATAGGACCTCTTCACTGAGAATGAGAATTGAATACTAAATTTAACTCGAACTTGCCAAAATTCAATCACGAAATTGAGCAAGAATGCTGAGTTTTGAAGATTTAATTTCTTTGATTGAACATCTCAATTATGAAATTTCTTAATTCACCTTGGTTCTCGTGGGATAAAATACCTTGGAAAGAATTATGATTTATGAATGCAAATATCACTCCTCATATGCATTAAATATACCTTCTGCTATTGGTCCTCTACAAATCTTGTTGATTTTTGTACCTAGTCAGGTGATCCCTAAGTGGCTTTATTTTGCCTAAGTCACTTAAGAAGGCAAAATGTGACCCTCACATTAAAGTCACTTAAATGTGACTTTATGACTAAAGTCACCTTTTAATAAAGTGAGTAAGTGAGTGAATTTATTTATGAGAAATAAATAAATGTGAATTTCACTCTCACTGTGAAATTATAAAAAGGAGTGAGGGAGGCAAAAGTGAGTTGACTTTCATTTTTACAGATGAAGGAGAGGAGGAGAGCTCAAGGAGGTCGAATTTTCCCAAGGAGGTCAAATTCCAGGTTAGGGTTTGAAGGAGAAGATTCCAGCATTTAGCTTGCACAGTTCCCGAGGTGTACGGCCACAGTAATTGCTGAAGTACGGCTGCATTAATTACAGAGTACGGCTGCATTTAATGGCCCGATTTTCCAGGAGAGTGTACGGCTGACCTGCACGCAAATCGAGGTGTACGGCTGCTGTCAGTGCATTAAATGCTGCACGGATCCCGAGGTGTACGGATCTGTACGGAGCAATAAATTCGGCGCAGATTTCGAGGTAAGTACGGCTGCATTAAATGCTGTACGGACAGGTGTACGGACTGCATTAATTAGGGCACGAATTTCGAGGTGATTGTACGGCTGATCTGCTGTACGGCCTGCTGTCTGTTTTGGCACGGAATTCGAGGAGATTGTACGGTTAGGGTTTGCTGTACATTTGCAATTAATTTCTGTCCTACATTTTTACTGAAGAAATAATAAAGCTCTCATCTCAAAACTGGTTTTCCCCGTGGGGGTTTTATCCAGGGCAAATTTGCCAAAAATTACTGTGTCAAATTTTATGGTGTGCATGTGTTCATTTACAGCCTGTTAGTTGTTTTCAGCGTGTTTAAATTGTTCAAGATAAATTTCATAAGTAACTTCATGCCTTGCATAACCGGCTGAAGTGAAAGAAGAAGAAATTGTTCATTAAACCAGCTTGCTGTGAAACAAGGGTTTTCAACAATCTTCCCAACTGTTTGCTACGATTCCACACAAACTTTGGCCTTCCCAACTATTTGCACTACAATGCCACACAAGCATTGGCAGAAAACATACAATGGGTCCTCCAAAATACTAGATATGTCTATGTTTATATGTATATTTGAAAGTCCTCTGAAATCTAACTTCTCTATAAGAAGTAACCCAAATTAACTTCGATGCAGAACCACTACAAAAGACCCAAGAGTACAAGCACTTGGGGCTAGATTTCAACAAAAGATTGAGTTGGGATACATGCACAAGGAAAAGACTCCAGGGGGGGGGGGGTGCCCAAGTATACCCAAAAGCACATGGAAGCAACTGGAACGGGTACAAAAACACCTAATAATGAACAGCCTAAAAACGAAAAACAACACCTAGTACGAGATACTCCTTGCGGAATTAGGATTGTACCCAATAGAGTTGGAGGCTCTTAGAAAACTGATTTTATATAGGCAGAAAATGACAGCCATCAGTCAATGGGAGTTGGAAAGACGGACAAAATCATGAGACATCCGGTGTAAATTTTGGCTTAAGCACTAGAGCATAGAAGAGGACAGTTGTTCAACAGATAAAACAAAAACTCAAATATCATATCCAGGGATGCTACAGCAATGGAAAATGGAAGAAACGCATCAGTAGAAAACAATAGTACTACATAGAAAACCTCAACAAGCAGGGGGGAGTTGAAATTCAAGACTATCTAAAACTTAACACATTATGGCTTGAAAAATATGCGATGGCTCATGTAACAACCAGCTCCCACCAGGTATGGGGTGAAACAGGAAGATGGAAGCAACCAAAGGAACCATGGGAGGAAAGGTTGTTTAGGATATGTGGGAATGGTGAAATGGAAACAGAACAAGACTTCCTTCTTCATTCAACACATACACGCACATCAGAGAAAGGGCCAAAAGCCACACCGAGGATTGGGAAGAAGCATTCCAAGAGGACGAAATAGGGGCCACTGAAGGCTGGTAGATGCAGGCAAGAAGAGAGTCGTTAAAGAAGAATCTAACGGGGAAATGGGCATCACAGTTTCCTTCGTGTTTATCACTGATGTTTTCTGTCATTTAAAGTAACCGTTGGTAGTTACAAGTATGTTTTTTTGGTTCATTTGTTGTTTTTATTTTCTAGTTCTCAGCTTACAAGCCACACAAGTTGTGACCCTTTTTTTGGTCCCATACAGCCTATGGTTTCGTGAACAGTTTAATAAAAAAATCATATGTCTATCTATCTACGTACCCTCTAAGGGCCAAAATTAAGCAGAATTTAATCAAAAATTAGATTGAATATGTTAGCTTCTTATGATTTCGTTTATATGGTTGAACATCACAGTTACGAAATTTCCTGGTTCGAGAGTTTTAACTACAATACAATAATTTATGTACGAGAATTACAACTACAAATATTTGTGTGCTGATTTCTTATGTGTTCGTGGGCTGAGCAAGGACAAAATGTTACCATACCTTTGGGCGAAAAATGAATGTAAGTGTCCATCTTTGCAGCAGCTGTGGCAGGAGGGGTCTTGTACGCCGCGTTCTTGGCTCTCTCCCTCAGTAATTCCTCCAAATCTTTATAACACGACATCTTCGCAGATCCGCTGCCCCGGTCCTGATGCTTTACCTTCTTGTACTCCTTCAACAGGTTCCGCCATTTATCGGTGCACATAGTAGGCGACCTATCAAACCCCCTTTCCCTCATTTTCAGCGAAATTTGCTCCCAGAGATGCTTGTTCGACTTGGACGTATTAAATAAGCTGTCCATCTCGCGCCGCAAGGCAATGAGAGCTTTAATTTCCTCTTGAACCCACGTCTCGGCCCTCTTTTTCGGTGCCTTGATCTCGTGATCCTCCCCGCTGCTGTCCGCCAACATAATCTGCGGCTGCTGCTGAGCCGCCGAGTGCATCGTCGGCGGCTGCAAGCCGTTTGTCACGACCTCCATAATTATGTCCCTCTCCTCTCCGTCTTCCTCTATTTGCCTGTGATTATCCAATAAATACATAGAATCTTCGCAATCCCTGACTCCAGGGCGTGCTTAAACGTAGGTTTTTTTTAAGGGTTAATGAGAACAAAACCTGCAGAAACGAAATTCAATGGCACATAGCCTACAGAGCACCAAAATGAACGATAAAACCCTCCTTCTGGAGAGGTTTTTGGGCCAAGAACCTGGATCTTCCTGGCTTCAAATTTGGCCGCCATTAAGGAAGCCGAAACCCATGCACGGATCCTTTAAGGAATTTAACTGAAATTCGCCTATCGCCATGGCCAATTCAAATACCTTTGCACCGATAAAATGCACAGAAGAAGATGATGAGGACTAGTCTGTGTGCTTAGCTTTACAATTCCCATCACTTCTCAGACCACTGACTGCCAAATATCTCCCTTCCCTTAGCGAAACGGATATTAACTGCATTTATTTATTCATCTAATAGTTAAAACTAACGGAACTGACGCCTGGAGACGGCGCCGTTTTCCCGTCTTATTGGTGCATAAATTCTCAATCCCGTCGTTGACGGAGTGTATGCTGACGTCATCTAGTTGTGGCTTTTTCAAAACTTTAAATTTAGGGGTATCTCAATAGGACGATACTCTGTTTTGAGAGTATCTCAAAAGAGAATGATGCCATACATGCAATTCAAGACTATGTTATTGTTGTTGTGTTTATATTGTATTTAGAGGATGGTAGTTAGGTGTACATATATCAAAATTTGGGATTTATAAAAAGAAAATATATTTTATTTTAATTGTTAAAATTTATATAAATTATCAAATAAATTTTGATGTTTTAAATATACTATTGAATGTATACTCATTGGCTTTCTCTATTTTCTTCCAACTTTAGTTGAAAGATTGAAAGATTATTTTATGTATAAATTCTCTCTTTTTATATGCATAATGTTGTTTTTCTATATAGAGATTTAAATGATTTAGAAATCATAAGATTTTGATTTATTTATTAGTCCCTGCTCCGCAGGGATTATAGCGATCGCTTGGTCGTCCAAACATGTTTGACTTTAAATTTATTTCATTTTGTCTATAATGTAGATTAAAGTGTGTAAATTGTTTTAATTAAATTTGATTTTTTAAATACATAAAAAGTAATTATAAATTATTAAAAATACATTAATTTATTTTGTGATTTGTGCATTATTCAGATTTGACAATTTTCCTCTGGTGTGCAAATTAATTATTTTGCAAATTAAATATTTAAAAATTAAAAATAAGGAAAAAAATCTCAAACTTGCCACGTTACTAGTAACATCATTACATTGATAAATAAAATATCAGTTAATTTATTAATCCAAGATACGAATAAATGTTGATGTAGTGTACAAGTACGAACATTACTTAGGTGTCCTCTCTATGGTCGAGTGAGTGGCTTCTCGCTCCTCAACTCAGAACCAGAGTCTGATCACCTTCGTGCTTTTAGTCTCTTCACCAAAGAGCTCAACTAGAAGTCTATTCACCATAGAACCTGCTCGCCTTCATAATCTAGAAACCTGTTAGCAGCCTGGATCAACTGACTGAATGACGTGTTGAGGAAGTATCGCCATCAACCCGAGCTAAATAGCATGGGCATAGCATGACGGCATGATACAACAACTTACTTTACCTTACCTCTTTACTGAAGTGTTTCCTACCGATAGCCAGCAATTATATAAATCCTATGAAACTTCTAACCTGGCGGGCGTATTGCCGTGCGATTAAGTCAGTTATGCAAATATGAATTTATTGATCCAAGATACGGATAAATGTTGATGTGGTGTACAAGTACGAACATTGCTTAGGTGTCCAAAAATCCAAATAAAAATATGGAGATCGGAATGTTTATTGCCATGCGATTAAATGGCTGACTTAATTGCAGGTTAACTACATTGATTTCCGTCAAGGAAGCTTTCTAGATACGGTGGCAGAGGAAGATGAAGGTGCTAGAAGGAGAGAAGTTACAGACAGTGAAGGTTATCAATCATTTTTCGTTGTGAAGCAAGAGAGTTTTATTAGCTGTTTACTTTGGGTGTGAAGCTGGAGTAACAAGAATCGTAACGAGAACCACTTTGATTCTGAAGGGTGAAGGGTCTGAAGAAGGAGTGACAAGCGTGACTTTGATTATGAAGCAAACTTGACTTTGATTGTGAAGCAAGCCTGGGATCGACTCAGTTATGTGCTAAAGAATTTTCAATTTCGTCGTTCCTATGCCATCTTCGAGCAAGAAAGTGCGGTCTTGGAGCAAGCAAGAAAACTATTCGCCTGTGCATTAGAGGTAAGCCTCAGAACAGTAAATATGTGACATTCATATTGATAGTCTTCGTAATGTTTAATTTTGTGTATCGTAAATAAAAATCAATATTCCAAAAATGATTGTGACTTCCACGTTCTCATATTCATATACTTATATGCTGCAAGATATAACTCTGTATATTGGTTTTCTGTTGTAATTTGTCTGTGTCCATACTCTTATCTGTTCATTGACCTTATAAGTGTATATATATTAAATTCTTATGGGGGTTGAACATACAGACAATAAACACTTTTAAGGTAAATATATGATCGTCAGATTACTAGCACGAAATTACTTGGAGTCTTTTGACGAAATCAGTTGGGAGTTTACCTCTAGTTATCATACGCAGGTCACTTGCTGAACCCTGGTCCAGTTCGACTGTAGATACAAACGATAGCAGTGGTGGAATAAATTTCATATCCTCGGAAAAACTCATGAAAAACTCCAACCTGAGAACCCCAACTAATGGATAGTTTAATTAGTAGGATTCCTGAGTTACAAAAGACTATTTGTGATGAGATTGAGAGTTTCGGTGTGGTTGGATACCAAGCCTTTGAATCTCAACCAAGAACAGTATTGAATCTGGAAAGAAGATTCAGAACTGTTTTGTGGTTGTTAATCTATATTTAAAACATATATTCTATATTTAAAACATCTACCAACCCTTTGAATCTGAGCCAGTTACAGTATTCAATCTGGAACTCTACCTATTTGCAAATATACTGATACAACTTATTAAGGCCATGTTTCGTTCAACATCTCAACTCTTTTCACTGATATTGCTGAATCTCGTCATATAATTGTTTTATATTGTTTTGCTCAAAGGAAATAGATATACAATGTATATGACAGTGGATTGCAGTTCTTCCTTTTCTTTGACTTTTTAGAAATGACAACATATGTGCATGTCGAGTTCGGAAACATTTACGAACTGATAATTTAATACTGGCCAAAATAATAGAAAATAATAGGCTTTACTCCGGTCTATTTGATGCCCTTGAAAGCCTTGGGAAGCAACTCGAATAGATCTCTCCCTCCCCTCACAATATACTGCGCAATTTACAAAAACTTTGTTTAGCTATAGGATAATAGAATAAAGAGCAGTACCTGGAAGCGTAGTCTTCTCTTTCTTGGGACATCGATTTGGAAGTCAATACTCGAAGGTGTTTTGTTGAGAGGGGAAGCCACCATGCGAGCGCCCAGGGCTCCCCCTTTACTGCGGCTCCTGGTATTTAATCTGCAGGTTAACTTAGTGGGGATTTGTATTCCCTTTAACGACTATGAACAAAACCCAAATTCCAGGGGGCGTTGTGCTTCTCGCCCTTGGCACTGCCATTGCCATTAGTCACAACAGCAATAATGTTGATCGATGCACATTTCGATACATTCTATGGGAGCATAGACCATTACCTTCACCTTCAGCAGGCGTCCAGGAGCATAGACCATTACATTGCTTATTGACTAGAGATATGATGCATGGCTGCCAGATGTAGAGTGCATTGGAATGATTGCAATGCGTTCACTTATTTCGAATAACCTAAAAGGTGTTTTTAAAAATGCCACGCCTGAATCGACCCAAAGCACTAAACTGCTTTACTTTGACACTTGGATTACATATTGGCTCATGGTTGTCACTTGGCAATTAGAACGGCTGGGTGGAGTTTAATTTAAATATTAATCCGAGATAGGTATCTATAACCCTGGCTGTTGGTTATTTTATATGTAGCCACATTTACAATCAAACCGCCTCAAACTATGGGCAACGATGGACAAAATTAATCAATGACCAACTAGTCTCTAGTGCAAGTCTCTGTCACTTCACTTCATTCAAATTTGGACAACAACACTTCACTTCCCTGGTTGCAAATAGAAACACTTCTTGTCTATTTGAATACATGTTTTGATTTTATGTTTAAGCATAGACATAGACATAGACAGATGTGTGATTTCATCAGATTCACTACGGTCATTGCAGAGATCGCCCTGGTCCTGTGTCTGAAGCCTAGAAGATTCCAAAGCATCTGGTGATTCCAAAGCATCCCATGGTCATCATTGATGATTTGTGAATCAACTATGCTTTCTGAGGTCAGTTCCTTCTATGTCCATCTGGATTCCTCCGACCTGTTGGGTTGGACTAGGGCGTTGATCATCCAAATTGCATGGTGACTTTAATGTTGGGGCATATTTTTAGGAAGCTTTGGGAATGTGCTATTTTGATGTTAAATCGTTTTGTTAATCAATCACATTGAAACTCTATAAGTTGCCAGAGTGATATTTATTAGTCATAAATTCCAAAAGTGGTATGAGTGGTGTTTTTGAAGTAGTCCATTGGATTCGAAGGGATGCCACCGCCCAGTTCTGTGTAGGGAGACCACCACCCAGCTCTGTGTGCTTTATATCCGACTTAAGGTTTATGATTTAGTTTAAATATTCACTATTTATTGACAAAATGCTCCATGCACCAAGTTTTACAAAATCTCCATACATAGAAACGTTTAAACTTTCTGAATTATGTCGAATTTAATTAACAACAATTTTTCACCTATTATATATATTTTCATCTTTGTTTTTTATAGATAAATTTATCTTAATATTCACATTTTTAATAAGAAATTAAATTATAACTTTGTTATAAACATAATTTACCTTCTTCATTATCAAAAATCTAGTCACTAAGTTATTAAACTTTGTTCAAACCGTTTCTGTTAGTCAGTAATAATATGTATGTATCATGCGGGACTCCCGGAACGTACCTAATGTGACGCTAGCCGGTGGACAAGACCTTACCCGACTGCTCTTTACCTTTCAAGACTGCCCTATGGATAAGCAAATAATCATCACTGTATTTTTTTTTCAAATAGTCATATCATCAAACTAGAACATAAATCTACAGACCAAGCCAAAGATTATGTTCAAAAAACTTACAATAAACCAACCATCATATTATTTAAAAAAGAAAAACAATAAACCAACCATCGTATTATTTAAAAAAATAGTCATCAAACTAGACCATAAGTCTAGAGACCAAGCCAAAGCGTATGTTCAAAAACTTCCTACGATAAACAAACCATCAATGTCTTTTTAGACAGTCATAATACATTTAGAAGCTCTAAAAACGTAGAATCATTGTTGGAAATTATGATCAGTTTCCAATAATGTTTCCGATATTAACAAATAAACCATCACTGTCTTTTTATATAGTCATAAATGTTAAGCTATAAACATATAGAAACATTTTTGGAAATTATCATAGATTTCCAAGTCACATTTCCACTATTAACTTTGTTATTATGTAGCATTTCCACATGATTACGCAAATAGAAAACATTATAATATGAGCTTTTAAAATTTTGTTAAACTATGTAAAATAGTTCACACTTGTTACATCGTAAGGCGTTTCTCTCCGAACAAGTTCGGAAAACCACTGTTCACTTTCGTCTATGGCTCCAATGAGATTACGACGCGTGTTTTATATTTGTCTGTTGATTTTTTGGTTTACCCACTGTGTTCTCGTTCTGGGTGTGGGCACGGGTTTTACGGTTACGTGTTGTAGAAGTTATAACCCAACAACACATGAGGAAGGATTACGAGCAGCAACAACAGATCCCCGCAGCAATCAGAAAACATCCGCTTACCAGGATTCGTAATGCCGGATTCAACCTGCAACATATGCTCAGCTCAGGGTGTTGAGCTAACGATTTTCCCGGCCTAGCGCGCAAGTAGTCCATGAAATGGTATGTAGTATGCATCTGCCTGTTTGGACTTGAATTCGTGAGAATGAGAGCGGGTTTTAAGGTTTAGGGTTTATGCTTCTTCTCTACGTGCAGGAACGAGACGGAGCTGCCGGTCTTCTGCGGCTTGGAGGTGCTGGAAGACCAGGACTTGCATCGAGAATCTGCGCCCATTGTCAATTCTATTTCCAAAATTCAGAAGATAATGCAGGCCGCTGGAGCCCACGATTTCTCTTCGAAGGATATTTTCAGGCCCAATCCCCAGCGTACCATCAAGTTCTTCAATGCCCTCATCAATTTCTGCCGATATAGGTGAGGTGAACATCATATGCTCTGAAACCCTCGTGCTTTTTTTTCTTCGCACGCAGGGAAGAGAAATTATTAGCATTAAGCCAATCAATAATGGAATGCGACGAGGAACTGGAGAAGGAGTCGCTGATAGAAGAGAGGAAAACTGAGGTTTTCTGTCCAAATTCTCATATGAAAAATAATCAGTTCGCGTCATATATTTTTTGTCAAAGTGAACTGGTTTAGATTTGAATGCTTATTCTGTTTTTTGGGTATCAGTTGGAACGAGAATTGGCCGAGATTGAGGCAGAGAGACAGTCAAAGCAGCCTTTAATTCAGGCACTAGAGGCTGAAATCAAGGATCTGCAGCAAAACATCTTGTCCCTGAATAAACAACAATGCTATTAAAAATTACAGAACCAGAAAATGAAGATGAGGAGGCTGGGTTATAATGGATGGGCAAATGAGGAGAATGAATAGGTAAACCATTGATAAGTATGAACTTAAAACATTACATCAAGCTCCTTTCGATTTTGTCCTGTTAATGGGTTTTGATTCGTTTAAATTTTGTTATGTTAACAGGTTTTGATTTGGGTTGGAGTGCAGAGGTAGCTTCAATGATAGATTACAGAAAATGCAAGCATCCTGGAGAAAATGTTTGGGCATGCCCTGGAAGTAATTGGCAATAAGCATTTATTTGAGTTTTTGTTTTTTTATGATATTGTTTAATTGTAGGGGGCCAGGGTAACGCAATCCTTTTTGTTTTGTTGTGCTGGAAATTTCTTAGCAGTAGTCAGCTTCTTTTAATATATTGGTGAAGCATAGTATTCTAGTGTCAGGGCTTTGACATTTTTGACATTTTTCTCTGATTTTTAGGCTGTGATTGAATTGGATTTGGTTGTATTTACGAAATCATAAGAGGATTCAAAATTCTTACTGTGAGCTCTTTCTATTTCTGTTTCTGGTTCTGAAGTTCTCAGAGTTGAAACAATTGTCCTCTGGAAGGATTGCTGGATTGGATTGAAGTGTAGTACATTATATATTCAGTCTCAATTCAGACCAGACCAGACCGGAGCAAGTGGGTTGAATTGAATCTGCTCTACAATGTCTTCGGGATTGGTGGAATCGATTAGATTCCTAACGGAGCATGTACTTTCTAGATGGACTCATTACGTGTTGCTTGCAATTACTTTAACAGTATATTTTCAGGGTCTCCTGAAGTGGAAGAGGGGGAAACAGTTGAAGCTTGCTCCTGGTCCCAAGCGTTGGCCGATTGTGGGAAACCTATTACAAATTGGTCATGTTCGTCATCTGGGCATGCTGAAATTTAATTAGAAATATGGCCCCCTGGTTTACATTCACATTGGAATGGTGCCGACTGTTGTGACAGACAATCCCAAGTATATCAAGGAGTTTTTATTGAAGCAAGACCATATTTTCGCTTCTAGACCGAAGAACATTGCCTCAGAGCACTTCACATTTGGGGGCAATGACATTGCTTTCGCTCCTTATGGGCCACATTGGAGAACAGTAAGAAAATTTTGCACGATGGAGCTTTTAACTCCAAAGAAGATTGATTCTTACATAAAAGG
>LPNX010359904.1:79075-117966 GCA_001517045.1 Pseudotsuga menziesii | reverse complement strand
TACTAAAATATGTTCCTAATGGAATGATAGAAAATAACATCAAATGATCAAAATAAATGTCTCTCAAGAAATTAATCATCATGACTCATGAGGCATCTAGATACTGCATGGTACAATGATAAATAGTAGGAATCATCGATCCCCACTACCCCTTTTATAGGCAAGGGGCACCACTCTTCCTTTGGAAACAATAGGGGGTCTTGTAGGTGCTTTGGATGAGTTAGGAGTCAAATTGGAAGCTCCAACTACTCAAGCTATGGTGGAAGGCCATTCTTCTGCTGATATTTACCCTATTTTAAAATTACTTAAACAAGGTAATCATTTCCCTCCCAAGTAGGAATACTTATTAAACATTTTTGTAAATTAAAAAGGGTTTACACGTCAAGAGACTTGATCTCTCTCTGGGCTTGGTAGAGCCATAGTTAAGATGGATCTATACTTGTAGTACCCCACCTTCTCTTACTGTTATATCTGTTCACTGCAACTACACTATGTGATCTGGGTTAAGGAAGTCAAAAATTTGATCCTCACAATGCCCATTGTCTGGTTGTCATTGGTGAAGTCATTGCACTGCATATGTTCCCGTTCCAAATTAGTTCGACCCAATCTTTCTGCATGCATGAAAATAACTTGCTGAAGAGTTGTATCAGTTCAGTTTTTAGTTGTTTAAGGAGCATCGTGAAATTGTGAAGGATGTAGCAAGTAAGATTACATCATCTGATGTGTTTGATGGATATCAACGAATTGTTGATATATCGTTACTGTCTTTGTTGGGTATGAAAGATTTCCATGCGTCCAACTATGTGTTTGATGGATATCAAGGAATTGTTGATATGTCGTTATTGTCTTTGTTGGGTATGAAAGATTTTCATACGTCCAACTATTGAAGATGATTAATTATGTCATTAGAATTTTAAAAATTACAAGGGAATTCACTCTATAGCCATCAATGGTAGAACTTTGGAAGAGCTACCCAGCTTTATAATCAATTGGATTTTTGGACATTCACTTGAAAGGTGTCCATTTGGTCAACGTCGATACAATCAGAATGCAATTGTATGCCAACACAAACAATTTATGAAAGATCATTGAATCATATCACAGTACCTTTGAATTATAACATGGTTTTATTTTTCAATATGATACTTAAATGGAATGCATTAACTTAGTCATTGTTTTGAGGATTATGCATCGCTGGCTCTGAAATACTTCACATCTAAGGGGAAGGGTGTATATTGCAACGTATGATTTATTAGACGCATCATTGTTTTGAGGATTATGCATCATTTGCTCTGCAAGACTTCACATTCACATGTAAAGGGAAGGGTGTATCATCCCAACATATAACATATTCCAATGTATATTTTATTACACACATTGATACTACCGAAAAGTAACGTCCTTTACAATCAAACATGATTTAAAAGGAAGTTGAGAAAAGATGCAAAAGGTAAGAAATGCCCAAACCCTTCTTTTCCCTTTCAAGGTCAATAAACTTGCTAATAAATATCAATTTTTGCTTGAAGGACTGTACACTACTTGCAAATATTTGTACTTTGCTTTCATTGTTTTTTAGTTTGAGAGTTTTTTTTTTAATTTAATTACTTTGCTTTCATCGGTTTTAGTTTTGAAAAAAATTGTATTTAATTCATGTTATGTGGAATATTTAAAAGTTTATTATATATATGAATTTTACAAGAGGTATTTAAAAGTTCCAAGTTTAAGAGATCTTAAAAATGGAATTTATTGATAAGAAGAGAAGAAAGATTTCATAGCATTTTAAATCATTATTAACGTGTTTTTTAAATAAAAGGAGCATTTGAAGGGGAAAATATTACTATTTATAGTGTTTCTTACTTTTACATATTTACATTTTAGGATTCACTATGTGAGAAGAATTGAGGTCGACATTTCAGATCCACACTACGCAATCCATCATTAAAACAAAAAGAAAAAAGAATGTAAGAAATCTTCGACTAACCACCTTTGAACTCTTTCCAAAATCACCTAGCCAAGCCCTCTTAGTCATGTTATGCTAGCGGACATAAATAAAAAATATAAAAAAAATGAAAAATATAAATTACATATCGATTTAAAAAAAAAAATTAACTATCATAGATCCATTTTAAACCTAAATCTATCAAGTACCAAGACAATAAGGTCACTCTCTTTTCTAAGGTTTTACTCTCTTGGGTCACCCTGTTGAGGCCTGGAAATTCGCAGGCGGCAACAGTAAAGGATTCTCCCCAATCAGCGTTCCCAACTAGCCCGCTGACTGTTTGGTATAGGGAATCCGTCCGGTTCACGGTCCAGCTACCGTAGGTCGAGTAACAAAAACAAAGCTTTACCGGTTGCGGCCCGGTCCACCGAGTTTTTGTATTTTAACTTAAGAGATGAAGTGCAAGTGCCTAACTAAGTGCAAGGTGATTAGAATGCGAGGGGCGGTCACAAAGTGATGCGCAGGTTCTTACCTCTCGTCTTAGACCCACAGGCAACCAAATCACACACAAAAACAAATTAACTATCTAATCTATCCCTAGGGAGCGAGTCATCAATTTCAGTGAGCAATTCATCTTTTGCACATGCGATATGAAGAGTTACAGTTAGCTGATACTCCTTTCAAACACATGAGCAATCACAAAAACTTAACAACCAATATTACTCACAACGGAAATATCCTAAAAAATACCAAAGAACATTTAATAAGAACATAGGTCCAGGAAATTAAACATTCTCACAGTAAATGAAATGCTGCTGAAAACGAAATAGTTCCTCTTCAACATTATTCATTGAACCGCATTGATACATTCCATTTCACTTTCTCCAACAAGGTAGAATTGCAGTTTCCTTAGCAAAATGAAGTAGTTCCTCTTACAAGCAAACATTTACAAATTTTTCCAAGGGAAAAAGCCCTCTTCCAGTCCTACTTCCCAATATTTAAACTACAACTGCTGTCCCCTGGGCTGCCCTCAGCATGTGACTTTTCAACATCCTTGACGATTCAGTTTCTTCTCTGATCGTTGCATTTTCCCAATCATTTTCCATAGGCGTTTACCTTCTGACAGTAACTGAATAATCTGCCTCGTCGGTGCCTTTGTCATTCGTTAGTTTTGTCCTTTTCTTCGCTCTAGGTTGCTTCAACGATCTATGGGATTCTCCCTGCAAACAACTTTGGTGCATTATCCACTAAACTGAGACATTAGGCATTGAAAATCTCTAACCATAATGATAAATCCACAAGGAGCTAGCCTGGTTCATCCGGGCGAGGACTCGCGTGAGCTGGGGATGGCAAAAAATAAATCGGCGGTCGGGCGATACTTGGATCGGACGGGACGAGACTTCTGCATCGGATGGGACAAGGCTTCAGGAGCCGCAACGGCGGAGGAGCATAAGAACCGGGTGAGTGAAAACACGGGCGATAAAGGGTAATCGGACGTCGGATGACACCCGCGCCAGCTACTGACTTCATCCTCCCGGCCGCAACGGTGGGCAAGTAGAAACTTAGGGGCAGGCGATTTAAACAAACGAATCGGGCGTCGGATGAAACTCCCATCGGACGGAACAATGATCCAGGAGCCGCAACGGCGGATGAGTTGAAACTCAGCGGCCTCCGGTCTACAGTAAAATAGGCCCGATTCACAGAAAAACTCAATGATTCAAAACGCGTTAAGGGTCATTTGCAGCCAAAGTCGTTTTTCCCTCGTTAAGGCAAGATTTTACTGCTCTATGGGTAGGAAACCAGACAAACACGACTTAAAACGAAAAATAAACATGGCAAACCAATTAGCGGACAATATAACTTCAAGATAAAAACGAAGAAAATATGCTCGAGGGTGTCAAGCCTTTAACAATCAGACCAAGCAAAAGATGAGGAGGGGTCCCAAAGTTTAAGTAAAAATAAAATCGGGGAGAAACAGTTGCGGCAGCAACACACCCTTTATTGCTCTTTACCTTTCAAGAGTAGCTTTGGCTCTCCCACATTATACTTGTGACTAGTTATATTCTCTACTCCAGTTGACCCCGTTGACGTATGCTTTTGGTCTGGTCAACTGTAAATATTAATAAAATTAGCTTATATTATAAAAAACTAGTGTAATAAAAGATATCTTACTAATTTTCTCATCATTATTTATTTCCTCTACTTCAGCTCCATATTTTAAACTTGTCACTTTGTTCCTCTGAGTCATTTTCTTTAAACAAAGTTCAAACTATTCATAAAATCATTTTACTAGAAAGGTAAGTAAACCAAAAAGATACTCTTTTGTGTAATGGGTGCAAACAATGTCTTACTTTTTTCTGATCTGCAACAGCTTTGAACCGCAAGAAAACATCCTCCAATTGCTTTCCATTCAACTCATAACCAAGCTGTAATCATTAATGGAAAATTTAGTAATTCTGGAAGGGGAAGGGAGCAATAAAAGGTCTCTTCACTGACTATCGATCAAGCCATAATCATGTCCATAAAGAAATCCCAAATTACAGGGGCAATTATTTAGACTAACTAGAATACCTGCAATAACCGCGACCTTAAGGCATGCCGTCCACTGATCCAAAAATAACATCAAATTTTCAGATATGTCAGATTTGAAAATATATCTAGTCATTGAAAATATGAATTGCTAGGAAAACCCTGCAAACTACAAACATAATTTTCAGAGATACAAACATAAGCTTAACTTAGAAAATTGAAACTAACAGTGTTACTGAATTTTCTTGTACACTGAAATCTCGATCTTTGCTATCATGGAAACCTGAGAGACCAGCATAGATAGGAAACAATAAAATAAGAGCATATTCCTTCTCGTAAAGGAACAGTAATAGGAATTTGCCTTTAACTTATCTCTGGCTTTTTTTTTACAAATTGTGGTATTATGGTTTGAATTACAATATTTGGAATATCGCAAACCGCCATTGTTAAAGAGAAACGATTCAGCATAAAATATGGAATTAAATAAGGATGATCATTATAAACCAAAAGTGAATACTTACTATTTTTTTTTCACTCAAAAATATGCCACCACTTCCTAAAACAAGTACTTGTCTATCCGGTTTCCCAATGCATCTAATTTTATTGACCTGAAAAGATTCCCCATTTTATCTTTGAGTTAAAGCAAGTAGGAAGAGGGAGCTCCATTTGGCCTCCTCAGATCTTTGCACCTTCGGCGAAGACAAAGCAGGTTTGGTGCTTATAAATATTTGAAGATGAGGACTGGTACTCAAAAATAAATGGCCTGTCAGATTAACATAAGGTGATGTTTATTGGTGACAGCCTCTCATATTTTTTGTTTTAAAGGATCTTCACATGGGTTCACATTGAGTGTGTTATCCCTCAGTTTGTACGAGGATTCTCAGTTTGGACGAGGATTAGTTCAAGCATGGAAGACAATGGTGCACCAAAAAATAGTTGTGGTTGAAAGGTTTTCACAAGCGAAGTTTTGAGTTTTATGGTTATCATTTGTATGAGTTTGTCCAAGGTCATGTTGTAAAATGTTGTCAAGTGCGACGACACTTGTATTTGTATGTAAAGGGAAAGTTTATAATGCATATTTATAGCTCAACTATGACAGTTGTATTAGACAAATGATTCATGAATGTATTTTTTCCAACTGTGACAATTTTCGATCCTTGTGGTCTAAATTTTTAGAAGTTTTTTTCACTCAACAAAATCCTCTAAAATCTTGAGTACATTCAAGTATACCTTCCCTACTAGATGAGCTTTTTAGCCCTTGTTCTATTCTATTATCATGCATCTCACATTGGGTCACCATAGACATATGTCTGGCTTCCGTTGGAGGTCACTCTTACATGTGGCCTAGAGTCCCTTGGAAAGGTGTACGTTGTTGTTTGGTTATTGGTCGATATTAGTTTACTTAGTAATCTTTTTCATTGGAGAGTTTTATTGAAATATCAATCTAAAGCCTTTGGAGGACATATTGGGACTTTCTTGTTGATGTCTATTTCTTGCTTCATGCTTATAGTTGGAGGTAACGTTACAATAGCATTGTATTTTCTTGCTTTCTCTTGATTCATTGAAAAGGTACTGATACCTTGTTGGATGAAGATAATGGTATTTTAATCTCTATCTTTTGTATTTTTTGTTATTTTATTTGAAAGGGAGTTATTTATTTTGCATCTTCACCTTAATTTGGACTGTGCATTATTAACCCCTTCCTTGCAGATTACACCCTAAAATAATAAGGAAGGAGAGAGCACCCCTCTTCCTTTGTGATCCTGTGGAAGTCTTTCAACTCATCAAGTGAACTGATGTTAGCTAATGCAATCTTTCTTTCTAGGTGATCCTTCTAGGAAGGCCCTCTTAGTGAGTCTTGATTGACTCCATAGACCTATTTTCTTTGGCACTAGTCTATCCTTACAACTATCTATCTATTAAAAAAACAAATCAATTTAAAAAAAAAATGAAATCTACAATCTCTAAATAAAACCTTAATTAGATTTTATTTATAGATCTTGTTTTTCTCATCGAATATCTTTATAGTAGATATAACAAGTATGTCACCGACTAGGCTGCACCTAGTTGGAGTATTTGTGAGATGCCATTGATGAACGAGATACTTGTTTATATTCAAAGTTCAGAAGTCCTTTCAGACCTTCATAGCCATTTTATTTTTTGTAACACAGGTTCTACCACCATGGGGAAATTGTAAAAAATGTTCTAGCATTTAATTTTTTATAAAAGGCTCGGCTTCCCGGACTTAAGCATCAAGCCGACTAGCCCAGAGTGTTTTTTCTCTTGGTTATTATTAATTGTTGAACAAACGACTAATAATTTCTGAGTTTTTCACTCACACCTCCAAAGTTGGGGTAGTCATCTTGGTGTTTCGGCCTAGGGAGGTTATTAGAGCCTTCGTGTCGGTGTTTTTTACCATGCTAGGCATTCAAATTGAGTCGTATGGACATGTACTAGGTCCCCCTAGAGTTTCGTCAATTTCCGAAAAAAATAAATTTTTCGTTTTTTAAGCCATTTTTAATGGTTTAAATAAAAAACATCAGAATATAATAAAAGTCAGATACGGAGTCTGTTTCTGATGTGGGGACACTCGTTTTCACACTCGGAGTCCCCACTTTACACTTGGGACCATTTTCCACATCAGTCGAGCAGCCCAATCACCCCGTGCGGCATTATTTAACTAAATATGTATCAAGATAGCATTTTAATGCTAAGTTTGGACAAAGTGGCATAAGGGACAAAAGTCAAAAAGTCAAAAAGAGACATAAGAAATGAGTGGGGTGACTTGGCATGGTTTTGTCCCCCATGGAGGCGACCTCATCCTTAAGCAAAAGTGTCACTTTGAAATTAGTTTTCATGCCATGCATTTTGCCCAAGGTTTGAAGGTGACGCCCATGTGCTCACCTCTTCGCTTCTAATTCAAGGTATGGCCCACGCCATCTTTAACTGGTGACTTGATTAGCTAAAGGATGACATCATGGAGAGATTATCGACTTAGTCTAAGTTGTTTGGTGGTGTCTATTCCTCCACGTGAAGGCTGCGCTTATCACTCCAAGTGATTATGCATTGGTCGAGTTATATCTCCACGTGAAAGCTCCGCTTGTCACTCCAAGTGATGACACATTGGTTGAAGTTGGTGGGGTTTACGTGAGATGTGGCAGCTGGCAGATGGGCTCGGCGTTTTGACTTAGGAGATGTTGGAGTGGTGGCGAATATTGGAGGGAGGTCGCCTACCTTTTGAGAGGTGGCACCTCCTCTAGGGCAATCTCTCCTACAAAATTAGATCGCATCCATAGTTAACTGGTGAGTGCCAACAAAGACTACAGATTATCCCTTGTTCACGTCGACTCCATCTCTAGTCTTGGAGGTGCCCCCTGGTTTGGCATTTTCTATATAAGTTGGTCTCTTCTCCTTGAGGCAATTTCTGTGTGGGATCCATAGATGTTTGGTTGATGTTGTCTTTATGCTAAATCATTGAGGTAATCTATATCAACTCTTTTCATATTTTACAAGTGTTGGGATTACTTGTCTTCGTAAGGAAATTTACATTTTGGTAAGAATAGGAAGAGATTCTTGTTAGGTTCTTATTGTGGAATATATTAGATTACCAAGTTTTATATGATTTCTTGTATGGATCTATAATACTGTTTATTTTATTATTATTTCACACACATGCTTTTAATCCCCTTTGCATGTTGTTGAAGGTATTTTACAGGAAACTCGAGTTGGACCATTTGATGAGCGAGTGGGCTCTCCCTCTTCTCTAGTAATTTCGAAAGAAGAAGCATCATCCCTCGCATCTCACCAAAGGAGGCATCACCATCCCTTTTCTACTTCTTGCTCCACCCAGTTCTATCACTTCTTGATCCAAAAAATCTTCAAATTTACTTTGGTTACTATTACTTTGCTTAGATCTACATTTCAAAGACATATATAAAGTAGATTTAAATTTTTAAATCTAGATCTTATTGCGTAATTACAAGTTGTTCTTTTAAACATTAGATCTAGCCTTATTCTCTCAAGTTTAAAGTTAAAATTTCAAAGTACTTGGTTAAGAATATTAAAGAGCTTTCATTTGATTTATTTTGGCATATAGTGCTTGAGATTTGCTTGCCATTATTTTAAGAGGAAAGCAAAGATCCTAAGAAGGCAAGCTTTCTAACTTGCCTTAATTAGTTGTTTCTTTTTTTTATAGTTAGTTGTTACTTAGATTTTTTTTTGCAATTTTTGTATATTGTCCAAAGACAAAGTGTTTTTGGGCATATTTCACTGACATTAGCTTGCTGTTTTTTAGTAGGCCCATTAAAAAAAAAAGGAAACTCTGCCCGAAAATACCTTTTTTGGACATTTGGAGCTCCCAGGACGCTTTCCCCTTAGCTGGGCTTATTTTCCTTGTATTTTATAAGCCTTTGGATCCCAGATAACAACGACCAAAGAGAATTTTTGCTGAAGCATTGTAACCGATTAATAAAATCAAGTTTGAGTAGGCTTGTTAGAGCCCTCTCCCCATCCCCCCTTGGGGGATTTGTGTCGGTGTCTCTTTTTTATGATTTTCCAGTTTTAGTTAGTTTTATCTTTATTTTCAATTAAGTTGTTTATGTGATCAAGGAAGTAAAAGAAATAATTACCCCACGCTCTCCCGAGTACCCCGAAAGGGTGAAAGAGATTCGTGGTAGGATTAATTAGAAAAATATTTTTTTATTGTATTTGTTCTTAATTTTTAAATCAATCCGACCGTTGTTTTCCTGAGTACCCGAAAGGTGAAAGAGACTCTTCGGTCGTCATCTAAACAACTCATTGTTACGTCTCTAATAAAATAAACCAAGACTCCTTCCCCATTTACTCTACACCGCTGCAGCTTGTCTTATCAGTTGGCTGTATCAGAAAGGGATACGAGTTACTAGATTTAATAGGAAAATCCACACAAGTGATTTTCTCGAGAACTCGGGAGGTTGCAAAGGGTAATTACTATAGAGTCAGAGGGCTACTCCAAGCAGGTTCATCCTCGCCTCGTTGGACACTTGGTATTACCGCTTTTAGCACTCGGTTCAAAGGGACTTGACTTGTTGGGCCAAACCCACAATTAACCCATGCCCTTAATTATTCATTTAATAATCTAAACGCTGCAATACTTTCACTGAGACTACACTCGCAACCCACATGTGCAAGCACTCTTTTCATTTTGGCACTGGTCTATTTTGTTCTTTGCATAAGTTAATTTCGCAATGTGTCATTGAATATTGTGTATCTAATTTGAGTTAGGGTGTTGATAAGGTTAATCTTGTTTGCAGTAATTGGTAATATTTAATTTCATACATTCCATACTAAAACTCCTAGAATTAATTATTTCTCATGTAGAGTAAAAACCCTAGATTTTACTTTTCATTAAGGTCCACCCCCCTTGGCTTTGCTAGGAGTTGGCCTAGACGAAGGAGATGAGTATCAGGTGACAACACTCGGCTTGAGCTTTCCCCCTAGATCGCACCCAGTGACTTGAAGATTTCTGCCACGTTACCCAAGGTGTGAATTAGGCGGTAACAAAGTAAATTTGAAACTTTATTTCACAGAATACATCTTTAAGATTCAAATTTCTTAGTTTATCTTTTTGTAAATGACTTGGTGTTATCACATATATAGTAGCCGGGCTACCATATTCTATTTTTCAGATTCCAGTACACTTTTCAACCAGCTCCCTTGCATATGGGATGTTGAGATGAACATCTATGATGGATCATTATAGATTGATGGACTATAGTACTCTCCCATGCCATGACTGAGTCTCAGGACACTCAGATTTGAGGACTGATGTAGTCATTTAGCCATTTACAGAGCAGTTAGTAGTGCCTAGAGTTGCATCAGTGTTTTCTCATTAGATAAATGATTGGTTCAGATGGATTATTTACATGTTTATGACTCAGCTTATATTATCTTGTGTTATGGTTATCTTTGCTCTTATATTCATTCTTGTGATGTGTATTGGCATTTAGTGTCATGATCTGGAGGTCATATAAATATGTGGACTTGGATGTCTTGATATTATGTATGTATGTCCCTACTCAGACCTGGAATTTCTTGATCTATACTCATTGGTTTCACCCTCCTTAGGGAGAATAGAGGTAGTCATTCCCACCGTACTTTGGATTGCTAGTGTTGGTTTCATTATTCACTATCTCCACCCATCCATTTCCTTCTAGTTATGTTTCTAACCCAACTTACTATTTGACTTGTGGCATAGAGGACCTTTCCCCACTAGAGCCCCTTTGTTGGACAAGCCTCCTTGTTTATTTGTGTCTCGGCTCTGAGTTTCCTAGGTTGTGTTGGCTAAACCTGAAACAAGTAGCGCTGCCATCAATACAATGTGTTTGGAAATGAAATGAATATCTTGTGAAAAAACCCATTCATGAAAAGTAGTGTTTTTGAACATACATGAATGCAAGGCAAGCCTAATGAAATTGGCTTTGACTTACATTGAAATGAATATCTTAAAACATTCATGAAAAGTAGTGTTTTTCAACATACATGAATGCATAAAGCCTAAAATAATAAAAATACGTGTAATAAAAAACATGGACCAAGGCCATGGAAAATTAAAGGCCCAAAAGCAATGGTTCCTAAAGTTATATCTAAAGATTGCTGGCCTCATTTGTATTGATTTGGATTGTGAGCATTTGTCAAGGTGAATAAGCACCTCTGAAAGTAACTCATCCATTTGTGAGACACTGCCATCCCCTGTGTTGTTGCTTGTCTGGCATATGCTAGAGTGAGTATCCCATTCCCATATCCAAAGTGTCACAATGTCAAGTTGGTAGTCATCCTTTGACCTAGCCTTTGAATTTTATCTTTCACCTTGCACTAGCAAATTGATTACAACTATGAATGAGTATGGTCTTGAAAGTCTGGTCTGAGCTATAGTTAATAAATGAAACCATGTATATTTGGTTGATAGATCGCCAGTGAAATGATTGTTACTTGTTATAATTATTACTTGAATGATTTGTAGAGCATGTCTTAACCTTTGAACACGTGCTGCAGATGGATGTTAGCTTGGCTTATATTATATGGTTATTTACAGATTATTATTTTGTTTATCTGGGTATATTGGATGTTGTATATGATCATGCAGAGACCTATAGGGTGTATGAGTATGCACCTTAGATGGATTTGGACTCCCTAACTCCAATGACACAGCTTGCTTTCAGTTCCAGACAGTTGCAGGGATGATCTAGCTTAGTGTACCATCCTGGTGCAATTTTGCCATGCTGGATGGCTTGTCTGAACACAAAGATGATTTATTTGGATCTCCTAGGGCGTTGTATGAGGAGGGGGTGGTCCAACCACTTGTTTTAACCATATTATCCCCCCTTCCAGAGAGCCTGGTGGGCTCAGTTGGATAACACAGGCACCCTAAGAGGTAATTTTGGGCATATCATGTTTCCTAAGGCAGATAAAAAATAATTAAAATGGCTACTGAAGAATTCGATTTGGGCTACTGAGGCAAGAAAATGGCATGGGATGAGTTTTGATGATGAGTGTGATGTCTTCCACTCCTCCAGCAGTTGCAACACTTGGATGAACCCACATCCATCTCTCCAACATATTTTATTATTTTCTGGAGCTTTTGGGGGCTCGTGATTTTCTCAGAGGCACTATTTTGCAGTTAAAAAATTATATTATTTTTATTATGCCATGGGGACAAACTAGGAGAGTTAGCTAACACTCCCTGGACCCACCATGAGCTTTATTTATTTTTTATTTTGTGGGATCACCTCTCCTAGGGTGATTTGGTCCATTTTTATATTATATTATTGTATTGATCTATGTACTCTATGTTGAGCTCATCTCAACCGTTGATTAGAACATTTTCATCTTTTAATCTTAGCCACCCATTTGAAAAGTGGTTATGATTTTGGTATCTCTCATTTTTATTTAAAGGAGAGAGCTTCTCACTTGTAAGGGGTCTTTGGCTCTCGGATCTGGATATTAAAAAACAATTTTTGTGGAAATTCTTAGATCTCCTTTGCGTCTGGTGTTCTTCGATGGTGATTGGAAAATCTATTTCTTCCTAGCATTTGGGTATTTTTTGTGAGATCTATATTTTTTGGAAAACATTGTCTTGTCTACAGGAGGGCGACTTCAACTTGGGAGTTTTTGCAGGGATTCCTCAGCTCACTTGGCTTGGATGCGCTTGTATCAGGGGGTTTTCATTAGTATCAATGCGATCTATGATTTCATCTTGCTATTTCTCTATAGCATTTGTTCTTTTCTCATGATGCATCAAATATGATATGGTTGATGTTTGTTGTGCAGGAGAGAGGAAGGATTGGCTTCCTTGGGCAAATCGTTTTACATAGAAGCTCCTTCAAATATTCTCAAATTGATCGGGACGGCATAAATCATCATCATCAAGGCATCTACAAGGTTATCCAAGTAAGATCTACAGGTTAGTCTTTCTTTTTCTAGATCTCAATCCATTGACATCTTAATTTTCATGTTCAAACCCTAAATATTAAAAACCAAAAAATATTATAGATCAAACCGCTTAATTTCGGGGAAAACCAATTCTAGGTTTTGTAGATCAGGTCAAACCCTAAGTGGGTCTTCAAATACATTTTGCTAAAGTGACCCCATTTGGGCCAAATCCCAAGGCATTGTTCTCCAAACCCTAGCGCTACCCTTCATGTTGCCTCCTCTTGCGATTTGATCTTTTTCTTATGGCTCGGGTACTTTGATACTGTTATACCTTCTTTCGAGTCTATCCCTTGGTGCTAGATAGCCCCAATCATGTTCTTACCTTTCCTACATTGGTCACGTTTCCCAAGGCAGTGAATATCTTCATCTTTTGCTAGTACCTGGATCTCGGATCTAGTAGTAGGCTTATAGGTCACTTGTATTTTGAACTTGGATCAAATTTCACATCTCATAAACCCTTGATCCAAGCCCTAATTCACCTTGTCACTTCATCCATAGATCTAGGGTTTACTCCACCTTACACCTTACGTACTTCAATTCCATTTGATTTGATCTGGTGTTTAGGTCTGATCTCTCCTGTTGTCTTGGGCTAAGATAACATCAAGTGAAGATTGCCTCGATTGGCGTGACAACCATCCATTTGGGAGTCGAGGCTATCTTGGTTCCACCTCTTTAGTTGCCCATCCCTCTACCACCCATCCTAGATCCACCTCATAGAGGCAACTACAAGTTTGGTGATAACATTTTGGTGCCGTTGCCGAGGAGGTAGAGGCTCACCTTTGTTCATCTATTTTACCTTCGGTGTCTGTGAATGCACTTACATCTTTTATCATTCATATCATATCCATTCTAATATCAGTGATTGCATTTTATATGTTTGAATATTTACAATCACTGCATGAATTTCACTCACCACTCCTACGACATCATCCGTTGGTGAACACGGCATTTCGTTCACCTAGCAACTCCACTAGGAAGCGAACCCATCACATAAATCATAATGAATTCAGATATAATTATCAGATGCATGAAGGTGTTAAATGAAAGTATAAATGAAGCTAAAAGACGAATAAACGAAAGGGATAGATGGAGATCAGACTACAGGTATGAGGATGATCTTGAGCATGATTATGAGTATGAATCTAGTTATCACAATCTTTATGATACCCACCAATTTCCTCACCCATGCAATAAAGATTTCCCAACCATCTCGAGTGGACTAGTAAGCAAGCATCAATTGAATGATCCTTGTAATCCTCTTCATCGGTGTAATACAACTTTTGTCGTGACTACCCCTGATAAACTTGTAAGTCGACAGGAACCTAGAAGTCAGTCCTTGTCAAAGCCTTATAGCCAAGTAATCAGAGTTGTTAAAAAACAAGACAAACAGTCTCCTTTTGACTTTTCTGAAATACCGGGAGCACCTCATCTTATGCCAAATGATTACACTAGGACGTTTCCCTAGTTTAATGGAAATAAGGATATATCTATTGAAAGTCATTTGGATATTCTCTAGGATTACATGGAAATTAGAGGTGTGGACAATGAAGATGTTTATATGCGAGCCTTAGGAGAATCCTTGTGAGGGGATGTTCAATTATGGTTTGATCCGTTAGCACCAGAATCCATCACTAGGTATGACATGGTCACATATCTGTTAATAGATAAGTGGGGTAGGAACACTGATAATTCTTTAGAGTGTAAACCTAGCAATGATTGTGCAGTTGATAATCAGTATATTGACAATTTTCTTTCTCAATTGGATCATTCCTCTCCTGAAATGTTCCAAATTATGAGAGTGCCTGCAATCCATAAGAATGTTACAGAGTACTTTGAGAATACTGTTTCAAAACCTCATGCTGAAACTAAGAGGGATATCAATCAAATCATACGAGATACTCTGTTATTTTTACCTGAAGCAGTCACAGAGCAAATCTTCGATTTAATCTGTGGAAGGGAGCCTAACAATCACCATCAAGAAACATCTATAATTGAGCCTTCCATTTGTGAGTCCATTATAGAGCCTTTAGAAGAGAAACTACATAGTCATTTCCTAATTGACGATAATTCAAGCTATCCAAATCTGGATTCAGACTTTGATTATGTCTCTACAGAAGAAGAAAATGTTGAAATTAATCAAATTTCCATTGAGGAGCAATCATGTGGTCATATTGTGGTTGAAGACCAAGTTTGTGAGGATGATAAGGAAGTTAGAAATGAACATTTTGATATTTTTCCTTATCAAATGAATGATGGTGATAATTTATCCTCAGTTGAATGTAATGAACAATCTAAAGAAGAACAACCACATAATGATGATATACTAGTGAGCGAACTTGACCTAGAGCATTCTTTGTCACATCTTTCGAGCTAGAATCTATGTCCAAATAGTCATCAAGAGCCTCCAAGGAATAATTCTTGTAATGTTGTTGCTATTCCCCATCAGATTTTTGGTCAAGGTGATTTGGTTGAGGAGATTAATCATAGTGAGTCTAGTTCTAGGGAAATTAGTGCTAATCTTGCCAATTTCTTTAACAAATGTCTCATATTGCATACAAGATTGGTGTTAGCACTTTTAGGTGATGCAAATCAAGTTTTAATTTTTCAATCCACCCTCCCATCCCGGCTTTTGAAGTCTTTTTGTATGGTGTGATACGAAATTTTTGGTATAGAGTCTCGAAAGTGCCAAGTGGTCAATGGTAAAACATGTCATCTCCTTTCATCCTTGGTGCATAATGCTTTCAATGTTGCTAATTTCTTTGATTGGGTGATTGAAAAGCTCTATAAAGAACAATTCCATATTTTCTCATTTTTTAAACAACAAATGGGGTTAATGTCAATTTCTGGTTTATTGATCTCTAATTTGTCCCTATTTTGTTTCACCATTGATCATAATGAGTATGATTGAGTGTGCTAATCAGAAAGATGATGGAAACAATGGTGGCCTAGGAGAGATGAATTATGTATCGTATTCTTTTCTTTCATCAAATTTAAACCTGCATAAATTTTATGATCCTGTCGATCTATGGATGGCAGAAGTTTGCAACAATCAATCTCATCCCTGGCATGATTTCATTTCTTGTTATCCTTCTTTGATTTTCAAACAACAAGTTATAATGGCTTCAATTTTCATTCACACTACTTACAAGCCATCTTTGACTTGTTGTATCATTAACTGTAAAGAAAGCTCAATATATTTATTCAGCAAGTGGTTGCATTGGATTTATGATTTTACTTAACACTTGTCTAAATTTGATAGAGTAGGTAGGACCTGAATAAGCCTCTTTTGGGTAGTAGTTTAGCTTTTTAGTCTTGCACCGCTTGTCTTCTCCCTGAAGCTTCTTTTCAAAGCTCCTAGTGTAGTCCTAAGTTCCTGCCATTTTCCTGCACAATAAAATTAAACATTTCTTAAAAGTTATGGTTATAGATTAGATTTACTTTCTGCTTTTCAGTTTTATGCATTTCAGTTTGAGTATTTTATTTTATCGACACAGTGTTCTGATGCCTGGTTTGTGAGTTTGGTATAGCTCTAGACATTTTGCAGGTAGTTGGTGACATTTTTGGTAGTGGTCGCAGAGCTGGAATAATGGATCGAGGATGCGAGAAGCAGAGTACGAGGACCAGAGATTCCTAGGTTCTCAAGCGCTCTATTCATCAAAGCACTTGTCCTAGCTGGAGCCAAATGTTATCACATATATAGTAGCCGGGCTACCATATTCTATTTTTCAGATTCCAGTACACTTTTCAGCCAGCTCCTTTGCATATGAGATGTTGAGATGAGCATCTATGACGGATCATTATAGATTGATGGACTATAGTACTCTCTCATGCCATGGCTGAGTCTCAGGACACTTAGATTTGAGGACTGATGTAGTCATTTAGCCATTTGCAGAGCAGTTAGTAGTGCCCAGAGTTGCATCAGTGTTTTCTCATTGAATAAATGATTGGTTCAGATGGATTATTTACATGTTTATGACTCAGCTTATATTATCTTGTGTTATGGTTATCTTTGCTCTTATACTCATTCTTGTGACATGTATTAGCATTTAGTGTCATGATATGGCGGTCATATAAATATGTGGACTTGGATGTATTGATATTATGTATGTATGTCCCTACTCAGACTTGGAATTTCTTGATATATACTCATTGGTTTCACCCTCCTTAGGGAGAATAGAGGTAGTCATTCCCACCATACTTTGGCTTACTAGTGTTGGTTTCATTATTCACTATCTCCACGCATCCATTTCCTTCCAGTTATTTTTCCGACCCAACTTCCTATTTGACTTGTGGCATGGAGGACCTTTCCCCACTAGAGCCCCTTTGTTGGACAAGCCTCCCTGTTTATTTGTGTCTCGGCTTTGAGTTGCCTAGGTTGTGTTGGTTAAACCTGAAACAAGTAGCACTGCCATCAATACAATGTGTTTGGAAATGAAATGAATATCTTGTGAAAAAGCCCATTCATGAAAAGTAGTGTTTTTGAACATACATGAATGCAAGGCAAGCCTCATGAAATTGGCTTTGAATTACACTGAAATGAATATCTTAAAACATTCATGAAAAGTAGTGTTTTTCAACATACATGAATGCATAAAGCCTAAAATAATAAAAATCCATGTAATAAAAAACATGGACCAAGGCTATGGAAAATTAAAGGCCCAAAAGCAACGGTTCCTAAAGTTATATCTAAAGATTGTGGGCCTCATTTGTATTGATTTGGATTGTGACCATTTGTCAAGGTGAATAAGCACCTCTGAAAGTAACTCGTCCATTTGTGAGACACTGCCATCCCCTGTGTTGTTGCTTGTCCGGCATATGCTAGAGTGAGTATCCCATTCCCATATCCAAAGTGTCACAATGTCAAGTTGGTAGTCATCCTTTGACCTAGCCTTTGAATTTTATCCTTCACCCTGCACTAGCAAATTGATTACAACTTTGGAGTATGGTCTTGAAAGTCTGGTTTGAGTTATAGTTAATAAATGAAACCCTATATATTTGGTTGATAGATCACCAGTGAAATGATTGCTACTTGCTATAATTATTACTTGAATGATTTGTATAGCATGTCTTAACCTTTGAACACTTGTTGCGGATGGATGTCAGCTTGGGTTATATTATATGGTTATTTACAGATTATTATTTTGTCTATCTAGGTATATTGGATGTTATATATGATCATGCAGAGACCTATAGGGTGTATGAGTATGCACCTTAGATGGATTTGGACTCCATGACTCCAATGAGACAACTTGCTTTCAGTTCCGAGCAGTTGCAAGGATGATCTGGGTCACTGTACCATTCTGGTGCAATTTTGCCATGCTGGATGGCCTGTCTGAACACAGAGATGATTTATTTGGATCTCCTGGGGCGATGTATGAGGAGGCTGTGGTACAGCCACTTGTTTTTACCATATTACCCCCCTCCTAGAGAACCTGGTGGGCTCATTTGGATAACGCAGGCACCCTAGGAGGTAGTTTTGGGCATATCACGTTTCCCGAGGCAGATAAAAATAATTAAAATGGTTACTGAAGAATTTGATTTGGGCTACTGAGGCAAGGAAATGGCATGGGATGAGTTTTGATGATGAGTGTGATGTTTTCCACTCCTCCAGCAGTTGCAGCACTTGGATGGACCCACATCCATATCTCCGACATATTTTATTATTTTCTAGAGCTTTTGGAGGCTCACAATTTCCTCAGAGGCATTATTTTGCTGTTAAAAAATTATATTATTTTTATTGTGCCATGGGGACAAACTAGGAGAGTTAGTTAACACTCCTTGGACCCACCATGAGCTTTATTTATTTTTTATTTTGCGGGATCCCCTCTCCTAGGGTAATTTGGTCCATTTTTATATTATATTATTGTATTGATCCATGTACTCTATGTTGAGCTCATCTCAACCGTTGATTAGAACATTTTCATCTTTTAATCTTAGCCACCCATTTGAAAAGTGGT
Source organism: Pseudotsuga menziesii (assembly GCA_001517045.1). Lineage (NCBI taxonomy): Eukaryota > Viridiplantae > Streptophyta > Pinopsida > Pinales > Pinaceae > Pseudotsuga > Pseudotsuga menziesii. The sequence continues at coordinate 99,072 of LPNX010359904.1, read as the reverse complement.
TATGATTTTGGTATCTCTCATTCCTATTTAAAGGAGAGAGCTTCTCATTTGTAAGGGGTTTTTGGCTCTTGGATCTAGATAATAGAAAACTATTTTTGTGGAAATTCTTAGATCTCCTTTGCGTCTGGTGTTCTTCGATTGTGATTGGAAATCTATTGCTTCCTAGCATTTGGGTATTTTTTGTGAGATCTATATTTTTTCGAAAACATTGTCTTGTCTACAAGAGGGAGACTTCAACTTGGGCGTTTTTGCAAGGGTTCCTCAACTAGCTTGGCTTGGATGCGCTTGTATCAGGGGGTTTTCATTAGTATCAATGCAATCTATGATTTCTTCTTGCTATTTTTCTGTAGCATTTGTTCTTTTCTCATGACACATCAAATTTGATATGTTTGACGTTTGTTGTGCAGGAGAGAGGGCGGATTGGCTTCCTTGGGCAAATCGTTTTACATAGAAGCTCCTTCAAATCTTCTCAAATTGATCGGGACGGCATAGATCATCATCATCAAGGCATCTACAAGGTTATCCAGGTAAGATCTACAGGTTAGTCTTTCTTTTTCTAGATCTCAATCCATTGACATCTTCATTTTCATGTTAAAACCCTAAATATTAAAAATAAAAAAATATTATAGATCAAACCGCTTGATCTCAGGGCAAACCATTTATGGGTTTTGTAGATCGGATCAAACCCTAAGTGGATCTTCAAAAAACGTTTTGCTAAAGTGACTCCATTTGTCCCAAATCCCAAGGCACTGTTCTCTCATTCCTATTTAAAGGAGAGAGATTCTCATTTGTAAGGGGTCTTTGGCTCTTGGATCTGGATAATAGAAAACTATTTTTGTCGAAATTCTTAAATCTTCTTTGCGTCTGGTGTTCTTCGATGGTGATTGGAAAATCTATTGCTTCCTATCATTTGGGTATTTTTTGTGAGATCTATATTTTTTTGAAAACATATTCTTGTCTACAGGAGGGCGACTTCAACTTGGGCGTTTTTGGTATCTCTCATTCCTATTTAAAGGAGAGGGCTTCTCATTTGTAAGGGGTCTTTGGCTCTTGGATCTGGAAAATAGAAAACTATTTTTGTGGAAATTCTTAGATCTCCTTTGCGTCTGGTGTTCTTCGATGGTGATTGGAAAATCTATTGCTTCCTAGCATTTGGGTATTTTTTGTGAGGTCTATATTTTTTGGAAAACATTGTCTTGTCTATAGGAGGGTGACCTCAACTTGGGCATTTTTGCAGGGGTTCCTCAACTCTCTTGGCTTGGATGTGCTTGTATTAGGGGGTTTTCATTAGTATCAATGCGATCTATGATTTCATCTTGCTATTTTTCTGTAGCATTTGTTCTTTTCTCATGACGCATCAAATCTGATATGGGTGACGTTTGTTGTGCAGGAGAGAGGGCGCATTGGCTTCCTTGGGAAAATCATTTTACATAGAAGCTCCTTCAAATCTTCTCAAATTGATCGGGACGGAATAGATCATCATCTTCAAGGAATCTACAAGGTTATCCAGGTAAGATCTAAAGGTTAGTCTTTCTTTTTCTAGATCTCAATCCACTGACATCTTCATTTTCATGTTAAAACCCTAAATATTAAAAATAAAAAAATATTATAGATCAAATCGCTTGATATCAGGGCAAACCATTTCTGGTTTTGTCGATTGGGTCAAACTCTAAGTGGATCTTCAAAAACGTTTTGCTAAAGTGACTCCATTTGGCCCAAATCCCAAGGCAGTGTTCTCCAAACCCTGGCGCTACCCTTCATGTTGCCTCCTCTTGCGATTTGATCTTTTTCTTGTGGCTTGGGTACTTTGATACTGTTATACCTTCTTTCGAGTCTATCCCTTGGTACTATATAGCCCTAATCCTACTCTGACCTTCCCTGCATTGGTCACGTTTCCCAAGGCAGTGGATATCTTCATCTTTTGCTAGTACCTTGATCCCGGATCTAGTAGTAGGCTTATAGGTCACTTGTATTTTGAACTTGGTTCAAATTTCACATCTCATAAACCCTTGATCCAAGCCCTAATTCACCTTGTCACTTCATCCATAGATCTAGGGGTTACTCCACCTTACACCTTACGTACTTCAACTCCATTTGATTTGATCTGGTGTTTAGGTCTGATCACTTCTGTCGGGAGTAGATCTAGGTCTACCCCATTGTTGTCTTGGGCTAAGATAACATCAAGTGAAGATTTCCTCGATTGGCATGAAAACCATACATTTGGAAGTCAAGGCTATCTTTGTTCCACCTCTTTAGTTGCCCATCCCTCTACCATCCATCCTAGATCCACCTCATAGAGGCAACTACAAGTTTGGTGATAACACTTGGATTCCTAGGACTGGGTTGTCAATCTGATTATTCCAAGGTGTTTTTTTATATCTTTACCTTAGTGGCCACTTTCTCATTGGAGATTTTTATTGAAATATCAATCTAAAGGCTTTGGAGGACATATTGGGACTTTCTTGTTGATGTCTAGCTTCTTTCCTGCTTCATGCTTATAGTTGGAGGTAATGTTACAATAGCATTGTATTTTCTTGCTTTCTCTTGATTCATTGAAAAGGTACTGATACCTTGTTGGATAAAGATAATGGTATTTTAATCTCTATCATTTGTATTTTTTGTTATTTTATTTGAAAGGGAGTTATTTATTTTGCATCTTCACATTAATTTGGACTGTGCAATATTAACCCCTTCCTTTCAGATTGCACCCTAAAATAAAAGGAAAGAGAGAGCACCCCTCTCCCTTTGTGATCCTGTGGAAGTATTTCAACTCATCAAGTGAATTGATGTTAGCTAATGCAATCTTTCTTTCTAGGTGATCCTTCTAGGAAGGCCCTCTTAGTGAGTCTTGATTGACTCCATAGCCCTATTTTCTTTTGGCACTAGTCTCTCCTTACAACTATCCATCTATTAAAAAAACAAATCAATTTATAAAAAAAATGAAATCTACAATATCTAAAGAAAACCTTAATTATATTTTATTTATAGATCTTGTTTTTCTCATCGAATATCTTTACAGTAGATATAACAAGTAAATCTGAAACTTTCTTTCACAGAATACATCTTTAAGATTTAAATTTCTTAGTTTATGCAAGTAATTTTTAGGTTTTATATCATTCTCTTGCAATAATTATAAATTTTTTGCAATCTGGAATTTGCATACTAGTGCAAATAAACCAGATCTTTTGTAATTCAAGTATTGGTTATAAAGTTTAAATTCAAATTTTTGAGTTGCATAGATGAACATCTGCAATAATTTTTAGAAAAGAAAACTTAGACATCAAAAAAAATTCTAGAGTAATCTAGGGTTTGGAAGGGATAATTTATTTGTGGGTTCAATTTAGCACTTTTTATAATTATAGAATTTAGCTCTTCATTCTTATTAAATTCAAAAATTTTAGTTTCTCTTACAAACTTTAAAGCATATTCATCCTAGGAAATCAAGAGTGGTTTTTGCCCCTATCCTTTATTAAATTGAGCACATAGATCTATGGACAAACACACAACTCACAAGATAGATCACACAATTTACTCAGCAATTGAAGAATGAAACAGTGCAAAAATGGCTTGCAACTGTGAATGCTTTCATTAATCGAAAAGTAATTAGATGATTAATTACAATGTAATGCAATGGCTAAATAGCCACATGCAATTCGAATCCACATGAGGAAATTCGAATTGATTAGACTCTACTTGACTGTAGGTAACAAAGACCTTGTCTAAATCATTATCGGAGGACTCAATAGTTAACTGACCTTGTCTAAACCATTATCGGAGTTCATCGGATATCTAAAACACAACTCAAGTGTCTAATTCAGTGTTAATTGAGGCTAACTAACTGTGATAGGTGAGAAATGCGCCTCTCCTGCATGCAGCCATGCAAACCTAGCACTAGCTGAATGTAACTGACTCCTAACTCAGCTTGACAAGTCACTAACTGAACTCAACTGATGAAGGTTGGTATCGGCACTCCCAGTGGCTCCTAAATTGTAGGGATTGATCTAGGAGGCTCCTAAACTGATGCATGCAAGTGCAATCAGTGGTAGTAGGCCTCAATTAGTGTTCTCCACACTTTAGTAACTAGAACATGTGCCCCAATTAGGCCAAGTGGACCCAATGGTGCTAGTGACTAAAAATAGACTGGATGGACTCCCGATTTAGACATGACTCCTGATTTAGACATATGACCAAATTGGACAAGGGAGGATTAATAATCCTAACACCCCCACTGAATGCTAACTTGGACAATCTGTGGGCCCCGGTAACTAAGACCATAGGTCACCCATTGCATCAAGTAAAGTAAAGTGACTACTCAATACAAGGAGCTGTGGAAAAAACCACATGGAAAAAAAGCCCCCCCTCTATCTAAGCAGGTAGAATCTGGATTCAAGTTTGAAAAAATTGGAAATATGTTGTTGCAACCTTCATCTCTGTGATGTAGCGAAGCAGCATGAATCGTGTTCTATGCACAAGTATTCTGGGGCCTGGCATGTAGACTTCTCCTTCTTGTCCCAAAATGTTGATGGAAGAAAGGAGGAATGTAACCTTTGCCTCTCTCTGGCTGAAGAGGTGTATGATCCACTTTATTCTCTTGAAGGCAGTGTGACTGATCAAACCTTGCCATGTGACATCTTACAGGCAATTTGTTGCATCTCTCTGAAGGAGGTAAGATTGCATGGCATAGCACAAGCTTCTCTGTCTTCTGAATGTCAGATGGATTTCTAGTCATCTTCCTAGCTTCCTGCTTGGAAGTAGGGACTGAATCTGAATCTGAATGAATCTTAATCTCATGAATTGATACAACTAGTTCTGCAATACTAGTGGAAACTGCAAGAGAAGGAGATGGAATGTTTTTACCTTCCCTTTGAGAGTGCACTGGTTCAGAAAAAGGCATGAAGTGTGAGAACTCATATGCCTTGGAGGTATGATTTGCAAAACCCTTTGCTATGATGTTCCCAGTAGAGATATCTGTGATCTCCACTGAGTCAGGACCAAAGATCACTCTCTTTGGTGAGCCAGTATGAGTCATCTGGTATACAGATAACAGGTTTGAAGCTAGGGAGGGAACATAGAGCACATCTTTGAACCTTCCATGTTCAAGCTTGCTAGAGCCCTTCCCTTTGGTTTGAACTTTACTATTATTGCCCAGCTGAATACTAGGACCATCAAAAGACTGTAAATAAGAGAATGATTCTCTGGATGCAACCATATGATTGGAAGCTCCAAAATCAATGAGGAAGACATGTGTTGTTGAGTAGATAGCCTTCAATGCATGACCTCTTTCAAAGCAATCTTTAGTGTCTTCTGTTTGGTCATCCTTCCTTGCGCTAGCAGGTGCAATAATGTTATGTTTCTTCAGAAGATGAGTCATTTCATCAATTTGTCTTCTCATGCAGGAGCTATCTAGATGAAAGCCCCTTCCACAGTAGGAACAAAGAGTCTTCCCTTTTCCATTCTTCTTGCTTCTCTTCGAACCTGAAGGCTCATTTGACTACTCTTTCTTCACAAGAGACTCATCTCTTTGCTTCCCTTTCTCATTCGCTACCTTACCTCCTCTTGCAACCAATGCTTGATCTTTGGGAGATCGAATGATCCCCATTTGGATCAACTTGTCATTCTCATAAGTGAGAGATTAGATGAAAGCATCAAGAGTGGGCATCTTCCAATTTGGAGTGGTGAGCTTCACTGTTGGAAAGGTTGATACAAAGACTGAGTAGTTTGCACTGAGTTTTGAGAGAATGGCAAGGATAAGCTGATCATCCTCCTTCTCCACCTTGCATTGCTTCAACTGGTATATTAGGTTCTTGAATTTTGTGAAAAATTCATTCAATGTTTCGAAGTTGGATGGATTAAGAGAGATCAACTCATTTTCTAGCTGACGGATCCTCATCTCATCCTGCTTATCAAATAAGGAAGCAATCTTGTCCCAAATCTCCTTGGGAATCTTCAATCCTTTGATGTGGAAGCGAAGATCTCGAGAGATTGAGAGGGACAAGTATCCAGAAGCTTCATCAAGCCTGTTAAAGTACTTTTCTTTGTCATGATTAAGAATTGGCTCTGCCTATGTCCCTTCTGTGAGTCTGAAGAGCTTCTTGGTGCGAAACAGTCCCTCCATGTCCTCCTTCCACTGGTGGTAGTTGAAGGAAGTGAGCAGCTCTACTGGATGGGCCATTTTGAATGCAGTAAAGAGGACTGAGCTATTGTAACGAATGCAGTGAGGAAAAAAGAGCTGCTTGTAGCAAATGCAGTGAGAAGAGATGATAAACTGTAAATCACACAATCAGACATACAAAGTAAGGTCGACTACCTACACATTTAAGGTTTTCATCACACCCAACATAATTGATCAAGCAAGCTTAATAAACAATTCCTTAACTTGGGGTATTAAGTGGTAAACCTTCTGCTTCTGGTGCAGAGTAGGAATGGAGCAAATTGCTCAAAAAAAATGATCCAGCTGGAGATCTGAGGAGGAGAAGTGCCTTGTACGCCGAGGCTCTGATACCATATTAAATTGAGCACATAGATCTGTGGACAAACACACAACTCACAAGATAGATCACACAATTTACTCAGCAATTGAAGAATGAAACAGCGCAAAAATGGCTTGCAATTGTGAATGCTTTCATTAATAAAAAAGTAATTAGATGATAAATTACAATGTAATACAATGGCTAAATAGCCACATGCAATTCGAATCCACATGAGGAAATTCGAATTGATTAGACTCTACTTGACTGTAGGTAATTAAGACCTTGTCTAAATCATTATCGAAGGACTAAATAGTTAACTGACCTTGTCTAAACCATTATCGGAGTTCATCAAAGTGCTAGTGACTAAAACTAGACTGGATGGACTCCCAATTTAAACATGACTCCTGATTTAGACATATGACCAAATTGGACAAGGGAGGATTAATAATCCTAATCACCTAAATTTCTCATAACAATCTAAGTTGCTTGGCCCTTTATTCATGCTTCTTTCTTATTTTGCATAATCCCATTGAAGCGTTTCTTTTATTTTAATCCAAGTGGTTTATGTTTTTCTTTATTCCTCTTCGATTTATTTGAAGTCTATGTGTACATCTCTTATTTCACATCAAGAAATAATTAACTCTCATATTTAATGATTTAGATTTAGATTTATTAGGGAAGTTTTCCTTGGCATTTTTTGAAAGTTGGCCTAAAGAGAGAGGTTGTGTGTTTAGGTGACAATGACATCTAACATGAGCTTATCTCTAAGATTGCACTAGAGGGTTAAGACTTTTTTCACTTAGGCTTAAATTAATCGATTGTTATCCACTAGTTTTGCACTTAGTGGATTTCCAGTGAGTCGTCGAAGTCATGAACAAGCCAGTTGTTCATTATCAGTGCTCAGAAGGTTTTGCGGTTCATCAATGCCTTTTTTGGGCCTCTTTTTTAATAAAATGTATGTTCATACCCCTTGGGGGCATTGTGATAAATGCTCTAACACGACAAAATTTTTGTAAAATACTTGGCTTCCTAGGACTGGGCTATCAATATGATTATTCCAAGGTGTTTTTTCCCTTGTCAATTATGCAATGCTGAATAAACGATGTATAATTTTCGATTTTTTCACCGCTCCTCCAAAGCTGGAATTTTTGTCTTGGTGGTTAGGCCTTAGGAGGTTATTAAAGTTCATATGTCGATGTATATAAGTGTGTTAGGTATTGGTATTGACTCATATGGACATGTACTAGGCCCCCCTAGAGTTTCGTCTAATTCCAAGAAAAAATATTATTTTTCGTATTTTAAGCCATTTTTTAATGGTTTAAATGAAAAAATTCAAAATGTAAAAAAAGTGTGATCCAAAGTCTGTTTCTGGCATGGTTGGACTCAATTTTCAAGTTCAACGCAACATATTTACCTCAGTGGCCACTTTCACTATGTTTCGGGCAGCTAAAACACCTCGAAAGACGTTATTTGGCTAACAAAGCATCGAAATGGCATTTAAGTAATGAATTATTAGAAAATGCACCAAAGTAAAAAAAAAAGGTAAAAAATCAATAAAACAAATGGTGAGAAAGTGACATGGCATGTGGTCGTATTGATATGTGACCCCTCTTCCACATGTAGGCAATTAAACTTTGGTTTTAAATGAAGAGTGTTACCAACTATTTTATACAATAGTTGAACTTCCTATTGAGCCGCCAGTTATCCAGCATGATGAATGCTCATCTCCAGAGTTCAGAAGTTTAGTGTGTTCCAGAGTTAGCCAGTTTTTGGCTGAACTTTTTATTTTTGTAAAATACATGTTCATACCCCCTTGGGGAAAATGTAAAAAATGTCCTAGCATTTAAATTTTTATAAAAGGCTCAGCTTCCCGGACTTGGGCATCAAGCCGACTAGCCCAGAGTGTTTTTTCCCTTGGTTATTATTGGCTGTTGAATAAACGATCAATAATTTTTGAGTTTTTCACTCGCTCCTCCAAAGCTGAGGTAGTTGTCTTGGTGTTTCAGCCTTGGGAGGTTATTAGAGCCTTCGTGTCAGTATTTTTTGTCATGCTAAGCATTCCGATTGAGTTGTATGAACATGTACTAGGTCCCCCTGAAGTTTCGTTGGATTCCGTGAAAAATAATTTTTTCCGTTTTTTAAACCATTTTTTAATGGTTTAAATGGAAAATTTCAAAATGTAATAAATGAGTGATCCGGAGTCCGTTTTCGGCATGGTTGGGCTCATTTTCAAGCCTGGAGCAGCATCATTACCACAGGGGCCACTTTCACCATCACTCGGTCAACTGGAGCACCCCGTAAGTCATCATTCAGCTAATTGAGCACCAGAGTAGCATTTAAATGCTAAAAGTGAACATTTTGGCACTTGGTCAAAATTTAAAAAAAATCAAAATCAAACTCAAAAACTAATATTTTATTGGTAAAGTGACATGGCATATGGTCCAAGCAACTCATACGACCCACTTCATGTCACATGGCATATTAAAACTTTGGGTTATATTGGTGATTTAATTAAAAAGAGAAATCATGAGCATTGGCATGGGGTTCACGCTAGAATCGGTGTAAGGTTGCGCTAAGGTGAAGGATCTCATGATTTTGTGGAAGGTGATGAGTAGGATGGGGGACCCATTCTCTCCAAATAAGTTATAAACTAAAACCATAGTGGCATATAAAACTTTGGATAGAAGAGATAACCATTTAATATCATTGAAAGTGGAAATCATGAGTATGGTGGATGGGGTCACGCTAGCACGGAGTGAAGTGACAAATCGGAATGGGAATGTGTGGTCCCCTATCCACTACACATAACTTAAACCTTGGCATATATTTCAAATGTTTTAAACCATGCTTGCGAATTGTATAAGGCAGCGAATTATTTCATAAAAATGGATGACGTGAAGGTAAGTTTAATACACACGCTGTTTGTGAAGCGCATGCTGGCAAGTATGGAGGTTGCGCTAATTAAGTATTGGCCCCTCTTTGAATCCACGCCACTTCAATTCGCCAATAAGGATTGAGTGGATGGCCAAGTCAACGCTTACTTTATATCAGTCTTCAACTCCTGCATATCTCAGTCAAGAAGCTCACACAGATTTGTTTTTTATCACGCAAATGCACTTGGCCGGTTCTGATTTGATAGGTGATTTCTCCAAGAAAGAGTGGGGGGCGCCTTGCCAAGGTGGAGGCCACCTCCCCACTCTCCTTTATTGCAACTCGATTCTATTGAATAGATTCGCACTCCAAGCTAGGAATTAACAGGAATTCGACTTGGTGTCAAGTCCATTGGCTCTCAATCATTGCCAATTCGTTTTAGTGTTGCAGGTTGCTAGTTTTTTGTATAAAGAGAGGTGCTTTGCACTCTCTTCTTCATGGAGATTTTGGGCATGAACACTCTGCCAAAATTATTGTAATATTTGTTTGAAGTTGGAATAAAGTTGTGACTTTGGAGGTCTATGCATGAGTTATTGGAGTTGTGGATTCACATTGTCTTTGGTGATATCTCTCTTACCTTGCCTTTTCAATTATTAAATCATTTTTCATTACATACTCTAGAAGGGCTAACAATCTAGTTTATGAGTATCTTGTTCGGATTTGATATTGTTTGTAAGGGTTTTGCAGGGATCATTAGAGGTGAAGAACAAGCTTGAGATCAAGCTCTTCTTAATGAACCAGTGGTTTTTTCCATCTAACTCCTTCATTTTGCAGGTCCTTCTAGGCACTTCCCAATCCAAGAAAGAGACATAACAGTCAGAGCTTCTCCTTCCCTCCATCAACAAAGTTTAAAAAACACATTTGGTTACCTGGATCTATGAACTTCCCTCTTCTAGTTCTCTTATTTGCTCCTTGATTTTCTTGATTTCTTGCTTGCTAGCCTCTTCTTCCTTGCCTTGTTTGGCTTATCTTCTCTTCCTTACTGTTTGCTACCCCATTTTTACTGTTTGTTGGGCTCCTTCCACCTTGTTGTGTGCCTTTTCTTCTATTTTTTTTCGTTGCCCTGTTTTTGCATTTTTATGACAGCCATCTTCCTCTTCTTTCGCTGCCCTGTTTTGACTATTTTTTGCATTTCTTTGGTCATCTAGTTCACTGCCCCATTCTTTCCTTCTCTTTTTTTTAATTTCCTGTTTACCTTCCTCCCTTTCTCCCCTCCTTTCTTTTTTGTTTCAGCCTTCTTTTGCCTCATCCTTTTTGCTCTTTTATCTTCTTCTTTGCCCTTTTTTGCAAGTTCGAAGAAAGGGTTTGAATAGAAAATAAATCACTCTCCTTTTTTACTTAAAGTTCAATAATAAAAGTTTCATGCTTTCCTTCAAAAGTCCTTTCAAAGGTTGAATTCCTAAAGGTAAGTTGTAAAGTCTTAATAAAAATATCTTTGTTTGAGTGGGGTTTTTAAGTCCCCACTCTCTTCCTCCCCCATTTGGGGAGGTTTGTGTTGTTTTCATCTTCTTTTGTGCTTAGATTAGATGTGCTTTTGCTCATAATATTTGGATCAATCCTCTTAGAATACTAATTGTTAGATTAGCACATTTGATTCATTGAATAAGTTGATTGCTTCATCTTTTAAGTTTGTATCTTTCATAAGTAAATCAACTGCTTAAGGTAGAAATCTTTTGAATCTCACCATAAGGTGGATCAAGAGTGCTCTCTGTCGGAGAGTTTAATCAACCATTTTCACTTTACTTTTGTGCATGATATTGTTTAATCAAGTTAATCAATAAGTAAGACTCTTGAACTTGCAGAAACACAAGTCAAGAGCACTCTCTATCAGAGAGCATCATTCGTTTTGCACATCCTTGCATTAGGCATCTAGATTAGATAAGACTCTTGAACGTTTGTCATAAGACAAGGTCAAGAGTTCTCTCCGTCAGAGAGTTTAATTAATTGACTTAATAAAATCTTTCAACTCACACTCCCTCTAATTAATTTACTTCGTTGATCTCCTTCACCTAGTATGCTCTGCCGACTTTCGAGTTGGGCTCGTACTCAGAATGGTGAACGGACTTGCTAAGACCGCAATAACAACATAATTAAAACTTTTACCCCATAACCAACGCATCGGCGTTGTCTCGATAAAATACTCAGGTAGTGGGAAAATTCCAAGTGTGGGCGCCGGGCAACCCAATCTGGACATAGTTGGTTAAGTTATTGAACACCTAGCTTGTGATTCCAGACAAGTCCATCATGTCTTCGAATGGAGCCACTGAAGGTATTTTCGGTTAGGATTTTCAGACACCTTAAGCAAGATCACCATTAAAATCCTTAAAACTTACCAAGAGCACTCGCACAATCTAATATTCATCGGTTTAAATTCCAGACTTGTGTTTATTTCTTTCAGCGCATTTCAGTTTCATCGACTCCATAAGGCACTGGTCCTTGTTTTGTTTTGCATAATTATGTGATCAATTGGCTATGGCTTAATATAATTATTATCACTGAATGCATAATTGATGTCTAGAATTTAAATTTATCTTTTAATCTCTCATCGCAACGTGGATTGCCTTTTTGATCTTGTGTCATATTCATAATAAGTAAAACACCTTCTAATCATAATAACTCCTAAAAAACACCCTTCTGCATCCGCAAACTTCAAATACACTTTAACAACTTAAGAGCCGTAGAAAACTCTTTTGTAGGGACTACCCCCCTTGGCTTTGTTAGGAGTTAGCCTAAATGGAGGAGCTAGGAGTAGGTGACAATACCTAGCTTTGTGCTTGCCCCCAAGGTCACACCTCTCCCACTTTCCTAAGTGAGGAGATAGCTTTCAATTGATTTCTGCTGCTGGTGTGCAATCGACAGACAACAAAGAGGATTATGAATTGTTTTATGAGGGGATGACATCACCCACATGGGACTCACGCTAATACCAAGTGAGGTAGCGAATGGGTGAAATGGGTGGAACCCTCTCCATAATTTAAAACCTTGGTATGTTTTAAATTGAGTTTGGTAAATTGAAATGAGGAGCAAGCAAGTGGTTTGGTGATGGTTGTATGCCTGCTTGTTCAACTTCCCTAAATATCGCACTCTACATCCTCACCCTCTAGAAGGTTGCACACATCCTTGTTCATTCTGGAGAAAATTGTAAGTTGTTTTTGATGCGTCGACTAGTCGCATTCTACATCCTAGTAGGGGGGGAGATGTGTAATTCCTTTCGTGCTCATTCTACAGATGACATGTGACGTTGCGTTATGTCCAATTCAGTCACATCTCAGGTACTTCAAAGAATTTTCAACGTTCACGTTATTAAATTACAATGTCGATGGGTGAATGACAATAAATGACAGAGGGGAGAAGCCATGACTTAGTGAGATGGCTACAGAGAGACTCTCCTAGGGTCCTAGAGTCCAATTGAGCCTGGCTCAGTCTAGTACCAACCAGGTAAAAAAGTGGGAAGAACTGTTATCATCCTAAAATCCATAGCTCGGTTTCTCCCATAGTGTTTTATTGCAAGGTTAATCCTTGTGTTCTTTTCCTGATGGGCTTGGCCTAGAGCCCTGGCCGTTAGTTGACTGGGAATAATCCCGGTGTCTCTCCCGTCTCATCCACACCGCACATGGATTCAGGGGTTTCTCATCCTCCTGACAAATTTGAGGGTTGTGTTCTCTTTGGGGATGGGGTTACAAGTGATGTTAACATTTGTAATTCTGATCTTTGAGTCCCTTTGAATCAAGAAAAAACCTGAGGTCTTTGGTGGTCGGCCTAAATTTGAAAAAGCTCAGAAAGGAAAGCCCTTTGAATTTTGGGCAGGGATGTCACCATGGATTTAGTTCTGGCTTTGTCCCTTAGGTCGCTGGTGGGAAAGATGGAGTTTGTTAAAATTTCCAGAGTGGATCTTTTGGAATGGATCCGTGATGTTTGGAAACCTTTCATAAAAAACATTCCTCGTGTTTTAGCCTTGGTGAATGGGTGGTTTGTCTTCCATTTCCTCTTAGAGGAAGATCGGCAGGCGATTGAGGAACAATTCTAGGTTAAGGATAAAGGGTCTCTGGTTTTTCTTAGATGGTCAGTAAACTTCGACCCAAGTACTTCCATTCTTCCTAAGAGTCATTTATGGGTGATTTTGCTTGGTTTCCCTCTATTTTGCTGGAACCGTAAGGGCTTCTGAGCGGTGGCCAACTAGATTGGTAAATTTATTCATATTGAAGATTCTCACCTTCTAGGATTTGATCGTATTGCTCCCCATGTTTTGGTCGAGATGGATTCTGGATATGGATCTAGGGCTCCCAAGGGAACTGGATGTGATTTGGGAAGGTGGTACATTTCTCCAAAAAATTGACTATTGGTGGGTGCCCTTCAAATGTTTCCAATGTAGGGGCATTGGTCATTCTAAAGCTCAATGTCACTCGACCATTGCAAAGGAGGAAGGGAGCCCGTCGACAAAGGTGGGCTTGGACCCTGTTGGAGATGCCTGCTTCCCTCTGCCACTAGATCGTGTGGCGGCTCAAGCCCGTCAAAAACTCGTTTCCTCTCCTTCTGAAATTCTTAACAGCTAATGAGATTGCAGTTCATCTCTCTCTTGAGGATGGCTCGACCGAAGCGGTTGCGGAGCTGGTCCCTTCTAATTCAGTCGCCATTCCTCCAGAGGTCAGACATGATGCTATGAGTTGTGGTGGGGAGGCCGGTGGTTTGGTCTCAGATGTCCAAACGACACCTGTCATTGGATCTTGGGAGGAGGGCTCATTGTTTAGTGTGGATGACTTTCCCCCTTTGGCCAGGGATCCTCCAGGCCCCCTCCCTTTCCATCTTTCAAGCTCCCCAATTTCTGAAGATTCCCCCTCCTCGTCTTTGGGTCCTTCATCTTTGAAACCTTTGACCACTTTTTCCAGATGCTCCCTTGATTCTGAGACTATGGATATTGCTTCCATTCGTAGACCATTCGTCATGGTTAGAAAAACAAAGAAAAAGGGAAGGGCTCCCCATAAATCTCCCCCATCCCTTGGATCTATGGATTTTGATACTGTTTTCCTTAACCCGCGACTCTCCTCCTTGTACAATAAAGGACTCCCAAAGGTGGGGGTTTCCTCTCTGTCTGTTTGTCCCAGGGCTCTTAGAGATTCCATAGCCCCCTTTGGTGCCCAAATGATCCTTGTGTCTTTTAATGTGCGAGGGTTAGGAAGAAGACCCAAAAGAGCTTCCCTTAAGGGTTTTTTAGATAGGTACAAGCTTGGAGTTGCCCTGCTACAAGAGACTATGACTGATGGGGTATCGACGTGTGATTACTTCCTCAAAATGAAGCTGTCATGGCATGTCTCAACTTGGGATTCTTGTGGTTTGTCGAGTGGGACTTTGGTTGCCTGGAACCCCCAAGTGGCAAACTTCAAAGCTTTTCTGTCCAAGGCGGGTATTATGATGGAAGGTCATTTTTTTTGTTATGATAAGCTTATCAGAGTGCTCAATATATATGCCCCTATAATAGACAGGATTTCTAGGAAGGCATTTTTAATTCTGGCATTTTGGATGATAACTCTCTCATTGTTGCGGGAGATTTTAACTTGACTCTATCTCCGGATGAAGTCTGTGGGGCTGGCAAGTCTGATGATCCTATTGTTGTGTTCTTTAAAACAAAGCTGGAAGAAATGAACCTGATTGATATTATGTCGAATGTGATCAGTCCCACCTGGACT
Source organism: Pseudotsuga menziesii (assembly GCA_001517045.1). NCBI lineage: Eukaryota > Viridiplantae > Streptophyta > Pinopsida > Pinales > Pinaceae > Pseudotsuga > Pseudotsuga menziesii. The sequence goes on along the minus strand of LPNX010359904.1, from coordinate 83,987 downwards.
AATGGTAGATGTGGCACTACAGGATTGGCTAAGAGTTTGGACATATTTCTTCTGGCGGAGGATCTCTGTGATGCACTTGGCAACTATCGGACTTGGTCTCACGCAGATCATAAGGCGATTCTACTACAACTCGATTTTGAAAAGAAAAAGACTGATTTCCCGTTCAATTTCAATCCAATTTGGCTTGAGGATAAATGTTTTTCTGATTTGGTAAGGGATAAGAGGTCCTCATGGTCGGATCTTCACTTCTTGTCATGTCCCCGGTTTCGACCCCGTTTGCATGATGTATATAATGTAAATAATCATGGTGAGGAGCTAAAGGCAAAAGCCCCACCATCGATTTTGTTGTGTATGTTTCGGCAATGGGGATAATTGCCGGTGGTAGGCTGTGCTATAAGGCACATTATAATACGGCATCATGTAAACCCACACATCAATTAAAATAAACCACAACCAGCTACGGCAGTGCAACGTTGAATGAAAAGGGCATGGTTCCAAAGGATAAGGGGTGGGGGATGTCAAACCTTGGTTATGGGGGAAAAACCCATGTTTTATTACCTTTGTTGTTTGTCACCTTTTGTCTCATCCAACCTTGTCAACCTCTTTAATGCTCAGCTGGTGGTTGAGGAGTTATGGCTGAGGGCATTTATTGCTGAAGTGGTGGTGGTTGTGGGAGGCTGTCAGCCTTACCCAATTGCCCACTCCACCCACGTTGCCCATTCTTCTCCCTCACGCACTCTTCCCTGGTCAGTTTTACACTCTCACCACGATTTTGGTCTGTTGGCTTCTCACGCACAGGCTCTGGGCGATTTTAGTCTCACGCAGACATTTTCTGGGGCTCCACGAGTTGCTGAAGCACCCACGCACTGTAATTCACGTCCTTGCTGATGTTTTGTTCATCCACGGGCAAAATCGGAGTTGCTTTCTCCTCACGCAGGGCCTCTACCGCTGGAATCCTCGCGCAGAAAATCGGGTATGTCTTTCCCATGCATTTTTCTGCTGGGTGCGAGTCTTTCCTCACGCACAAGATGTTTGGGTCGTTTTTCCCATGCCGTGAGCCATGCTCGCTGTTGGTGTTTGGGGCTGTTGTCTTCCCCATGAGTTTTGTCGGCTGTGGGTTCCAATTTCGTTTTGGACCACTGTAGATTGCTAATTCGTGGGTTGAATTTTCCTTGTCTGTCCACGCTGGGAGTTGTTCTTCTCCTTTGTTGGGACTGTGTGAGTTGCCATTAGTCACCCGGAGGAATTGTGTGTGCTGTTGGCTGAATTTTCCTGTTTTGGGACTGTGGACTGTTGTTATCCTTCATGGTGTGTTGTGGCTGCTGATATACCCTGGTTTGGGTGCTGTTGTTGAGTTGTTTTGGCCACGTTAGGGCCAAAACCTACTCTGAGTTTCCTTGTAGGCTGGGGCTGTGTCTCACCTTTCGTTTGGGACTGTCATCGGTCGTTTTGCTTCTTCACATGGCTGTGAAGGGATTATTTTTGCTGCTGGTATGCAGTGGTTGTCCCCTTGGGATGTGCTAGCTTGGCTTGTCTGTTGAAAGCCTGTGAAACCCAGCTGTGTTGGTTTGCTGTTTGTGCCCCTTGGCTATGTATAAGCCTGCAATTGACCCTTATCCTGAAGGAATCATGCCCAGCTCGGGGGTGGCAGCGCTGCTGAGAGATTGATGAGCACGCTGGCCTATGGTTGGGTGGAACGTTGCAGCGACGTAGCTGGTTGCGGGTGAAATTCCTCATCAATAGATAAGTGCCGCTGTTTACTGCATCTCTGTAATTTATATTGGTGTTAAATGAATTATAATGAACATGGAGATTGCTGGAATGTGTGTGTTTGCTTCCGCTGTATGATTGAGATAAATGCATCTGTGTATGCTTAATTCCAGCATTTGTTTTCTGTTTATGTTCATTGGGCATCTTGCCCGGCTGTGTTGATGTGCTCATCGCGTCCTCTTCGCCGGTTGAGGGACGGGGACGTGACACTTCTCCACTAAACTGGACGGGATTACTGAAAAATTACGATGGCTAGAACGTGAAGTCAAAGTTTGGGAAAAAATGAAAAAGAGTGAAGATCGTCGACTATCGAACGAAATCGATGATGAGCTTTAGGTTCTTACGAGCGTGGTGGATGAGCTTTTTTCACATTTGATAGAAAAAAGAAAATCAGTGAATTGGAAGCCCCTCATTGTTTATTATTAAAAAAAAAGAGAAGAAACTCTGCGGCAGAAAAGCAGAGCGATCTGGATGAAGGATGAGGACAATAACTCGAAATTTTTCATCATTTTGCTAATCAGCGTAGGATCACCAATTCTGTATGGGAAATAAAATCTGATGCAGGTGAAATATGCTCTGAGCATTCATCTATCAGCCGAGCAGCGATTGACCATTTTAAGGCCCATTATGAGAAGCCTCGTGATGTAAATATTATGGAGCAATTGTCTACACTTCAGAATTCCCCTCGTTTTTTCTCAGAGGAAGATTGTAGTGCTATTGAAAAACCTGTTACCCTTGATGAAGTGTTGCGTTCACTAGCTTTGTTCGGTCGGGACAAGAGTCCCAGCTCCGATGGTTGGACTGTCGAATTTTTCAAGCATTTCTTTGATGTTTTTGGGCAAGAGATCATTATGGCAATTGAAGAGGTCAGATCCCAAAGGAAAATCAGTGAGCCATTGAACTCGACGTTTCTTACCCTTATCCCAAAGAATGAGTTTCCAGAGTCTTTCAATGATTTCAGACGATTCTCATTATGCAACCTTCTCTATAAAATTATTGCAAAAGTCCTTGTGGAAAGATTGAAGCCTTGTTTGGAGAAGTTTATATCTGCTGAACAATTTGCTTTCCTCTCTGGCAGGCAAATCTCCGATGCTGTAGGGGTGGCACAGGAATGTCTTCTCTCTACCAAAACTCGTAAAAAGACTGCTTTGTTCTTAAATTTGGACCTAGAGAAGGCCTACAATCGAGTGGATTGGTCTTATATCAGATTGATTTTGGTGCAGATCGGTTTCTCTCCTAATCTGGTGGAATCGATTATGAGCGATGTCACCTTTGTACAAAATGCGGTGTTGGTCAATGGAGATCCTTCTGTTTTCTTCAAGGGATTCAGAAGTTTAAGGAAGGGCTTCCCTCTTTCACCCTACTTGTTCAAACTTGCTATGGAAGGCCTTAGTCTGCTCATCAGTCAGGCAAGGTCTCAAGGTTTATTTCCAGGTCTTAAGGTGGTCAAGGGATTGTCCGTCACTCATATACTATTTGTAGATGATGTGCTTATTGTTGGGGTGACTCAGTGACTGAATGGTCGTTTCTTCAGTCATTATTATTGTGTTTCTGTAAAGTATCAAGTCTTAAGGTAAGTGAGAAAAAATCTTTCCTCCTTTATTCTTGCTATGAGACCATATTGAAAGTTTCATTATTAAATCTCTTTCCTTATCATTCTGGATCAATTGAGGAAGGATTGAAATATCTAGGCTTCATCATCAAGCCTAATGGATATGGCCCCAAGGATTGGGAATGGATGTTGAAGGTTGTTTCCAGGAATATTAACTGTTGGGTGTATCGTTATTTATCCTTGGGAGGCAATCGATTTTGATTGAGTCATTCCTTCATGGGATCCCTGTCTATTGGATGACTTTATTCTCTATTCCAGCATCGATTATTACTAGACTGAGATCAAAATTTTTCCATTTTTTATGGTCGGATTCCTTGGAGGCTGGAAAAGTCCATTTGGTAGCTTGGGACTTTTTATCAATCCCCCATGATATGGGGGGATGGGGTCTAAAGAATCTAAGTTATTTTAATGCTGCCCTATGTGCCAAATCATTGTGGAGATGCCTGTTTGACAAAGGTCTGTGGGGTATGTTGATTAAGGCAAAATATCTTAGAGGGCTAGATCCAATATTTTGGATCAGAGATGGTGCTAAGGTAAATTTGGGAGCTTCAATCATTTGGAAAAGCGTAGCTAGAACTTTCCCTTTCATTGCTAATGACCTAAGGTGGTAGGTAGGGCGTGGCATTCAAATTCGGCTGGGAATAGACCCTATTTGTGGGTTGGAGGGAGGCTTTACCTTATCTCAAGATTTGGTGTCTGAGTTACATCGGAATAATGTTTATGATTTGAAGGATATCCAGCGATGTGATGGTGGAAAAATCTGGGCTGACTCCTTGGAGTTGGGTTTAACTAGCGATCTTGCTGATGAATGGGAGCAATTCATTCTGCCCTTGAACCATGGTAATATCTCTATCTCAGACACAGCTGATAAGTTGGTATGGGATTTCAATTCTAGAGACGGCTTTGTGTGAGCAAAGCTTGCCTACCACTCCAATATCACTCTTCATGAATCAGATGCTTCTAAATGGTGGACGAGTTGGTTGTGGAAAGGTGAGTTGCCGCTAAAAAAAAAGCTCTTTATGTGGCTGGTTATCAAGGATAAAATTTTGACCTGGGAATCGCTGCAGAAAAGGGGCTACAAGGGGCCACGAAGATGCCCGCTATGCCGAAGGAATTCTGATGGGACTCACCACCTGTTTGGGAATTGTGATTATTTTGAAAGTTTATGGCTTCTGATTATGAACTGTTTGAAAATTGATTTCTGCTGGAAGAAGAAATCTGTGAGGGTAAACCTCCAGGAATGGAAAAGTAAAAAATTTGTATTTGAATATCTTCCATTTTTCACTTTCTAGGAGGTATGTGTTGCCACCTAATACACACTTTATGACACGGGGAAGTCTCCAACCCGCTTTGTGTGTCCTTGGGGGCAAGTTAGCGCTGGGGACCACTGTCACCACAGTCTACCAACTCCTCCGTTTAGGCCAAATCCCAACAGAGCCAAGGGGGGTAGTCCCTACAGGAAGGTTTATTAACAATTTAGTTAAAGGAATTTTATTTTATTAAGGTTACAAGTTACAAGATCAGTTCCTA
>LPNX010359904.1:0-78920 GCA_001517045.1 Pseudotsuga menziesii | reverse complement strand
TTCTCAAGTCAAAGAGGGAATGCTGGTGCGCTCAAAACAGTGGAAACAAGTCCACCTGTAGCTCCCAGGTCAAACCCCAATGCCCCGGTGCTCAACAAAAAGGACGTAGAACGCCTAGAGACCCCCCACGGTCTTCTACTCCAACTAGCTTCCGAGGTCACTGTTTTTAATCAACCGAAAAAATAGCAAGATGGATGCCGATTAAACTAAAGCCCCCAAACCCCTCCATTTTTCATACCCTTGATCCGAGTTCCCTAAAGGGAGATAACAGAGGGCAGAAGATACACAGATGGATGTTAGGTTGTATATTCCTTCAAAACAGTAAACTCGGTGACAGAAAGTAAAGATCTAACTAAATGCTTTGTTTGAAAAAGAAATGCTTGAAAGTAAACTAATCTAAACAAAATATACTAACCACACATCAATCTCCCTAAAAGAGAAGGTGGGTAAAAAAAAAAGGCTAAAAAAATATTAGATCTACTTGAAAATGAAAGCACAACTACTTATCTACTTCCTAGATCTACTTCCTACCTAATTACAATATGATTACAAATTACTTTGAAAGATTTTAGAGAATACCCACGAGAAGACTCTCCCGAGGCTTACAAATAGCTAGAAAATAGAGTAAGAAGATAAGAGGTTGCACCCTTTTGAAACCGGTTGCAAGTTGAGGAGTTTTAGATGTGATTTGGGCATAACCTCCCCTTGTAAACTGTAAAACCTGCTAAAAACTAGCAAGCGAAGCTTGCTGGAAAATGACAGAAAACTCAAAAGGAAGTTAGAAAATGTTAGAATAAAAATACAGAAATTTTACAGAAAAAATCTGGGTTTTAAAATATCAGAAAATTGAATATTAGAGGGTTGAAAATTGCATTTCCAGCCACCTAAAACACAGTAAAAAATCAAATCTGAAATATATAATAAAAATATAACATGGATCTATTAAAGGAAACTAGATTTTGCTACGAAACAATAACAAAACTACTATTTCCTAAAATAGAAAACAAGATTGGAGATTAGGGCCTTGGAGGGAGAACTTTTCCAAGCTTGGATCCCTGTAAAGATTTTAGCTAAAGCTGCAAAACTCACACATAGAGATGAGAACACCATAAATCATGCAAAAACCTTTGCAAAATCTTACAATGTTAATCACAAGTGCAAATAGAAAAACTTCTACCTACAAGTCTCTCCACAAAAACCCTTGTGGAGAGCTTCTATGATAAATAATGCAACAATGACCAACCATAAACGGTTACCTCACTCTTCAAGCCACAAAATGGGTGCACCAACAAATGTATCCTCCAAAGATTGATGTATTATAAACCCCAATAGGGCAACAACATTACAATAGCCAAAGAAAACTTGAGAGAGAAGAATAAAGAAGAGAGGGGGAAGAGGGAGTATTTTGGTAGCATAACCATGCTCCAAAGAATATGATGATAAAATGATAGGAGGGGCCTCTCTTTTATAGTTGAAAAGATCTCAAACCCACTCCCAAATCAAGGGTCCAAAACATGGATCTAAACTCTAGCTCTCCTCCACCTTTAGATCTAGGTTTGTTGACTATGCAAGCCATCTACCAATCATAAGCAAGGGTGCCTTTTCAAATCAATGGTCAAAAAGATAAATCCATGTCACAATGAAGCTTAACCCTTAGATCTAGGGTTTCCATGACTCAAGTGGGGCCCCCTTTTGACTCAAATTTTAATTTTTTATTGTTTTAATTTTTTATCTTTTAGTTTTTATATTTTATTTAATCTTTTATTTTTAAAATTTCTATCTTTTTATTCTTTTATTTTTTAGCTTTTATTTTTTAATTTTATTTTAAATCCTTTTTTATTTTATTTTTTATCTGGGGCTTCCTTTAACTCAAATTTTGATTTTTATTATTTTTATTTATTAATCTTTTATTTTTTATTTTTATTCTTTTATTTTTTATTTTTTATCTGGGGCTTCTTTTGACTCAAATTTTGATTTTTTATTCTTATCTTTTATTTTTTTTTTATTTTTTTTAATCTTTTATTTAAATCTTTTACTTTAAACCTTTTATTTTTTATCTTTTATTAAGACAAGAGGGGCACCCCACTTGGGAAATCTTCAAAAAATTATTTTGACCATGGGGGGTTTATTTAAATAAAAATTAACTATGATTAGCCACCTCCCAAACTTAATTACCATGGCCTTTATTTGATTTTTTCCTTCAAAATCAAATAATTTAATTTTCCACCCTTGGAAATTAAATTAATTTCCCAGGAAAAAATACCTTGTCTTAACCAAAATTGGTCTAACTTCCCAACTCCTTGCCAGAATGACACGGGACTTGAACCAATGGCTTAGGGAGTGTCATAGCATTTTCATTTGCATTTATAGCCCCTATTACAAAATGCCAAGGTTCAAGAGATTACATTATTACATCAAAACTTAATTAATTAACCACCAAATGGTAAAGTTAATTAATTAAGAAAAAGTCAAAATAGAAATTAAAATCCTAACGAAATTCCGCAAGACTACAAGATATGGCTAGCATGGTCATGGACAACAACTTGAAACCTTAGCCACCTCATGGGCTTGATTATCAGAACGCCAATTCACCACTTTGGAGGATTGGTGAGTGAAAAACCCAACCAATTAAAATTGTTAATTAACAAAATTAACTGGAAGGGGAAAAAACACTAGGTGAAGAGGACTTCCCTGATAATAAAGTCCATGGTGGCATCCTTAGAGGAATGACCCATGATGACATATAAAGTTACATTAATTATCCCACGCAGGGGAGCGGACATTTCGTGTACAAAAGGGGCATAATTGCTCTGCTGAGTGAAAAATCCCAAGAATTTTTTCATGGTACAAACTGCACATAATGTACATCTTCAATGTACATGAGGTTGCCACCTAGTCAAAATAGGTGGGCAACAGTATGGAAGGCCAGGAAGGCTTTCTTGTTTTCTAACTCTCTTCAAAGGGTGGAGGTTACCTATGCCAAGACCCTCTCCACAGTCTTAGATTGGCATAAAGTGAAACCAGTAAAAAGTACAAGGGATCTCTCCCCCCCTCCATTCCTGAAAAATATGCCCTTATTTCTCTTTGATGGTGCCTCAACAAATGGATTCTGTGGTGCAGGGTTCGTCTTAAATTTGGATGCGGGTAAGGTGATCAAAGGCTGGCTAAATGCTGGTAGGGGATCTAATACTAGAGCTGAAGTTATTGGATTATGGAGTGGCCTCTTTGTGGCAAGGCTATGGGGTGTAAAAGATCTTCATGTGGCTGGTGATTCTCAAGTGATTACCCATTGGGAATTAGAGAAAGCCCATGTTTTATCTCTGAAGTTATTCCACTGGCTAAATGAATCCAGAAGATTGATGAGAGAGTTCAATAGCTGTTCTTTCTATCACATCTATCGTGAACTAAATGTGGATGCTGATGTTCTGTCTAAAACTTCGTTGGGGGAGATGGATGGTAGAATTCACCTCTCATACTTTGTGGATGGCTACTGTCTACGTAGGGACTCGGTGAATTTTGCCAGATAATTCTTTCCTTCTCTCTGCTATTGACTGTCATTTTGATCCCTCTGAGCTTCCATATGTTTCTTGTTGTCGACTATCTCTCGTTTTCTGGCACTGAAATATCCCAAATCTAGATATTTTCTATTTCTAAGCAAATATGCTGATACAACTGGGCATGCAAAAATCCCTATTTTATAGGAAAATTTAGGGTTAGGGTTTGTGAGATAGAATGAACACTTACCACTGATAAGCCGGCGAAACTGCTTCGGAGAAAGTATGCAAGCACCGAGAACTGGATCGGAGATGGGCAGATCTCTTCTGCTTCGAGTGAACCCCCAGCAGCAAGAACCCCAGTCAGAAAAGGGTGACGCTTTCAGTGAAGGAGGTGTCCGATGAAGCTGCCGATTTGCAGGGCTGATAGCCTTCCCGTGCCGGAGAGAATGCCTGGTACATGTGGGATTTCTGAGACCTCTAGGCAGGATAGCGACTTGCTTCTGAGAGACAGCTACTCACGCCCCTGGAATCCTGAAACTGCTGATAACTATTCCGGATGAGCACGAATGGATCTGATAATCACCGAGTACCAGAGTATGATGCTAATGATGAGAATGGTGCCTGAGTTTCGGAGTAAAACCAAGATCTGAAGGCCCAGCAACTGATTAGGGCTTTAAAGCTGAAAACCCCCTCTTACGGCTGCACACGTGTCCCTGCAGCGATCTATACCATATACTGGATAACTTATAAATGAATGAATGAAGAACAAGTGGTGAACCTGTATGGCTTACCTTGAATAAGACTAGGACAGATGTTCCATTGCCGAAATCCCATTAGCTGAAGACTCCGTCTCCAACCCCAACTGCTGTGTGGCACGCTGTGCTGCTATCCAAGAGCTCCCAAAATAATCATAATCCAAAAGTGAAGTCTCCTTTCGCTTGATCCTCTTTTTATAATGTTCAACTACGAAAACCCTAATCTTTGACCTAATTAGGTCACTTTATCTTCTAATTTGCAGTTGACTTGCATGCATGCGGATGGAGACTTAAAGAGTGCATGCATCATTAAATAATGCTTGGATGGCATGCACGAAGGTGGCCTTTTGGCCCCGGTTGCCCTTCTTGACCTAATGATGATGCCTTAGATCTTCTATGGATGGCATCAGTCCTTAGCTGATTCCCTAGCTGTCAGTAACCGCTCGAACCCACAGGAATCACATAGGTTAGCGGTTTTGGGCCTCAAGGACTAATTGGAAGAGGACATTATAGATGGCCTCCAAGAAAGTGCTGTTAGTAAAGGATTTGTGGCACTTATTATCTGTGCAGAACTATTCCACATGTTTTTGATGCTTAGTTTTTGTGACTAAGTGTATGTAATCTCGCCCTTGTTGACCGTAATGGTCCATATCGGTGATCCGGCGTTCTCAAGTCTGTGTACCATTCTACTATGAAATCTGGCAAGTCAGCAAATATATGTGTCTGTTATTTGGCTTTGTGGCGTGGACTGTAGTGTAATGGCGTTTTTTCAGCTTTTCGGAAGCAACATTTAAATAATAAAATGTTTTAATTTTTCAACTTTGAAAAAAGGTGACGTCAACCATGTGAGCTTCACGCCAATCCAAAATCAAACTCGTGCGTGAGTTGAAGTGGGCCCTCGCGCTTGGTTGAGTTGGCATTTAAACATTAGATTGACTTGGAATTTGGGAGAGATCTCCTTCCTAAGTCTAAGGCAAGATCAACTCAAGTATTTAGTGCATGATTGAGGTGGATTTTGGTAGGTGATGAGTCATACATTATTGAGATATGCACCCCTCATTTCTGGTTGCTAACTTGAGTTGTGTGTTAATGCATGGATGGGTGAGTTGTGTGTAAATGCATGGATGGGTTGATGGGGAGGTTTGGAGAGGTGGCGCCTCCTACATAAGATCCAACCAATTAAGATCCAACAAACCAGGATCCCACAAATTAATCTTTCAACTCTTGTTAACTCTTTCTTTCTATGGTAGTTGTTTGGTGCATCCCCATGGGTTTGTAAACTCTATAAAAACAAGTTCTTTTTCCTCAATCCAGAGGAACCTCTTCTCATGTAATTTGTTTATTGTTATCATTTGAATAAAGTTGAAGGCTTTGGAGGCTTACAAGTGTGATTCTGTGGGTGCATACTTTTGGTGGATGAGGTGATATTGCTTCATTTCTATCATGCTTTATTTTTTCATAATCAATTTGGCTTAGAAGGTTATCTTAAAGCACATAGAGTAAATATTTGCAGTTGTAAATTTATTTACTTACTCTTTACTCTTAAAGATTTAAGAAGGCATGTTTTATTAAGTTGTAGCTCATGCTTTTTTTATTTCTAATCGTGAAAAGTACCAGATCTAATATATTTGTTGCAAGTGTGATAGCTTTTGTTTGCAGATCACAATCCCGAGCAAAAGGTTGAGCTAAGTTGCATCTCCTTTTCTTGAATCTAGATCAAAACACTTATGGTTTCACCTTCAAACTTCCAAGTTTTCCAAGAGATTCAAGCTTGGGTAGTTGTTTCCACTTCTTTCGACAAAAAACCGCAACTCTTTCTCAGTTACTTTATTTTTGCAAGTTAAAATCAGATCTATAAGGCTAATCATTCTCGTTTTACTTGCTCTCATTTCTAGATCTAGGAAGTGTTTCAATTTTACATTTAAAAGCTTGGATCTAGTTAGTACTTGAAGTAGCATAATAGTTCTATCTTTGCACAAGTACTAAGTGTAATTTTTTTAGTGGAATAATGGCTCCCACACCCCCCTGCCCCAATTGGAGACACCCCCTTGCCCCAATTGGAGAAGCCCTATATCGCCTAGTGTGTGATTGATTTTTGATTTACCGCTTTCTTTTAAGTTCTAGATTAGTTCAAAAGTTTTTTGCATCTAGTTAGATATAATTACCAGTATTTGTGTTTGTTTTATTTATAGATCTAGCCCTGTCTTGACGTCCCGGGTAAGGCTTTGTCCTGAAAGAGATCCTTGACTGTGGTTTCCTTATATGCAAAACTGATATAACTAGATTGATCATATGGGCTGGGTTGCTTGGATCCCAGTCGGTGTGGAGCTTATATATTTATATCTGTAGATTTTGGTTGGCATCGTTATTCTCCCTGATGCTTTGGGATTGTTAGATCTGAGTATATATATTTTGGACTACTGTTCCATTTTTTTTGTTGACTCATATACCAACATTGTCTAGGGATTATTGATTGTTATCTTGTAATATGTTGTTTTCTATCGTTTTTCATGGGACCAGGATGTTAGTTCCCTAGTTATAGACTTTTGTTGGATCACTATATGGTTACTGATGTCGGTCTAGGGGTTTGTCTTATCCTGTTTGTCTAGACTTATTTGGGGCATTATGATGGTTAGATGTTTTTATCTGTATCAGACCATCTTGATATATACTAAATATAGGATAGTGTTTGCTTGTGAAAAAAAAAATACACATGTGACTTAACTAAATGACTTAAGCCATTTTATTCAGTCACTGACACAAAGCACTATGCCAAGTATGACTTTATATGACCATTTAATAGTAATACATATATTCTATCAAATGCATGCATAACCAAAAATATATTTTTAATAATGCAAGTGCGAGGCTAAAGCAAAATAGTAGAGAAACTTTAGCTATGTGATAAACAATGTAATGGAATATAACTGCACTGCACCCAAATTGGTTCATGGAAATGGTAGAAAGGAAAGGAAAATATGTAATGGTTTTGAAATCAAATATTTAAACCATATAATTGTATATTGCAATAAAGATATACCTATGTTTTCCAAGAACAATGCCACATTCATCTGCTCGTTTTAAGCCAATATCTTCTGGAGAAAGAATTTCATATGTACCTTTGAACTTGAGCATTCCATCCTGCAAGAACAACAAAATGCAAATGTAAATTCATTGAAAACTAAGCTAATCGTGAATTATAGCATATTATTCTCTTGTGGAGTCTATACTTCGCCAATTCAGCATTAAATCTAACTCAAATGCATTCAAAAATAAACTAAATACAAATCTATAAGTATGGACGTAGGTATGTGGCATAGTGACCTTTGTAAAAGCAAGTAATACTATGCAAACAAATAGAAGATACATGATATGGATTATATTAATTGCCAATGGGAAAGGAACACTACGAAAGCCACAATTTTTAATCCATTCCTAATATCACCTTATTCTAAATTCTAAAACAGGTTCGGTATGTTCGTAGATATAAGAAAGACTGAAAATTTCAAATATGGGTTATACAACAACTGTCCAAGATTCATGAGTTCTCTTTGGACTAGGACAATTCACTGTATAAAGATTGTGTTACCTACTAAGTTGCACTAAGTTGGATTTCTAAATGAGTTGCCAAAGACGAACAATTACTTGTTCAAATTTCAAGTTCAAAAGTCCATGCAAGCCTTCTTAAGCCCTTTTTAAAAAACAAAAATTTAACATGTTCATACCCCGTGGGAAACTGTAATAAAATGAGTTAGCATGATGACTTTATGTATAAGGTTTGGTTTCCTAGGACTTATTAATCAATGCATTATTTCAAGGTGTTTTTTCCTTGTTAATTATATATCATTTTTAAGCAATAAATAATTTTTGAGTTTTTTACCCAAACCACCTAAGCTGGAATAATTGCCTTGGTGGTTAGGCATTGGGAGGTTATTAAAACCTATGTGTCAATGTATATTACCATGCTAATCATTATTTTGAGTCATTATGAACATATCCAAAGTCCCGCGTAGGTTTTTCTTAATTTCGGGAACACATAGGGGCAACTACAAGCCTGTGTAATGTCCTCATCTGATGAGGCATCGAGGACCAAAACCGCTAACCTATGTGATTCCTGTAGGTTCGAGCGGATACTGATAGTTAGGGAATCATTTAAAGATTGATGCCATCTATATAAAATCTAGGGCATCATCATGTTATCACCATTAGGTCAAGAAGGGCCAAAGGCCACCATCTAAAAATTATTTAATGATGCATGCACTCATTTAAGTCTCCATGCGCATGCATGCAAGTCAACTGCACATTAGAAAATAAAGTGACCTAATTAGGTCAAAGATTAGGGTTTTCGGAGTTGAAAGTTATAAAAGGAAGATAAAGTGAAAGGAGACTCACTTTTGATGATTATTATTTTGGAGCTCTTGAATAGCAGCACAGCAGTTGAGGTTGGAGACGGCGTCTTCAGCTAGCGGGGTTTCGGCAGTGAGATATCTGCCCTAGTCTCATTCAGGGTAAGCCATACAAGTTCACCATTTGCTCTTCCATTCATTCATAGTTATCCAGTATACTACAGAGATTGTTGCAAGGCACGTGTGCAGCTGTAAGGGGTTTTCAGCCAGAAAGCCCTAATCATTCGCTGGGTCTTCAGATCTCAGTTTTACTTCGCAACCCATGCACCATTCTCATCATCGGCATCTTACTCCAGTACCCGGTGATTATTAGATCCGATCGTGCTCATCCTGAGCAGTTATCAGTCATTTCGGGATTAGGGGGGCGTGAGCAGCTGCACCTCTAGAACAATTCGCTAGCCTACCTAGAGACCTCAGAACTTCCGCATGTGCCAAGCATTCTCTCCGGCATGGGAAGGCTATCAGTCCTGCAAATTAGCAGCTTCATCGGACACCTCCTTCACTGAAAACGTCACCCTTAGCTGATCTGGGGTTCGTGCTGCTGAGGTTTCACCGGAAGCAGAAGATATCAGTTCATCTCCGATTCAGCTCTTGATGCATGCATACTCTTTCAGGAGCAGTCCAGCCATCTTATCAGTGGTAAGTGTTCATTCTATCCCATAAACCCTAACCCTAATTTTTGCTATAAAATAGGGATTTTTGTATGGCAGTTTGCATGCCTGGTTGTATCAGTGTATTTGCTTAGAATTAGAAAATATCGGAATTTGGGATATTATAGTGGTATCAGAGCTATCTTCTTGGCCAGCTGTGGGCTTAAGAAATGAGACATAGATGAATACAGAAGGAGACCCTTTTGTAACCTATAGGAGAAGAAAGAGTAGATACACGGGGTAATTTGAGGATATCCAACTAGAGGATATCAGCTCAGACATGGAACAAACAGGTACACACTCTGATAAGGGAAAAGGAACGGGAGAAGAGGATGATAGGATGGAGTTTTACAACTTAGTATCTGCATTGCAAAACTTAGCCAAAGGGAAAAAAGATGTACTCAATGCAATCAATAGATTATCTGCGAAACTAGAAATAGGTATCAACAGTACACCTCCCTCACCGGTAGATCGAGGATCTACAAGAAGCAGTGGAAAGGTTGTGTACATTAATATACAGAATACACTGCAAATATATAGCAGACCTTCCAACAGGCCTACCATGCCTCACTTCTTGGCAGATACAGTAGATGGTCCGGTCATGCAGGTAGAACCTAGCGAACCTTTTGGGGCTTATTTGCAGGAATATAGAGACTTAGGGGATGAGTTTCATGCTGCCATGTCTTTTTCGGATTTCTGCAACATGAAGAGTAGGAACAGGTCCAGGAATTTCAATAAGGGATTCAATCACAACTATGAGTTGCAAAAGACCTTGGGCAGGTTGACCATCCCAAACTTTGATACGACTCGCGGAGGTTCAGCGAGGATATGGGTTCAAAAGTTGGATACCTATTTTCAATTCAATCCCGACAGAAACAGATGCCATTAAATTGGCTACACTCCACCTGGACGGAGAGGCTCACGAGTGGTGGTACCACGGATTGGTGACATTGGGTCACAACACCATACACTCCTACGGTGAGTTCACTCAGAAGCTCATGGAGTGGTTTGATAGGAAGGATCTGTTGTCCGCCGATTGCACACCAGCAGCAGAAATCAATCAAAAGTTGTCTCCTCACTTAGGAAAGTGGAAGAGGTGTGACCTTGGGGGCAAGCACAGAGCTAGGTACTGTCACCTACTCCTAGCTCCTCCGTTTAGGCTAACTCCTAACGAAGTAAAGGGGGGTAGTCCCTACAAAAGAGTTTTCTATGGCTCTTAAGTTGTTAAAGTGTTTTTGCAGGTTGCGGATGCGGATGGGTGTTTTTTAGGAGTTATTATAATTTAAAGGTGTTTTATGAATTATGAATGTGACACAAGATCAAAAAAGCAATCCACATTGCAACAAGAGATTAGAAGATAAAATTAAATTCTAGACATCAATTAGCATTCAGTGATAACAATTATATTAAGCCATAGACAATTGATCATATAATTATGCAAAACAAAACAAGGACCAGTGCCTTATGGAGTCGATGAAACTAAAATGGGCCAGAGAAATAAACACAAGTCTGGAATTTAACCAATGAATGTTAGATTGTGCGAGTACTCTTGGTAAGTTTTAAGTATTTTAATGGTGATCTTGCTTAGGGTGTCTGGGAATCCTAACCGAAAATCATTTCAGTGGCTCCGTTCGAAGACATGACGAACCTGTCTGGAATCACAAGCTAGGTGTTCAATAACTTAACCAGCGAGTGTCCAGATTGGGTTGCCCAGCGCCCACACTTGGAATTTGCCCACTACCTGAGTATTTTATCGAAACAACGCCGGTGAGTTGGTTATGGGGTAAAAGTTTTAATTATTTTGTTATTGCGGTCTTAGCAAATCCGTTGACCGTTTTGAGTACGAGCCCAACTTGAAAGTCGACAGAGCATACTAGGTGAAGGATATCAACGAAGTAAATTAATTAGAGAGAATGTGAGTTGAAAGATTTTATTAAGTCAATTAATTAAACTCTTCAACAGAGAGCGTTTTTTACCCTGTCTTATGACAAAGGTTCAAGAGTCTTATCTGATCTAAATGCCTAATGCAAGGATATGCAAGACTAATGATGCTCTCCGATAGAGAGTGCTCTTGACTTGTGTTTCTGCAAGTTCAAGATTCTTACTTATTGATTAACTTGATTAACAATATGATGCATGAAAGTAAAGTGAAAATGGTTAATTAAACTCTCCGACAGAGAGCACTCTTGATCCACCTTATGGTGAGATTCAAGAGATTTCTACGTTAAATAGTTGATTTACTTATGAAAGATACAAACTTAAAAGATGAAGTAATCAACTCACTCAATGAATCAAAACTGGCTAATCTAACAATTAATATTCTAAGAGAAATGATGCAAGTATTATAAGCAAGATCACATCTAATCTAAGCACATAAGAAGATGAAAACACCACAAACCTCCCCAAATGGGGGAGGCTGGGAGTGGGGACTTAAAAACCCCACTCAAACAAAGATATTTTTATTAAGATTTTACAACTTTCCTTTAGGAATTCAACCTTTGAAAGGACTTTTGAAGGAAAGCATGAAACTTTTTATTATTAAACTTTATGTAAAAAAGGAGAGTGATTTACTTTTATTTGAAAAACCCCTATTCAAACTTGCAAAAGGGGAAAAGAGGAAGACGAAAAAGAGCAAAAGAACAAGGCAAAAGAAGGCTGAAACAAAGGAAAAAGAAGGGGAAGAAGGGAAGGAAAAAGACAAGAAATTAAAGGCAAAAGAATGGAAGGATAGGGCAGCGAATTAGATGACCAATGAGCTGCAAAAAATAGTAAAAACGGGGCAGCGAAAGAAGAAGAAGATGGCTGTCATAAACTTGCAAAAACAGGGCAGCGAACTAAACAATCGAAGAGCGGCAAAAATGGTGAAAACGGGGTAGCGAACAAAGAGGAAGATGGTTGTCATAAATTTGCAAAAACAGGGCAGCAAAGAAAAGTAAGAAAAAAAGGTACACAAGAAGGTGGAAGGAGGCCAAATCCAACCTAGAAGAAGGGGGAGAAATCACTCAATAACAAACAAAAGGTGGGATCAACCTCCGAACAAGGTGACCACTAGAAGCACTAGTCCCGAAACCATCCAGACTAGCTGGATGTACGCAAGGATGCTAGTGGAGAAAGAGAAGTAGCCACAAAATAGTGTGGCGCTTGGGATCAAATCCCAAGCTACTTTCTCAGGTCAAAACCAACATGAGATACATAGAAAGAATGGAGAGAAGAAAAACTTAGATAAAACTTGAAAAAGTGACCGGAAAGATTTCTTTTGTTTGATGATGGATGAGGCAAAGAACTTGTGCTTCTTGATCTTCCTGAAAGAGAATGACTTATTGTGGAACCTGCAGAATGAATATCAACCATGAAAGAATCCCTGTATACCGGACAACACCTGAAAACAACACAACTTCAAGAGAAAAGCATGGATTATAAATATAGTGCTAGATTGTTATCCTTCAACAATAATATAACCAAATACTTAAGAATCAAGAGAGCAGGGTGTAAAAAAAGGTATCACCTAACAAGATGAATCATGACCACAAAACGCTTCCGCATTGATCTCCAAAGTCATAAACTTTATTAAACTTTAAGCAAAATGTTACAATGAAAATTCTCCAGAGCTTCTATGCCAAAAATCCCATGAAGAAGAGAGTGCAAAGCACCTCTCTTTATACAAAAAACCAGCAACCTACAACCCTAAAACGAATTGGCAATGATTGAGAGCCAATGGACTTGACACCAAGTCGAATTCCTGTTAATTCCTGGCTTGGAGTGCGAAATCTATTCAAGAGACTTGAGCTGCAATAAAGGAGACTGGGGAGGTGGCCTCCACCTTGGCAAGGCACCCCCCACTCTTTCTTGGAGAAATCACCTATCAAATCAGAACCGGCCAAGTTCATTTGCCTGATTAAAAAACAAATCTATGTGAGCTTCTTGACTGAGATATGCAGGAGTTGAAGACTGATATAAAGTAAGCGTTGACGTGGCCATCCACTCAATCCTTATTGGCGAACTGAAGTGGCATGGATTCAAAGAGGGGCCCATACTTAATTAGCGCAACCTCCATACGTGCCAGCGTGAGCTTCACAACAGCTTGTGTATTAAACTTACCTTCACGTCATCCATTTTTTATGAAATAATTCGCTGCCTTGTACAATTCGCAAACATGATTTAAAACATTTGAAATATATGCCAAGGTTTAAGTTATGTGTAGTGGATAGGGGACCACACATTCCCATTCCGATTTGTCACTTCACTCCATACATATCAGCGCAACCTTACACCCGTGCTAGCGTGAACCCCATGCCAATGCTCACGATTTCCACTTTTTAATAATAATTCGTAGCAATGGGATATACCATGGTTTAACATTGTAATTTATTTAAAACATATTCAAAGCTATGAAGAGAGGCCCACCACATTAGCGCATCCCTCACTTCATATTGGTTCAGCGTGAGTCCCCTCACGTCATCCACTTCATTTTGCAAATCACGCCATGCCATACGGTTTTTATAACATTCTATTGGTTAAGTGGATGGGCCCCACTAATCCCACTCACCACTTCATGCTTACGTGAGACCCACTTACCCTCACGTCATACTCTTTATGGAATAATTCAAACTTTGAATTTAAACCAAAATCTAATGCTTGCCATGTCATCTCTCTTCTTAGTGAAGTCGTTTAACCATGGGGACCCATGCCAAGTCACTTTATCATTATTAAAATAATGATTTTTGACTTTTTAATTATTTTGACCAAGGTGCATTATGTCCACTTTTAGCATTTAAACGCTGCTCTGGTGCTCAATTAGCTGAATGATGACTTACGGGGTGCTTCAGCTGACCAGGTGATGGTGAAAGTGGCCTTTGGGGTAATGATGCTGCTTCGGGCTTGAAAAAGAGCCCAACCATGCCGAAAACGGACTCCGGATCACTCTTTTATTACATTTTGAAATTTTCTATTTAAACCATTAAAAAATGACTTAAAAAACAGAAAAAATAATTTTTCACGGAATCCAACGAAACTTCAGGGGGACCTAGTACATGTTCATACGACTTAATCGGAATGCCTAGCATGACAAAAAACACTGACATGAAGGCTCTAATAACCTCCCAAGGCCGAAACACCAAGGCAACTACCCCAGCTTTGGAGGAGCGAGTGAAAAACTTAGAAATTATTGGTCGTTTATTCAAAAGCCAATAATAACCAAGGGAAAAAACACTTTGGGATAGTCGGCTTGATGCCCACATCTGGGAAGCCGAGCCTTTTATAAAATTTAAATGCTAGGACATTTTTTACATTTTCCCCAAGGGGGGTATGAACATATACTTTACAAAAATAAAAAGCTCAACCAAAAACTGGCTAACTCTGGAACACACTGAACTTCTGAACTCTGGAGATGAGCATTCATCATGCTTGATAACTGGCGGCTCAATAGGAAGTTCAACTATTGTACAAAATAGTTGATAACAGGATCCAGAGATACATTTCAGGGAGTTGGCTCAACTCAAACAGACAGGTAGTGCAGAAGCCTTCATCTCAGAATTCCAAAGGATAGCGGTCATGGTAACAGATGTGTCAAAGAGCAGGTTGACTATGTTATTCACTGAGGCCCTAACAGAGCCACTACGGGGATGGGTGAAAGCCTACAAACCCTCACTCTACAGGATGCCATTAGCAGAGCTAGAGATCTACAGGATTCAGTCCCCAAGAGGAGGTTCCCGCTCAAAACCAACTTTCCTGTTAGGGACAAGGATAAGAAACCTTTCCAGCAGGATGTTCCCAAGAAAACATGGTTAGACGAGGACACTAGGAAAGACTTGAGGAGGAAGAAACTATGTTTCACTTGTCAGAAACCATGGGTACCAAGACACAGGTGTGTAGGGAAGGCGAAGGCTCACTACATCGAGGTATATTCGGACAGTGATGAGGATGACTATGAACAGGAGGCCACAGAAGAACTATAGGCAGCTGAGGAAGAATCACACTAGGGTGATACACCAGAGGGAGTCATTGCTACATTATCTGGAGTACCAAGATTCCATACTCTCAGGGTAACTATTAGATGACAGATTCCTTCTATGTAGTAGATGTATCGGATACTCATGTAGTATTGGGTGTTCAGTGGCTTTATTCCATACGGAAATACACTACAGACTACAGGGCAATGAAAATGGAATTCCAGGGGCCAGACAACAAACGAGTAGTTTTGAGGGGCATGAACACTTATCCCCAAAAACTGGTCTCGTAACAGAGAATGGAGGCAGTACTCCGACAAGATGATATAGAATGCACGGCAGAATGTTTGGTCACCTTTAGGAAACCCCCAGAAACCAGCACACGACACCCAAGTGACATTCAGGCCTTGCTATAGAAGCATGAAAAGGTTTTTCAGAACCTTCCATCAGGTAGACCGCCAGACCGAGGCTTTGAACACATTATTGAGCTAGAGGAGGGGACACAAGCAGTCATCATCACTCCTTACCGGCATCCCAAAAGATACAAGGATGAGATCGAGAAAAAAATCTGAGAATTACTGGAGCTTGGATACATTCGGCCCTGTTCTAGTCCCTTCGCATCCTCAGTAGTATTGGTCAAGAAGAAGGATGGTACACTGTGAATGTGCATCGACTATCGAGCACTCAACAAAAAGACCATTAAGAACAGCTATCCCATCCCTAGAATTGATGAACTCATGGATGAACTTCAGAGAGCCAAATACTTCTCCAAGATTGATCTTCGCTCGGTGTACCATCAGGTCCGAGTAAGGAACCAAGACATCTCCAAAACAGCTTTTCGCTATCATTATGGTCACTATGAGTTTTTGGTCATGCCTTTTGGACTTACCAATGCTCCAGCCACTTTTCAGTCATGCATGAACCATACCTTCCGAGTTCAGCTACGTAAGTTTCTGCTAGTATTCTTTGATGACATCCTAATTTACAACAAAACATGGGAGGAGCATCTGAAACACCTGAACGAAGTACTAAGCATTCTAGAAGAACACTTGCTTTACGCGAAAATGTCCAAGTGTGAATTTGGCATGAAGGAAATGTTGTACCTAGGGCATATAATCAATGAGGAAGGAGTACAGGTTGACATGGAGAAAATCCGAGCTATCAGAGATTGGCTTGCGCCAAAAACAGTCACAGAATTGAGAGGTTTCTTAGGACTATGCACCTATTACCGATGGTACATTAAGGGATTCTCCCAATTTGCAGCACCCCTCACAGATCTCACAAAGAAAGGGAGCATTCACTTGGACAGACTTGGCACAGAAAACTTTCGAGGAGATGAAAGTTATTATGAGTTCCTGTCCAGTTTTAGCATTACCAGACTTGTCACAACCCTTTGTAGTGGAATGTGATGCCTCAGGGGAAGGGTTAGGAGGAGTATTGATGCAAAATCATCACCCTATTGCATTAGAGAGGCGTAAATTGAAGAACTACGAGCGTCACTACTCCATATATGACAAAGAGATGCTAGCCATCTTACATGCTCTCACGAAATTCAGACAGTACCTAATGGGCAGTAAGTTCAAAATCAAAACATATCACAACAACCTCAAGTATTTCCTGGAGCAGAAGGAACTGAATGAGCGCCAACAGAAATGGGTTAGCAAAGTACAATCCTACGATTTCGAGATCGAGTATGTAAAGGGTAAGAATAATGTAGTAGCTGATGCATTATCCAGGCATCCCGCCTCACTATCTCTCAGGAGTATATCCACAGATTGGAGGGCACTTCTCTTAATAGAATACTCCAAAAATAAATTTGCTTGCGAATTATTGGATGGACAAATTTAGGATGATAGGTACAGGATTGTTGAAGACATCATCTATTACAAGAACAGGATATACCTCGTCTCAGAATCCACGTTGAGGAAAAAGATCATTCAGGCAGCACATGACTCTCCATTATTAGGACATCAGGGTTTCTTGAAGACCTACAGACAGATCCGAGAGAGGTTCTCATGGAAGGGCCTCAAGGGGGAAGTTATGCAGCACGTACGGGAATGTAACATCTGTCAACAGAACAAGATTGAGAACATTCATCCAGCAGGGTTGCTTCAGCCACTACCAATTCTAGAACAGAAGTGGGAAAGCGTCTCTACGGACTTCATTACAGGGTTGCCCAAGGTCCAAGGGCGAGAATGTTTATATGTAGTAGTTGATAGACTGACCAAGTTTGCACATTTCTTTTCTATATCATCAGATTAATCTGTAGCTCAAGTAGCTGAGTTATTCTTCAGGGAGATCTTCAAGTTACATGGGTTACCTAAGACCATTGTCAGTGATCGGGATAGTAGATTCATAGGTGCCTTCTGGCAGGAACTATTCAGATTAGTAGGGACCAAACTGGCTACCAGCACGAGTTATCATCCTCAGAGCGATGGACAAACTGAAATAGTCAACGAGTGGATTGAAGGATATCTGAGGAACTACGTAATAGGGAAGCAACGAACCTGGATCAAATGGCTACACTTAGGGGAGTACTACTACAATACTACCTATCACATGTCTACTAGGATGACTCCTTTTAAGGCATTATATGGCTATGAGGCCTTGGACTATGTAGATTTGGCATTTAGAGACAGCATGGCTCCTAAGGCAAAGGATTGGATACAGGACAGTCAAGATATTCTTAAAATCTTGAAGGAAAACTTACAGACAGCCCAGAATCAATAGAAGTTATATGCAGACAAACACAGGATTGAGCAGAGCTTTGAGGTAGGGGATTTGGTATACTTAAGGCTCCAACCTTACAAAGAGTCTTCGCTTAAGAAGAAAGGAGGAGAAAAGTTAAAACCTCGCTTCTATGGACCCTACAGAATAATTAGGAAGGTGGAAGAGGTGGCATATGAACGAGAACTACCATAGGAAAGTAAAATTCATAATGTGTTCCATGTGTCCAACCTGAAAAAGACCCTTGGGAAACACATTGCTCCATCAATAGAATTATTTCCTTTAGATGATGAAGGACTGCTGATACTGATTCCTGAACGGATCATACAGACTAGAGAAAGGAAACTCAGGAACAGGGTAATTAGGGAATACTTAGTTCAGTGGAAGGTACTACCACCAAAGGATGCCACATGGGAAGGTGAACAGGTATTGCAGCATCCCAGTTTGCAGTTGCTTGAGGACAAGCAATATCAAGCAGGGAGGACTGTAATATCCTCATCTGATTAGGCATTGAGGACCAAAACCGCTAACCTATGTGATTCCTATAGGTTTGAGCGGTTACTGATAGTTAGGGAATCATCTAAAGACTGATGCCATCTATAGAAAATCTAGGGCATCATCATGTTTTTACCATTAGGTCAAGAAAGGCCACCAAGGCCAAAGGCCACCATCATGCATGCCATATAAGCATTATTTAATGATGCATGCACTCATTTAAGTCTCCATGCGCATGCATGCAAGTCAACTGCAAATTAGAAAATAAAGTGGCCTAATTAGGTCAAAGATTAGGGTTTTCAGAGTTGAAAGTTATAAAAGGAAGATAAAGTGAAAGGAGACTCACTTTTGATGATTATTATTTTGGAGCTCTTGAATAGCAGCACAGCAGTTGGGGTTGGAGATGGCGTCTTCATCTAATGGGGTTTCGGCAGTGAGATATCTTCCCTAGTATCATTCAGGGTAAGCCATACAAGTTCACCATTTGCTCTTCCATTCATTCATAGTTATCCAGTATACTACATAGATTGTTGCAGGGGCACGTGTGCAGTCGTAAGGGGTTTTCAGCCAGAAAGCCCTAATCATTCGCTGGGTCTTCAGATCTCAGTTTTACTTCGCAACCCATGCACCATTCTCATCATCGGCATCTTACTCCAGTACCCGGTGATTATCAGATCCGATTGTGCTCATCCTGAGCAGTTATCAGCCATTTCGGGATTAGGGGGGTGTGAGCAGTTGCACCTCTAGAACAATTCGCTAGCCTGCCTAGAGACCTTAGAACTTCCGCATGTGCCAGGCATTCTCTCCGGCACGGGAAGGCTATCAGTCCTGCAAATCAGCAACTTCATCAGACACCTCCTTCACTGAAAACGTCACCCTTAGCTAATCTAGGGTTCATGCTGCTGAGGTTTCACCAGAAGCAGAAGATATCAGTTCATCTTCGATTCACCTCTTGATGCATGCATACTCCCTCAGGAGCAGTCCAGCCAGCTTATCAGTGGTGAGTGTTCATTCTATCCCACAAACCCTAACCCTAATTTTTGCTATAAAATAGGGATTTTTGTATGGCAGTTTGCATGCCCGGTTGTATGGGGGTATTTGCTTAGAATTAGAAAATATCGGAATTTGGGATATTACAGTCTGGTGACAACAAACACCAGATACAAAGGAGACCCAATAATTTCCACAAAAAATAGTTTTTCTATTATCCGGATTCAAGAGCCAAAGACTCCTTTATAATGAAAATCTCTCTCCTTTAAATAAGAATGAGAGATACCCAAATCATAACCACTTTCAAAATGGGTGGCTAAGATTAAAAGATCAAAATGTTCTAACCAACGGTTCAGATGAGCTCAACATAAAGTACATGGATCAATACAATAATATAATATATCAATGGACCAAATCACCCTAGGAGAGGGGATCCCAATCAATAAAAGTGAATAAAGCTCATGGTGGGTCCAGGGGGTGTTAACTAACGCCCCTAGTGTGTCCCCATGGCACAATATAAATAAAATATATTTTTAAATGTTAGTTTTGTATCTAGGGAAGTGTTCCCCTGGTGACTTTTGCCTTAGTCACTTAGAGAGGGGACATAAAGTAACCCTTGCATTAAATGACTTAAGTAAAAGCATTTAATTTGACTTTAGAGCATTAAATCACTTTTTGATAAATTTAAGTGAGTGAGTGAAATTAATATTTTAGAAATAAAATATGAGCATTTAATTTCAGCCCTTGATCTAATCTATTATCCACCGTTAGATTAGACTCTCCCTAGGGTTTACTCAAAAAGGCAAGGGAAAGGCATTTTGCCTCACTTTTGTAGATTGAAGTGAGAAGAGAGAGCTGAGAGAGAAGAGAGAAAGTTTCCATTTTTCCTGAGCAAGAGGAAAAATTGCAGCACACAAATCGAGGGAAAAGACAACAACAAAGAGGGCATAAAAATCAAGGAGAAGACAACAACATTTATTGCTGGTCCGTACAATCCGTACGGTACGGTTTTCAAGGAAGATTTCTGGGCACGGTTTTCGAGAAAAAAAATTGGGCATGGATTTCGAGGTCCGTACAGTGAGTTCGTACAATCCATCCATACAGTGGCACGGAAATCGAGGCAAAAAACAGGAAAAAAATCAGAGTTTGATTTTTGTTGTTCGACACGCAAATCGAGACAAAAATTTATCTTCCGGGTTGAGATAAGTTGGTTTGATATTTTCTGTGTATTGTTGTAAATGATAAACTTCTCCTGAAAAATAAAAATACTCTTTCTCTGACTATTTTTCCCCTTGTGGGTTTTTCCAAGGCCGTTGGCCAAAAATCTTAGTGTTCTGTGTGATTAAATTGCGTGCTGATTTTTATTTCCTGTCACTGAAAAGATTGTTTACAACAGTTTTTTAAGTCTGAAAATTTTTGTTTATTTCTAGCACTTTATTTTTCTGAGAATGTCATAAATAGTGATATAAATTTTACTTGAAACCGGTGGTTGAAAACTAGCAAAAAATCTACATGGTATCAGAGCAGGTTGTGGCAGAAAATTAAATTTTAGCAGTGAAACAGTCATTTTCAGAATTCAGAAAAACCTTTGTGACAGTAGTACATTTTGCTGAAACTTGTTCTTTGAGAAAATGACTTCCATGGGGTTGAGAAATGAGGATAGGTTGGATGGGGCAGCGAACTTTGTCTCATGGAAAGCCCAGATTTTACTTGTGCTGAAGGAGAATGAGTTGTGAGAAGAAGTAGTTAGAAACACTACAGCAAATCCCATTACTATTCCCCCTTCTATTGATGCAGCGCTACTTGCAACCTTTAATAAGAAAGATATTAAATCCATGATGATAATCTTAGATGTTGTTAAAGATCATGTTATTCCTCACATTTCAGTGAAGGATCATGCACATGAGATGTGGTCTGCTTTGACCAGCTTGTTTGAGAGTACTAATGAGAACAGGAAGATGGTGCTTAGGGAAAAGCTGAAAAACATCAAGATGGTCAAAGGAGAGGTGTGTATGGCCTATCTTACTAGGATCTCTCAGGTGAGAGATGAGCTTGCAGCTGTGGGGGTGGTGGTTACTGGTCCTGAGTTAGTGTGGATAGCCCTGAATGGGGTGAGTGCACCTTGGACTGTGTTTGTTCGGGGGTTAGTGACCAGAGAGAACTTACCATCTTGGGACAGAGTATGTGATGACTTTGTTCAGGAGGAGACTCGAAGGGGTTTCTTGCAGTGTTGGCTCTACTAGTAGAGGGGATGAGGAGGATGTGGCATTGACTGCGAAGGGGAAGAAGAAGAGCAAGAAGGGTCCCAAGAAGTGTGGGGCCAAGCAGTAGCAGGATGGGCAGAAGAAGGATATGAGCACTATGAAGTGATTTGCATGTCACAAGATGGGACACTATGTTGCTACGTGTCCGAACAAGAAGCAGCAGACAACCGCTTCAGTTGAGATCGATGATTTTGCAGCTAGATTTCAGAGTGAGTTTTCACTATGCACTGGGCATATTGAGAGAGAGAGAGAGCATCCATTCTCACCAGTGCGGATGTTGACAAACAGAGGGAGTTTTCCTGTGTGACAGACCATTCTTATAGTGCATCTGCTCCCAGCACTTGGTACATAGATAACGGAGCCTCGAGCCACAGGACAGGTGCTCGTGAGATGTTCTCTGAGCTTTCACAGGCAGATACAGATGTGGAGGTTGTGTTGGGAGATGACTCAGTAGTCGATGCAGTTGGATGTGGGACCCTTACATTCCAGAGGGAGTCCATGAGTCCCATGGTATTGCAGGATGTATTGTATGTGCTTGGGATGAAGAAGAACCTAGTGTGAGTTTCCATGATCGAGGATCAAGGTCTTGAGGTGTCTTTCATTGATGGACACGTGCATATGTTTCCCAAGACTGCAAGACCATCTGCTTCAGTTGCCATTGGAGCGAGATGTGGGAAACTATATAGGCTCTTGTTTCAGTCGTAGCATGCTTTAGCGCATAACAACAACAGTGAGTTGTGTGAGCTTTGGCATAGGAGGATGGCTCACTTGCATCATCCGGCCTTGGGGTTGTTGAGGCACATGGTGACAGGTTTACCGGAGTTCAGCACAAGGCAGAGTGATGTGTGCAGGGGGTGTGCTTTGAGAAAGTACACCAAGACTTCTTTTTCGAGCAGTGTGTTGTCGCCCGAAACTGGCACGCGGGTGCTGAAAGCCCAAACCGCGGGCGCGCCGGCCCGGCGACAACTTCTCGAGAGAGAGGCCAATGTCACCACACCTTCTCTCTCCTCGCTTTAGGCTGGCTCTTCTCCAGCTCTAGGGGGGTTTCCCTAAGTTCGGATCTCTAAGGCAGGTGCAGCTGAGGGCAGGGTGATCTGAAGAGGCTGCCTTAGAGAAACTCGGGTAGCAAAAAGGAAAATTATTCGGATTGATGGGCAGGAAGGGAAGGGAGGATCAGTCCTCGAGGGAAAGGCCAGTGTCGGTATCAGAAGGGTGAATGGAGTCAGAAGGGGACTCAGAAAGGATTTGCATTTTGCAGAAGGGAGATCAAGCTGGTCCGCTCCATAATCAGAGGCCAGGAGAATGGTAGTATAACTGACTACTTTCCATTACTCCCAGACCTCCAAGAACATAATGGCGACAAGCAACTTGGCAGCCACAAATGCTTGCCCAACGTGCTAGATTGTTAGCCCTCTATGCCGGCTGAGTCTACAACTCATGAAAACACAAGACTACCACTGAGAAACCCAACATGTCCAAAAACTCAACATGATTTTCTTTATTAACTCTGGGGAAAAATCCTCCCAGCCCAAAAAACTTCCACCTGTTACAATGAAGAAGATTTCTCCTTTTATAGGCAAAAAAAGCCTTTTCAAATAAAGAACAAAAATAATAAAGAGTAAAATAAAATAAAATAAAGGTGATAGGTCCACTATTTTGTCCATCAATCTTTACCTAACTATCACTTTAACCTAACTATCACTTTCTTAAAGTACTCTCCTATCCTAACTTATACTTTTGTTTCTCGCTCCATGTTGGTCAAAGAAATATATGCCCATAAAAATAGAAAGACTTCTCAAATGGAACTTCGACTGCACCATTGACATGCCAAATGATGCCACACAGATCACAAGAATGAAAACACCGAGTCATGAAATCCGAGCAACAAAAACACTAACACTTAGGCGCTCCAAAAGCACCCACGATTCGGCTGCTTGATTGAGATGGAACGTGGGCTATGCAGAGGATAAATGATCCCAAAACGTGGCAAAAAACACTGGATCTGTGAACCGTTCCACTGACTCCCAAAATCATGACTATGACACTGAACCTGTGTTCTTCACCAAGAGCTCGAACTTCTGCCATCAACAATCTGTCAGTCATTTGGATTCTTATGTTATGTGTTTGATGAGATAAGATTGGTATTGAATGGAGGTCGCTAGGAGAAATTGGTTCACTCAAAGTTCAGATTCTTGAAACACTCTAATGCTCGGCGTGACAGACAGTGGACGGGATAACGCAGCAACCATCATCGACCACAGTCTTCTACAAAATCAAATCTGAGAGGGTTGGCCCGATTTCAAAAACATGAAGTGATGGATTCCGTACTAAATGCACGGCGTCATGGTGGGGGAACTCGAGTTTACTCTCTAAGAGCAGGAGAAGCCCCAGCACAAAGCTGATAAAATATATGATAAGACCGTTCACCTTGTACCCGTTGCACTACTCTTGACTTCTCTAGCAAACATGTTTGAATATGTGCACCACCAACTTTGCCAGTGCCATCAAAATGGATATCAATCAACTTGCCAAATCTACTAGAGTTATCATTTCTTAGCGTCTTTGCATTGCCAAATGACTCCAGTATGGGATTTGACTGCAAAATTTTTATCCCCTACTCCCCTGCCACCTTGCGCTGCCAGGTATTGCATTGCAATTTTTGCAGTTTCTGTTTTGCCCATACCACTTTCACCACTTATGATAATAGACTGATTTGCTCCCTCATTCCTCATTGCATCAAATGCAATATCTGTCATGTTTGTCGCTTTACATCTGTACCCTTGGATGATCTCATTACAATTAAGAGATATATCTTTAAATGGGTTCACTGCAACCAAGTCTGGTCCTGCTTTAGTATAAAACTTATCTTGAGCATATCTTTTCTGAATATTATGAAGGATTGAAGGTTCATTCAAATAACTAAGTTGAATAAGGTCATCAACTCCTTCGAGAATATCTTGCCATTTGAAATGTTGACCAAAGATTGTGTGGTGAGGATTGATTGTATCACCCCTAAAGTCCATTGATTATCCAAAACCATGCACCAGACCCGAGAGTCCATCGGCTAACATTGGATATGGAGTCCTTTAAACTGAAACTCAGTTTCTTTTTGCCTCTGCAAGTGTGCTCCTTGGAATTTTGTGTTTCAGATTCTATAAGAACCCGCCTTTGAGAATGCATTGACCTTTCTTTTTATGAATCTTCCAATCTATGACTGCAGTAAGCATGCACTTCTTTATTATGAAAATACTGCAACCAATTGATTGAATGAAGACACACTTTGAAGAACTGTAGGAGCAACCAGCTGATTTATTGAAAACACACTTTGAACTGTATAGCTACACACTATGACCTGTAGGAGCACCCAACTGATTGATTGAAGACATAGTTTCAACTGTAGGAAAATCCATTACATATGCATATATACTACAATACTTCCAACACCAAAACAAAGACATACTCTGGAAACTTGTTATCATCTACAGTTGTGATACAAGACAACCAATTTCCCATCCTGTAATTCATTTCAAATTTTATGACATTTGATTGGAGTCCTGTTCTAGACATATTCCCTTTTTCTGAAGCTCACAAAGCAAATTTAAAGAAGTTGAATCCTTTTCACTCTTCTCATTATGCTTCACTTCCCCGCAGACTTTAGTAAATTCTGTGCAAGGAATGTGGACACTATAGACCCAAACTTCATAATTGACTGGCCTTTGAAATCCGAATATATGACAGCCTTCTATGGACAAAGATGAGCTCTGTCAGGAATCTGAATTGAGAAATTGCAAAGTCGCTGGCTATTACAACTTGCATCCCTTCGATACGCGTCTTGTTCAGCTGTTCCAAACTCTGTGGAAGGAATACGACTGTGCTCTGCATATGTCTCAGATCGAAGAATAGTGTTTTAAGCACTCAAAGTGAAGAATGCATTTGGAGGGGTAACACAGTGATAGCAGGTCAGCTAGTACTCTTGACTTGATACATTCAGACTTATGTGAACCTATGTCTTCTGTGTCCTTGAGAGGATACGATTATTATGTGACATTCATTGATGACCATTCCAGGAAGACCTGGATCTACTTTATGAAGAGCAAGAAGTATGAGGAAGTCTTGTAGAGGTTCTAAGAGTTCAAAGCTCTTGTGGAGAACCAAACAGGGAGGAAGATCCGAATCTTGAGATTGGATAACGGGGATGAGTATACCTCCAAGGAGTTTGATGGATTTTGCAGATAGGAGGGGATCAGGAGACAGTTGACAGTTCCATATACTCTAGAGTAGAATGGAGTAGCAGAGAGGAAGAACAGGTCCATTGTTGGAGCAGCTCGAGCTATGTTACATGACTAGTCACTTCCTTTCTTTCTTTGGGCTGAGGCTTGCAGCATCGTTGTATATCTTCAGAACAGGAGTCCCCATCAGGCAGTGGGGAATATGCCACCTGAGGAGTGCTTTTCAGGCAAGAAACCTGAAGTTGGCCATTTTCGTATATTTGGTAGTCTGACTTACTCTCATGTCCCTTCAAAGAAGAGGACAAAGTTGGATCCCACTGCAGAGAAGGGCATCTTTGTGGGTTATGATGAGACTGCGAAGACTTTCCGTATTTATCTTCCCTCTTAGAGGAAAGTGGTGGTGAGAAGGGATGTGAAGTTTGAGGAGGAGCGAGCCTTCAGGAGGTCGAGAGAGTCAGAGAAGGGAGAGCAGCAGGTCCCTGCACCTCAAGTTGTGGCACAGATTCCATCTACGCAACAGTCAAGATCACAGGTTTCTAGGGTTACAGGACCACAGAGTGTTGACACAGGTTCACCAGGTTCAGTGGTTAGGCCAGCAGTGTCTTCGAGGACAGGTGATGGGTCTACTATTACAGGTACACCTTATAGGGGATCGGGACCAGGATCGAGATCAGGATTATAGGGTACACCTAGTGTTGGCACACCAGCTTCAAGTTCACAGTTGACTGTGGCTTCTAGCTTTGGTAGCTCTTCAGATGAGGACAGGCCAGTGTGGGAAGAACGTTCAGGGAACAAGAATCCTAAGTGGCTTCAAGACACCTTGAAGGATGCCTTAAAGGCTGGGACACCCAGTGACAAGGTGAGAGCCATTAAGATGCCTGACAGATTGGGCATGGTGTTGGTGGCTTGTACACGAGATTCTGAGCCTTCTACTTTTGAGGAGGCCTCCCAGCATTCGGTATGAAGAGATGCCATGATGGATGAGTACCATTCCATCATGAAGAATGATGTATGGTAGATTGTTTCGAGACCGGAGGGGAAGTCAGTGGTGACTTCTTGTTCACTTTACAAGCTGAAGCATGCGGCAAATAGGAGTGTGGAGAAGTACAAAGCCAGGTTTGTAGCGCGGGGGTTTTCACAGGTTGAGGGCATTGATTATGATGAGACTTTTGCACTGGTTGCTCGGTATACATCTATCAGGGCATTGATTTCCATTGCGGCAGAAATGGGTTGGAAGATCCATCAGATGGATGTGAAGACCGCATTTCTCAATGGGATCATACAGGAGGAGATTTACATTGAGTAGCCTTAGGGCTTTGAGATACATGACAGAGAGACACATGTATGCAGATTGAAGAAGGCCCTTTACGAGCTGAAGCAAGATCCAAGAGCTTGGTACTCCAGGATTGATTCTTACTTGGTGAGTATGGGGTTTTAGAAGAGTGAAGCAGATCCAAATCTCTACTTCATCATGGTTGGAGATGATCCACTTGTTCTTTTGCTATATGTTGATGACTTGTTTATGACAGGGAGAGAAAGACCCATTACAGCTTGCAAGAAGGATCTTGTAGCAGAGTACGAGATGACTGATATTGGACTGATGCATTATTTTTTGGGATTGGAGGTTTGGCAGGAGCCTGGACATATTTTTCTGGGGCAGGGAAAGTATGGAGTTGATATTTTGAGGAGATTCAAGATGGAGGATTGCAAGCCTATGTCGACACCTATGATCACCAACTGGAAGAAGCTTCATGCTTCTGAGGGAGAGTTGGTGGATCCTACTTTATACCGTCAGCTTATTGGGTCATTGATGTATCTAGTCAACACTCGGCGAGATTTGTGTTTTGCAGTGAACACTCTTAGCCAGTTCATGGTTGAGCCTAGAAGTGTGCATTGGGTCACTGCAAAACATGTGTTGCGCTATCTTTCAGGGACAGTGGATTTTGGTTTGGATTATAGGAGGTCAGAGGGGATCAGATTGGTTGGCTATACAGATTCAGATTGGGCAGGCAGTGTGGCAGACCGGAAGAGCACTTCTGGATGTTGTTTCAATTTGGGCTCGGTAGCAGTGTCATGGTTCAGTCGTAAGCAAAAGTCCGTTGCATTGAGTACTGCAGAGGCTGAGTACATGGCATCCAGTTTGGCCAGCTGCGAGGCCTTGTGGATTCGCAAGTTGCTGGTGAATCTATTTGGTCAGGAGCTTAGGCCTACGTTTATTTACTATGACAATCAAAGTTGCATCTAGCTCTCTGAAAATCCGATTTTCCATGACAGGTCAAAGCACATAGAGATCAGATATCATTTCATCCGAGACTATGTTCAGAGAGGGGCAGTGATGCTTCATTACATTTCCACAAATGAGCAAGTAGCTGACATTCTGACGAAGTCTTTGGGAAGGGGCAAGTTTGTCTTCTTCAGAGAAAAGTTGGGAGTGGTGCAGAACACCTTCCTCGGTAAGAGGGAGTGTTAGTTTTGTACCTAGGGAAGTGTTCCCCTAGTGACTTTTGCCTTAGTCACTTAGAGAGGGGACATAAAGTGACCCTTGCATTAAATGACTTAAGTAAAAGCACTTAATTTGACTTTAGAGCATTAAAGTCACTTTTTTATAAATTTAAGTGGATGAGTGAAATTAATATTTTAGAAATGAAATATGAGTATTTAATTTCAGCCCTTGATCTAATCTAATCTCCACCGTTAGATTAGACTCACCCTAGGGTTTACTCAAAAAGGCAAGGGAAAGGCATTTTGCCTCACTTTTGTAGATTGAAGTGAAAAGAGAGAGCTGAGAGAGAGAAGAGAGAAAGTTTCCATTTTTCTTGAACAAGAGGAAAAATTGCAACACAGAAATTGAGGGAAAGGATGGTAGCAAAGAGGGCACGAAATCGAGGAGAAGACAACAGCATTTATTGCTGGTCCGTATAGACCGTACGGTACGGTTTTCGAGGCAGCATGCATGATTTTCGAGAAAAAAATTTCGAGCACGGATTTTGAGGTTCATACAGTTCATACCGCCTGTACTGTCCATTCGTGCAGTGTGTACAGTGGCACGAAAATCGAGGCAAAAAACAGGAAAAAAATGGAGTTTGATTTTTGTTGTTCGACATGCAAATCGAGACAAAAATTTATCTTCCAAGTTGAGATAAGTTGGTTTGATATTTTCTGTGTATTGCTGTAAATGATAAACTTCTCCTGAAAAATAAAAATACTCTCTCTCTGACTGGTTTTTCCCATGTGGGTTTTTCTAGGGCCATTGGCCAAAAATCCTAGTGTTCTGTGTGATTAAATGGCATGCTGATTTTTATTTCCTGTCACTGAAAAGATTCTTTACGCAGTGTTTTAAGTCTAAAATTTTTTGTTTATTTCCAACACTTTATTTTTTTGGGAATGTCATAAACAATGATATAAATTTTACTTGAAACCGGTGGTTGAAAACTAGTGAAAAATCTATAGTGCTTCTCTGAGGAAATCGTGAGCCTCCAAAAGCTTCAGAAAATCATAAAATATGCCGAAGAGATGGATGTGGGTCCATCTGAATGCTGAAACTGCTGGAGAAGGAGCGGGAGACATCATACTCATCATCAAAACTCACCCCATACCATTTCCTTGCCTCAGTAGCCCAAATCGAATTCTTCAGTAGCCATATTATTTTTAATTTGCCTTGGGAAATGTGAACAGGCCCAATTTGCCTCCTGGAGTGCATGTGTTGTCAAACTGAGCTCACTAAGCTCTCTGGGAGGGGAGTAAAATGGTCAAAACAAGTGGCTGGACCACCCCCTCCTCATACAACGCCCTAGTTGAACAAATCAAATCACCTTTCTACTCTGACAAGCCATTCAGCATGGCAAAACTTAACCAGAATGGTACACTGAGACAAATCATCACTGTAATTGCCCGAAACTGAAAATAAGCTGTCTCAATGGACATGGAGAGCCCAAATCCATCTAAGGTGCATACTCATACACCCTACAGACCTCTGCATGATCAGGTACAATCATAGTGGAAAAAATCGCCGATTTTTTGGCCCGAAAAAATTGCGATTTTTTCAAAAAATTGGACATCGGCGAAAATCGGGAAAAAATCAGGAAAGATCGAGAAAAATCGAGAAAAATCGAAAAATAGGGGAAAAAATCGGTGAGCAAATTTTGACCCTATTGAAGTTCAAAATTTGCATTTTTTAATGCTTGTCGTGGTTTGCCGATTTTTGCCGATTTTTTCGTCGATGTTGCCGAGAAGATGTTTTCTGGACCCTCGCCAATTTTTTGCTGATGCCAATTTTTTCCACTATGGGTACAATGTCTGATATGCCCAGACAGAGAAAATAATAGTCTGTAAATTATCAAATAATCAACAATATGACTTAGGCTAACATGAATCTGCTGCAAGTGTCAGAGGCTAAGACATGCTCTACAAATCATTCAAATAACAATATAACAAGTAGTAATCATTTCCTTGGCGATCTACCAACCACACATATAGAATTAATTATAACTCAGACCAAACTTTCAAGACCATACTCACTTCATAGTTGTAATCAATTTGCTAGTGAAGGGTGAAGGTTATAAATAAAAAGGTTAGGCTAAAGGGTGACTACCAACTTGACACTGTGACACTTTGGATATGGAAAGGGGATACTCACTTTAGCATATGCCATACAAGCAATAACATAGGGGATGGCAGTGTCTCACAAATGGGTAAGTTACATTCAGAGGTGCTTATTCACCTTGACAAATGCTCACAATCTGAATCCAATACAAGTGAGGCCACCAATATTTAGATATAATTTTTAAGAACCATTGCATTTTGGGACTTCAAGTTTCCATAGCCTTGATCCATGCATTCGTTACATGGATTTTTATTTATTAGGCTTGCCTTGCATTCATGTATGTTCAAAAACATTACTTTTCATGAACGGGATTTTAATGAGATATTCATGTCATATTTATACTTCAGAGCCAATTTCATTACGTTTTCCTTACATTCATGTATGTTCAAAAACACTACTTTTCATGAATGGGATTTTTACAAGATATTCATTTCATTTCCATATACATTTTATTGACGACAACGCTATTCGTTTCAGGTTTAGCCAACACAACCTAGGCAACTCAGAGCCGAGACACAAATAAACAGGGAAGCTTATCCAACAAAAAGGCTACAGTGGGGAAAAGTCCTCCATGCCACAAGTCAAATAATAGGTCGGGTTAGAAATATAACTAGAAGGTAATGGATGGGTTGAGATGGTGAACGATGAGACCAACACTAGCAAGCCAAAGTATGGTGGGAATTATCACCTCTATTCTCCCTAAGGAGGGTAAAACCAATGAGTATGGGTCAAGAACTTCCAGGTTTAAGTAGGGACATACATACATAATATCAATACAACCAAGTCCACATATTTATCAGTGTTCCACCAAGTTTCCAGGACGCGGGGGCGTGGGAGCATGGAAATGCACATTGGGGACGTGTAGAGACACCCCAAAATTTTGGCGTATTTTGGGGGACGAGGGGGCGGGGAGGCATCGGGGTCCCTAACATAGGGGGGTCGGTCTCTAAAATTATAAAAAAAAAATAAAATAGTAAAAATATGAACCCCAACATATAAACATATCAATCCTTCATCCCATCACCATTTGCATACTAGCATGCTTATGTTTCCGAAGAGTTTAGTGTAATTTAATGTAATCGTTATAGCCAAGCATATCATATCGATGTTTGTTTCTTTTTATTTGTTTCTATTTCGTTTTAAAATGACCATTTAGTGTAAAAGCCTAAAATTTAAGATGAACCATTTCTTTTTTAAGTAAAAAAAAATTTAAAAATCGAGGGCAGTCGGGGTCTCTCGGAGCCCCCCATTTTCAAGAGGGGGCGTGTAGGAGCCCCCCAATCCAGGAAACTCCTAGACCTGCGTTTCCCCAAGTTTCGCAGAAAGGGGGGCATTAGGAAACGTTTCCCATGGAGCCCTCGAGCCCCCGGGGCGTGGGAAGCGTAGGGGGCGAGCCTTCGACCCTGGGAGGCGCGTCCCCATGGAACACTGATATTTATATGACCGCCAGATCATGACACTAGATGCTAAAACATGTCACAAGAATGAGTATAAAAAAAATAATAACCATAACACAAGATAATGTTTGTCGAGTCATATACATGTAAATAATCAATCTAAACCAACATCTTTCCAATGAGAAACTATTGTTGCAACTCTGGGCAATACAAACTTCTCTGCAAATGGCTAAATGACTACATCAGTCCTCAAATCTGAGTGTCCTGAGACTCGGTCATGGCATGGGAAAGTACTATAGTCCATCATCAAATAGTGATCCATCATAGATGCTCATCTCAGCATCTCATATGTAAGGGAACTGGTTGAAAAAGTGTACTCGAATCTGAAAATTAGAATATGGTAGCTCGACTACTATATATGTGATAACATCTAGCTCCAACTAGGACAAGTGCTCTGCTGAATAGAGCGCTTGAGAACCACAGAATCTTTGGTCCTTGCACTCTGCTACTCGCATCCTCGATCCATCACTCCAGCTTTGCAACAGCTACCAAAATGTCACCAATTACCTGCAAAATGTCCAGAGCTATACCAAACTCACAAACCGATCGTCAGAACAATGCATGAAAATGAAAAGTAGAAAGAAAATCTAATCTATAACCATAACTTTTAAGAAAAGTTTGATTTTATTGTGCAGGCAAAAGGCAAAAACTCAAGACTACACTAAGAGCTTTGAAAAGCAAGCTTTAGGACAAGACAAAAGGTGCAAGACTAAAAAGCTAAACTACTGTCCAGAAAAGGCTTATTCAATCCTACCTACCCTACTCTAACCAGTTTAGATGAGTGTTAACTAAAATCATAAATCCAATACAACCACTTGTTGAACGAATCTATTGAGCTTCCTTTACAGTAAATGATCCAACAAGCTAGAGATGGTTTAAGAGTAATGTAAATGAAAATTGAAACCATTCTAACTTGCTCTTTGAAATTCAATGAAAAATATGGACAATATGGAATTAAATCATGCCAAGGCTGAAATTGACTTTCTAGAAACTCATCCATCAAGATACCGAGAGGATCATAAAAAGTATGCAAGTTCGTTCTTGATGGAATAATACAATATGACTCATGATTCAACCACTCCAAACAGTTCTTTGTTTTCTCCTCTACCTTACTAGGACATTCAATTCTATTCACTCCAGAAGAAATGGAAGAATCAAATGGGGACAAGTTGTAATGTAATGAAACTATGAATGAGATCAAGCCCACTTGTTTCTTAAAAATGGAGAAAAGATGAAATTGATCTTTATACACCTTCTCCAACCACCCGTAAGAAAGATTTATAAATTGAAAAATATTACTCATTACGAATGACTAAGAAGGGAAATGAAACGTACTTTCTCCAATTATGTGGCCATGCTCAAACTCCTGACTAAAAATTTCAAAAGTAATAGCTTGATTAGAACACAAACCTATACAAGAAGGCTCGAAAAGTTGGGACGGGAGGGTGGATTGAAAAATTAAAACTTGATTTGCATCACCTAAAGGTGCTAACACAAATCTTGTATGCGATATGGGACATTTGTTAAAGAAGTTGGCAAGATCAACACTAACCTCCCAAGAACTAGACTCACTATGATTAATCTCCTCAACCAAATCACCTTGACCAAAAATCTGATGGGGAATAGAAACAACATTACAAGAATCATTCCTTGGAGGCTCTTGATGACTATTTGGACATAGATTCCAGCTCGAAATATGTGCCAACGAACGCTCTAGGTCAAGTTCGCTCACTTGTATATCATCATCATGTGGTTGTTCTTCTTTAGATTGTTCATTACATTCAACTGTGGATAAATGATCATCGCCATTCATTTGATAAGGAAAAATATCAATATGTTCATTTCTAACTTCCTTATCATCTTCACAAACTTGGTCTTCAACCACAATATGACCACATGATTCTCAATGGAAATTTCAACATTTTCTTCTTCTGCAGAGATATAATCAAAGTCTGAATCCAGATTCGGATAGCTCGAATACTGACTAAAATTATCGTCCATTGGGAAATGACCATGGAGTTTCTCTTTTAAAGGCTCTATAATGGACTCACACATGGAAGGATCAACTATAGATGTTTCTTGATGGTGATTGTTAGGTTCCCTTCCACGGATTAAATCCAAGACTTGATCTGTGACTGCTTCAAGTAATAATAACAGAGTATCTTGTATGATTTGATTGATATCTCTCTTAGTTTTAGTAAGAGGTTTTGAAACATTATTCTCAAAGTACTCTGTAAAATTCTTATGGATTGCAGGCACCCTCATAATTTGGAACATTTCAGGAGAGAAATGATCCAATTAAGAAAGCAAGTTGTCAATATATTGATTATCAACTACACAATCATTGCTAGATTTACACTCTAAATAATTATCAGCGTTCCTAGCCCACTTATCTATTAACAGATCTGTGAACATGTCATACCTAGTGATGGATTCTGGTGCTAAATGATCAAACCATAGTTGAACAGCCCCTCGCAAGGATTCTCCTAAGGCTTGCATATAAACATCTTCATTGTTTGCACCTATAATTTCCATGTAATTCCAGAGAGTATCCAAATGACTTTGAATAGATATATCCTTAATTCCATTAAACTCGGGCAACCTCCTAGTGTAACCGTTTGGCATAGGATGAGGTGCCCCCGGTATTTCAGAAAATTCAAAAGGAGACTGTTTAGCCTTTTTCCTAACAACTCTAGTTATTTGAGTTGGGTACTTAATAGGATTACCAGGATCAGTCACTCTCGTCTTTGGTTGGGTTTGATACTTGCTCATCGGCTCACTAGAGAATCGAGATGGTTAGGCATTCTTTATAGCGCCGGTAAGGACATTGGTGGGTATCAGAAGGATTGCGATGATTAGACTCACACCCATAATCATGGTCAAGATTATCCTTATACCATGAATCTGATCTCCATCTATCCCTTTCGTTTATTTGCCTTCTAACTTCATTTATGTTTTCAGTTAATTCCTTCACGCATCTTAATAATACATCTGAATTCATTATGATTTATGTGATGGGTTCACTTCTCAGTGGAGTCGCGTTGTGGAGCCCCTAGGTGAACGAATTATCATGTTCACCAACGGATGATGTCTTGTAGAGGTAAGTGAAATTCATGTAGTGAATGTAATTATTTAAACATATAAAATGCAATCACTGATAATAGACCGGATGTGAAATGAATGACAAAAGATGTAAGTACATTCACAGATACCGAAGGTAAAATAGATGAACCAAGGTAATCCTCTACCTCCCTGGCAACGGCGCCAAAATGTTGTCACCAAACTTGTAGTTTCCCCTATGAGGTAGATCCGAGATGGATGGTAGAGGGACAAGAAACTAAAGAGGTGGACCAAGATAGCCTCGACTCCCAAATGGATGGTTGGCACGCCAATCGAGGCAATCCTCACTTGATGTTGTCTTAGCCCAAGACAACAATGGGGGAGACCCATATCTACTCTCGATAGGAGAGATCAGACCAAGACACCAGATCAAATCAATGGAACTCGAAGTACGTAAGGTGTAAGGTGAAGTAAACCCTAGACATTAGAGGAAATTTGGGGTCTAAAATGGGCCTTATAAGAAAACGCACCAACAAAACATTTTGTGAGCTGGAATTCAAGAACCAATAGAATTTCAATAAAATCAGTCAACCATAATGGTTGAATTGACATATTTGTCATAAAAGAAAACTATTTTTTTTGTTCGTATTTTCGACATATCTCCCTGTGTTTTTACTCAAATTTCAGGCGGGAGAGATCGTTGGATGTGGGATTTAATTCCACATCCAACGAGTAGCCACACTACATACTTTTTATGTACCTCGCTACCCCAAAAATAAGAAATACCTGAAAAAATGTGATGATGATGTCATCATCACGTTTTTTCAGGCATTTCTTGTTTTTTGGGTAGCGGGGTTCGTCAAAAGTATGAAGTGTGGGTACTCGTTGGATGTGTAATTAAATTCCACATCCAACGAACTCTCGCGCTCGAAATTTGAGTAAACACACAGGGAGATATGTCAAAAATACGAACAAAAAAAGTAGTTTTTTCATTCTTCCTCAAAAATTAATGACTATTATTTATTATTTTAACTATTATTTTATCATTTTCCTTAGGAGGCCCATTTTAGACCTCAAATTTCCTCTAATGTCTATGGATGAAGTCACAAGGTGAGTTATGGTTTAGATCAAAAGGTTTATGAAATGTGATTTTGATCCAAGGTTGAAGTACAAGTGACTTAAGAGTCTTTCTACTAGATCCAAAATCAAAGGTACCATCGAATGATGAAAAAATCCACTGCCTTGGGAACTGTGTCCAATGTAGGGAAGTTAAGAACAAGATCGAGGCTATCTAGTACCGGTGGATAGACTTGACGAAAGGTATGATAGTATCAAAGTACCCAAGCCTCAGGGATAAGGTCAAAACGTAAGAGAAATTGGCCAATTGAAGGGTTGTGCTAGGGTTTAGAGAGTAATGCCTTGGGATTTGGGCCCAATGGAGTCACCTAAGCAAAACTTCTAGGAGGACCCACCTAGGGTTTGACGCGATCTACAAAACCCAGAAATGGTTTTCCAAAAGATCAAGCGGTTTGATCTATAGTGTTATCCACTAATTTTGCACTTAGTCGATTTTTCGGTGAGCCACCAGAGCATTGAACAAGTACACTTGTTCGTGGTCAGAATTCAAAAGTCCGCCAGCCTTTTCCTAGGAGTTTGTTCGGAATTTTTTGTAAATACAAGTTCATACCCCCTTAGGGAGATTGTAAAAAATGTCCTAGCATTTAATTTTTATAAAAGGCTCGGCTTCTCTGACTTAAGCATCAAGCCGACTAGCCCAAAGTGTTTTTTCCTTTGGTTATTATTGGCTGTTGAACAAACGAACAATAATTTCTGAGTTTTTCACTCGCTCCTCCAAAGCTGGGGTAGTTGTCTTGATGTTTCGGCCTTGGGAGGTTATTAGAGCCTTCGTGTCAGTGTTTTTTGTCATGTTAGGCATTCCTATTAAGTCATATGAACATGTACTAGGTCCCCCTAGAGTTTCGTTGGATTCCAAGAAAAATATTTTTTTTTCGTTTTTAAAGCCATTTTTTAATGGTTTAAATGGAAAATTTCAAAGTGTAATAAAGGTGTAATCCGGAGTCCGTTTTCGGCATGCTTGGGCTCATTTTCAACCTCGGAGCAGCATCTTTACCCCAAGGGCCACTTTCACCATCAGTCGGGCAGCTATAGCAACCGTGAGGCATTATTTGGCTAAAAATGCATCATAGTAGCATTTAAATGC
Organism: Pseudotsuga menziesii; assembly: GCA_001517045.1. Classification (NCBI taxonomy): domain Eukaryota; kingdom Viridiplantae; phylum Streptophyta; class Pinopsida; order Pinales; family Pinaceae; genus Pseudotsuga; species Pseudotsuga menziesii. The sequence continues at coordinate 41,621 of LPNX010359904.1, read as the reverse complement.
TAAATTTGGACATTTTGGCACTTGGTCAAAATATTCAAAAAAGTAAAAATTGAATATTTTAATGGTGTGGTGACTTGGCATATGGGTCCCCATTAACTTACGACCCTTTTCCACATGATGGAAGTAAACCTTTGGTTTAATGTTTAAAGTGGTGAATTAAAAAAGGAAGGATGACATAAGGGTTCATGCTAAGCGCTAGTATGAATGTGATGAGTGGTATTAAGCGTGGACCCCTCTCCACATGAAACGTGTATTTTTAAAAACTTATGAAATTAAGCCATGGCCTATCATGTTTATCCATTGCATGGAGATTTTGGGCATGAACACTTTGCCAAAATTATTGTAATATTTGTTTGAAGTTGGAATAAAGTTGTGACTTTGGAGGTCCATGCATGAGTTTTTGGAGTTGTGGATTCACATTGTCTTTGGTGATATCTCTCTCACCTTGCTTTTTCAATTATTAAATCATTCTTCATTATATACTCTAGAAGGGATAACAATCTAGTTTATGAGTCATTTTTGTTTGGATTTGATATTGTTTGTAAGGGTTTTGCAGGGATCATTAGGGGTGAAGAACAAGCTTGAGATCAAGCTCTTCTTCATGAACCAGTGGTTTTTTCCATCTAACTCCTTCATCTTGTAGGTATTTCTAAGCACTTCCCAATCCATGAAAGAGACATAGCTATCAGAGCTTCTCCTTCCCTCCATCAACAAAGTTTCAAAAAACACATTTTGTTACCCGGATCTACGAACTTCCCTCTTCTAGTTCTCTTGTTTGCTCCTTGATCTTCTCAATTTCTTGCTTGCTAGCCCTTTCTTTCTTGCTCTCAAATTTCATCTCCCAGCTCTCATCTGTTCTCGCCCTACCTCATCTTTTTTCTCCCACCTACTTTCGCTCCTCTAGTTTTCCTTCTTCTCCCCTCGACTTTACCTTTCTCCCTTTCACTCATCTAGCCCCCTTTCCCTTGCTTTCACCCTTTGATTTCTCCTATCTCCTCTGCAGTTGTTTCTCCTCCCCTTTTTGCTCAGTTTAGGCTTGGTTCCTTCTGTATCTAGTGTTTAGAGTAGAGTAGTTAGATCTTTACTTGTTAAGCTTAGTTTGTTATTTTTTCATATCATAGATTAGATCTTGCACTTAGTTTTATTTTTGTAGATCTCTTTCTTAGAAGTAGTTTATATTTGATTTGGTTTAATTAACAGTTGATGGGTGCTTTGAGTTGATTTGTGTTGTGTGCAGGTATGAAGAGAAACAATCCTAAGAGAAGGACTTGAATATTGAGCCAAAGAAGAACAAAAACCAAAGAGAATAGTAGAAACTAAGTACCAAAACCAAGAAGATCCAAATACTTAGGATTTGAACTAAAGAAGACAAAATTTTCCAAATTACTCTCCTTTTGTAAAACAACCATTAAGGCTTGTTCCATTTGTCTTTCCAAGTTCTTTTTCTTTCTCTAAGGTTGAAAATCCTAAATATTGTACTCTCTTAATAAAAGGGCAAAGTGGGATAAGGCCTCCCATCTTTTGGTTTCTTCTTCCCCATTTGGGGAAGAGTGTCTTGTCCTCTTAGCCTAGATTTACTTTGCATGCTTAGAGTAGTTTAATTCTGTACTTAGAACTTTTTATTGTTTCAGTCTTGACCTGAGAAGTACCTTGGGATTTCATCCCAAGTGCTGCATTGACATTGCTTGCTACCTCTCTATCCCCATTGTCTTCCTGCGTATGACCAGCTAGCTGGAAATTTCGGGGACAGTGTGTCTTGAAGTCATTTTTGACTTCTCTTTGCTAGATTAGTTTCTTGTAGTTGTAGAACACTAGTTTCTCATTTATTTTATTTGCAGGTAGTTAATCATTTTTGCTATGACATTGTTTCGTTGTTTTACAATTTGTTGAGATATCATGTGGTTTCAATTTACAAGCTGATTGTCTTATAAAAAGAACCAAAGTCTCTTGAACTTGCAATAACCCAAGTCAAGGGCACTCTCTGTCGGAGAGCATTCCCACTGCATTATCCTTGCATCAAGCATATAGATTAATTAGAGTCTCTTGAACTTCTGTCATAAGACAAAGTCAAGAGCAATATCTGTCGGAGAGTTGAGCTATGTGCTTATAATAATAAAATCTTTCCAATTCACATTTTCATACTTAAAAAATTTACTTCGTTGCTATCCCTCACCTAGTATGCTCTGCCGACCCTGTAAAGTTGGACTCGTACTCAGAACGGTGATCAGATTTGTTAATCTTGCAAGTGATAACATAATAAAATCTTCACCCCCACAACCAACGCACCGGCATTGTCAAAAGCATTCGAGTTGTTCTCAGTAAGGGCACCAGAACTCTCCACTGTCTAAGTTTCTCGGCTTGCTGGTTAAATTCTCTGAACACCTAGCTTGAGATACTGGACGGGCCGACAGGTCTCGAATGGAATGACTTAGAATACTTTTTCGGTTGGACTTTGATACCTTGTTCTCTCAGCCATAATAATCCAAGATCACTAAAACTTGATAAAAATTACAAAGAGCATTTGCAAAATGATAGCACAAACATTGAACTCTTGTATCAAGCATCCCAACTGTTATCACATATATAGTAGCCGGGCTCCCATATTCTATTTTTCAGATACAGTACATTTTTTAGCCAGATCTCTTACATATGAGATGCTGAGATGAGCAGTTTTGACGGATCATTATTTTATCTGTGGACTATTGTACTCTCCCATGTCAGGACTGAGTCTCAGGACACTCAGAATTGAGGCATTAGAGGAAATTTCAACTCAAAATGGGCCTTTTAACTTTAACTCAAATTCCATGTCATCATGTGTTAGACAATGAAATTGCTTTAAATTTGAAATACCGTATAGGTCTTAAACATTTTTTTAATATAAATTTGGGGATATGTATCGTAAAAAAAAACTACTTTTTTTGTTTGTATTTTCGACATATCTCCCCGTGTTTTTACTCAAATTTTGATCAGGAGAGCTTGTTGGATGCGAAATTAAATTCTGCATCCAACGAGTACCCACTCGGCATACTTTTGACAGACCCCGCTACCCCAAAAACAAGAAATACCTGAAAAAACATGATGATCATCCCATTTTTTTGGGTATTTCTTGTTTTTGGGGTAGCGGGGTCCGTCAAAAGTATGCCGAGTGGGTACTCGTTGGATGCAGAATTTAATTCTGCATCCAACGAGCTCTCCTGATCAAAATTTGAGTAAAAACACGGGGAGATATGTCAAAAATACAAACAAAAAAGTAGTTTTTTTCTTTTCTTCCTCCAAAATTAATAAATATTATTTTATTAATTTTTTTTAGGAGGCCCATTTTGAGTTGAAATTTCCTCTAATGGCCGATGTAGCCATTTATTCATTACAGAGCAGTTATTGATGCCCAGTTTTATGTCAGTACTTTCTCATTGGACAGATCATGGTTCAGATGGATTATATGCATGACTATGACTCAGATTTTATTATATTGTGTTATTGTTATCATTTGCTTTTATAATCGTCTTTGTGACATGTATTAACATGTAGTGTCATGATCTGGTAGTCATAATTATATAGACTTGGATGTATTTGTATTATGTATTGATGTCCCTACTCTGACTTTGAAGTTCCTGATCTATACGCATTGGTTTTACCCTTCTTAGGGAGAATAGAGGTAGTCATTCCTGCCATTGTTTTGGCTTGCTAGTGTTGGCTTCATCATTCATTTTCTCCACCCATCCATTACCTTCCAGTTTTGTTTCTAACCCGACTTACTACTTGACTTGTGGCAGGGAGGACCTTTCCCCACTAGAACCTTTGTTGGACAAGCCTCCTTGTTCATTTTGTGTCTCGGCTCTGAGTTGGTGATAGAACTTTCCTTTGGTGAGTTGGATTGTATGCCTAAATCATTCTGGTTGGTTTTCCCGATGTTTGGCATTGTGCAGAACTCGCCCTGGTCACTTGAGATGTTATTGGCTAAAACTGAAAGCTCATGTACTACTTATATTGGAAATGTTTATATGCGCCCATAGAAAATGAAAATGCTAAAGCTGTATTTATTAACATATGTGAAAAAGGGCAAGAGCAATACTCCTCGAAGGGTATAAGAAAAGGTCCAAAAAGCAATGGTTAAATATATGCTATATCCAAATATGGCTGACCTTATAAATGTGAAAATGTCCTGGATGAAAGCTATAGTTAGTTGTGCTTTTAAGCACTGGTGAAGTCCCCAAAAGGACATATAGGCCAAAAAGGCCATGGAAATAAAATTGATGATCCTAATGAAACTGGATCAAACTTGATGTAGACATGATGCCTAAGTTGAATAAGCACTCTCTAAACAACTCAACCATTTGTAAGGCACTGCCATTCCCTGTGTTGTTGTTTGTTCGGCATTGGTTATAGTGAGTATTTCCCTGCCATATCCAAAGTGTCATCATGTTAAGTAGGAATTCATCCTTTGCCCTAACCATGTCAATTTCAGTCTTCACCCTTCACTAGCAAATTGACTATAACTATGAAGTGAGTATAGTCCTGAAAGTCTAGTCTGAGTAACAATAAATAAAACCCTATATATGTATTTGGTTGATACACCGCCAGTGAAATGACTGCTACTTGTTGCGATTGTTGCTTAAATGAGTTGTAGAGCATGTCTTAGCCTTATAGCACTTGCAGCAGATGGATGATAGTCTGAGTTATATTATTTGTATATGATCATTTACAAATGGTTATATTGTTTATTGGATATGGTTGATGATCAGGTAGAGACCTGAGAGGGGTATGAGTATACGCCCTAGATGGATTTGGACTCTCTGAGTCTAATGAGATAGCCTATCTTCAATTTCGGGCACTTACAGAGATGATCAGGCCCATTTTACCTTTCTGATGTAGTTTTGCTTCACATGATGATGTGTTTGAGCAGGGAGATGTTTTATTTGGATCTCCTAGGGCGTTGTATGGGACATAGGGGTGCAACCACTTGTTTGTACCATAGTACCCCCATCCTAGAGAGCTTGGTGGGCTCAGTTTGGCAACGCAGGCACCCTAGGAGGCTGTTTTGGCAGGTTCACATTTCCCGAGGCAGATTAAGAAATGATTAAATGGCTATTGAAGAAATCGATTTGGGCTACTTAAGCAAAGAAATGACATAGAATAATTCATGATGATGAGAGTGATGTCCTCCGCACCTTCTCCAGCAATTGTAGCACCTGATTGGGCCCACACCTATTTTTTGGGGGCATTTTTATATTATTTTTTGGAGCTTTTGGGAGGCTCACGATTTCCTCAAGGAGGTACAAAGTCAAAGAATTAAAATATTATATTATTTTATTGTGCCATGGGGCACCCATAGGGAGTTAGGTAACACTCCATGGACCCACCATCTGCTTCATTTATTTCTTGTTGAGTGGGGTACCCTCTTTATGGGTGATTTAGTCCACGTTGGTACTTTATGGTTCTATTGATCCATGTATTGTATGTTGAGCTCATCTCAACTATTGATTAGAATATTTTATCTTTTAAGCTTAGCCACTCATTTTGAAAGTGGTTAGGATTTTGGTTCTCTCATTTCTATTTAAAGGAGAGAGATTCTCATTTGTAAAGGGTCTTTGGCTCTTGGATCTAATTAATAGAAAGATATTTTCTGGATATTTTCTGGATCTGCTTTGCATCTGGTGTTCTTCGGTGGTGATTGGAAAATCTTTTGCTTCCTAGCATTCGGAATATTTTGTGAGATCTATACTCTTTTTTCGGGTTCTTTGTCTTGTCTATAGGAGGGCAACTTCATCTTGGGCGTTTTTGCAGGGGGGCCTCAACTCGCTTGGACTGGTTTCATCTGTGACATGGGGTTTTCATTAGTTTCATTGTGATCTATGATTGCATCTTGTTACTTTTCTGTAGATCTTGCTTTTCTTTCATGATACGGAAAATATGATATTGTTGACGTTTGCTTGTGCAGGAGAAAGGGCGCATTGGTCACTTGGAGCACAACGTTGGTCTTAGAAATCACCCATATCTTCCAGAATTGATCGGGATGGCAGGGATCACCATCAACAAGGAATCTACAAACATTTTCAGGTAAGATCTAACATGCAAGTCTCTTCTCTTTCAGATCTCAGTCCATTGTACCTTCTTTCCTTCAATTTTCTGAAAACTCCTAAATAATAAAAAATTCAAAAAATATTTAATCGGGGAACTGCTTGATCTTTGAGCAAACCATTTCTGGGTTTTGTAGATCAGGTCTCCCCCTCACTGAATCATCCTCAACGTTGCCCTAATTCTGACTGGTTTTCCCTAGATTTGACTTTTTTACTGCTCAAACCCTAGCACCCCACTGGAAATTTGACTTTTTCCAGAGTTGACTTTTCCAAAAAATAATTACATGGGTGTGTAGATCAGGTCTTCCTCATTCCAGAAAACTCCCAACGCTGAGCTAGTTCCTGCCAAGTTGCCCTAGATCTAAAAAACTGACTTTCAGCCTCTTAGCCCCCCTCATCAAATTTTGACTTTTCCAGATCTGATTTTTCGTGAAATTTTCTGATTTGGGTTTGTAGATCGGGCCATCCTGATCTCATTTCCACTCCAACGCTGAGCTAATGGTCTCCTGGTGGCTCTAGATCTGCAGATTTGTCTCTCCAAACCCTAGCGCTAGCCCTCCTTCTGCTGATTTCCTTGTAACTTGAATCTTTCGGGCCAAATCCTTTTCTGGGTCGATAGATCAGGGCATATCCCAGGTGGGTTCACTGAAATGATGTGCTAATACTGACTCCATTACCCAAGGATAAATAGGCACTGATCTCCAAGCATAGCACTAGCCCTTCCTCACCTTTTTCCCCAAAAAGTTGACCATTCCTTGATAACTCAAGTAACCTGATACTTTCATATCGTTCACTGAGTCTATCTCATTGGTGGTAGACAGTCCCAACTCTTTCCTTGCTCACCCTGTCTCAGTTACATTTTCCAAGACAGTGGTCATCTTCATCGGTTGCTAGTACCTAAACCTTAGAGCTAGGGTTTTCATTTACCTTACACCTTACGTACCTTGAAGCCACACTTGATCTGTTTTGGTGTCTAGGTCTGATCTCTCCTGTCGGGAGTAGATCCGGGTCTCCCCTGTCATTGTCTTGGACTTAGATAACATAAAGCGAAGACTACCTTGATTGACATGACAACCATCCATTTGGGAGTCTAGGCAGTCTTGATTCCACCTCCCTAATTGCTTGCCCCTCTACCATCTATCCTGGATCCATCATACATAGGCAACTACAAGGTTGGTGATAACACCAGCACTACAATTTGTGACTCCATATCCATTGGATAAGACACTGGTTTGTTATTATTTTATTTCCATATCTCAAGTGTATTGTTCAATATCTTATCATTATGGATGCTTTTGCTTAATTCAATCAGTGTTGTGTTTTATTTAAATGTTGCATGCATATCTTTGTAATTCTCTAAAAAATTAAAACTATGATCTTCCCATCAGAAAACTCCTAAACAACACTCATCCGCATCCGCAACCACCAAAAAACATTTAAAACATTGAGCCATAGAAACTCTTTGTTAGGGACTACCCCCCTTGTCTTCGTTAGGAGTTAGCCTAAACGGAGGAGCTAAGAGTAGGTGACAGTACCTGGCTCTGTGCTTTCCCCTAAGACCACACCTCTCCCACTTTCTCAAGTGAGGAGACAGCTTTTATTAGATTTCTGCTGCTGGTGTGCAGTCGGCGGACAACATATAGTATTATTTTATTTTTGTATTTAGGGTTTTGATAATAAAATAAAGGTGCCAATAGGTTGAGATGAAGAAAAAAAAACTAACCTGTGGATCTTACCTAGATAACCTTGTAGATGCCTTGATGATAATGATCTATGTTGTCCCGATCAATTTAAGAAGATTTGGATGAAGCCTCTATGTAGATCGATTTTCCCAAGGAAGCCAATGCGCCCTCTCTCCAGTACAACAAACGTCAACCATATTAGATTTGATGCATCAAGAGAAATAGACAAATGCTATAGAAAAATAGCAAGATGAAATCATAGATCACAATGATATTAATGAAAACCCCCTGATACAATCGATGCCAAACAATCGAGTTGAGGAAGCCCTGTAAAAACGCCCAAGTGAAGTCGCCCTCCTGTAGACAAAACAATGTTTCCACAAAAATATAGATCTCACCACAAATACCCAAATGCTAGGAAGCAATAGACTTTCCAATTACCATCAAAGAACACCAGATGCAAAGGAGACCCAAGAATTTCCACAAAAAATAGTTTTTTTCTATTATCCAGATTCAAGAGCCAAAGACCCCTTTACAATGAGAAGCTCTCTCCTTTAAATAGGAAAGAGAGATACCAAAATCATAACCACTTTTCAAATGGGTGGCTAAGATTAAAAATTTAAAATTTTTTAATCAACGGTTGAGATGAGCTCAACATAAAGTAAATGGATCAATACATTAATATAATATATTAATGTGTGCTCATAATAATAAAATCTTTCCAATTCACTTTTCCCCACTTAATTAAATTATCTCGTTGATTCCCTTGCTTGAGTATGCTCTAATCGACTTAAAAATCGGAGTACCCAGAAACGACATTGGATTGTTAATCTTGCAAGTGATAACATAATAAAACTTTCACCCCATAACCAACGCATCAGCGTTATCTCGATAAATACTCAGGTAGTGGGCAAATTCCAAGTGTGGACGCCGAGCAACCCAATCTGGACACTTGTTGGTTAAATTCTCTTAACACCTAGCTTGTGATTCTAGACAGGTCCGTCATGTCTTTGAACGGAGCCACTGAAAGTATTTTTGGTTAGGTTTCCTAGACACCTTAACCAAGACCATCTTTAAAATTTACAATAAAATAAACCAAGAACAATTGCAAAAAGATCTCACAAACACTACTATTGAGACTTGTATTCTAGCATTCACAAGCATGTTTTGACTCCATATTGGCACTGGTCTTAAACTTCCATGCATTACCTTGATCTGGACCATTTGTCCCTAATGTTTGTTTAAATCATTATCTATCTGTGGATGCCTTTAATTTCCAAGTCGTCTTTGTATTGTTCGTCTCCAATCTTGTGTTTTGTAATTGCAACGTGGATTGCTCATTTTATTATAAAGTTGTAATCATTCAAAAACTCCTAAAAAACACCCATCCGCATTGTTACCAGCTTTTTTGTACCATATTTGGGTCACCTGGGGAGCCGTCGGTTGACAGACTTGTTTAAAGTCTGATTCTAGTGTACCAGTTGATCCATCTACTTGTCTAGCCAACATTGGCTAGCCACTTTTTCATTTTAATAATTTTGACCATGGCCTCGCGGGGTTTGTAATAAAATGTGCTAGTAGGGTATTTTTAAGTGGTTTGGTCTCCTGAGACGTAGAATCTCAAATAAGGTATTCCAGGGAGTTTTTTTCCCCTGACAATTATGCTTTGGCTTTAGTCGAGTATAATTGACGAGGTTTTTTCCCGCTTCCTCCAAAGCTGGAATGCCCAATGTTGAATTCTGGGCCTTGGGGGGTTATTAGAGCCCAACTGAGTGTTATAAACCTACTAGACATTATTTAGATAGATCATGGTCATGTCCTAAGTCATCTAGACATATAAAAAAAATTCGAAAAAATATTTTTTGAACGGTGAAAAAATTATTTTTTAATTTTTTAAACTTTTAATTACTTTTCCTAAGTTTTTTGGGTTAATTTTTCCATTAATTAAATGGAAAAAACCCATTTGCAATAAATCGGCCATCTAGACTCCGAATTCAGTGATTGAAGGCTCTAACCTTAAGCCAAAAATCATTCTTAACCAGCCAGCCAGTCAGAGCCAGCTTTCAGATCAACAATCGGACACTTAATGCCTTTTTTATCAAAAAAATCATTTTTGAGGAAAAAATGAATTTTAATTAAAAATGGTTATTTTGAAGAAAATTAAAACTCTCTAAATTAATCCAAATTTGGCGAAATAAAAGGCCAAATGACATCTCATCGGGCATTAATGAATATTGGAATTAACGAAAAGTAGGTTCAGTCAGCATTCAATGATCAGAAGTTCTTCTTAACCTAGCAATTGCGCCCCCCTTCAGTGAAGCTCACATGTGGGTGAGGTGCAGAGCATTCATTCATTTGGTGATCCGATCGAGGCTGAATTGAGGCTTACACTGATGACCACTAGGCAGTGGCTCCTCCAGACCAAACAAAGTAGGTTTCCAGACCTAGCAGGCAGCTTTCCTATGCAGCAGGGCGTCTCCTTCATCCATTCATGCCCCTCTCTCTCCTGAGGGCGCCTTTCAAACGTGTGGGCTCATCTGTGGATGGATTTCAGTGTTTAGGGTTGGAGTGGGGGCGCCTTGCCTGGGTGGAGGCCTCCCCTCACTCCCGGTTCTCCGATTTAGGTTTGGACCTCTGTTTGGTGGCCAGGCTGGTTAGGGTATGAGGATTGGTTTTAGGGTTTTAGCACTCTCTCATTGTACAAATAGAGGCTCCTTTAGCTCTATTCGGATGGATCTTTATGCAAAGAACCTCTGGTAAAATACTGTAATGCTTGTTGCTTTTGCAACCGTGAAATAAAATTTTAAGGCTTTGGAGGCATACATGGTGTGTGAATCTGGATGAACAATTGGCAAATGAGGTGAAATGTTTCAATTTTTGTCTTTTATTGCTTAGGATTGGATAATATCTCATGCTTTAGAAAGCTTCTATAAGCACATAAGATTGATCATTTGATGTTACAATTTGATCTTTTATGGTTTTGTTTCTATGAATTAAAGTAGCATCGATTATTCAGTTGTATGACATGCTCTTTATATTTTTATTTACCAAACATACATGATCTAATCCCTTGTTTGCAAGTATTGAGTTGAAATTGTGCAGGTCATCTCATTGAAAGGGATAGGAGTTCGAGCTCAGGTGCATCCTCTCCTCTCGAAGCCAATGAAACTTCCAAATTTTCAAGATCCAAAAGAATCCAAACGCCATCAAAGTACCACAGGTTTGAGTGTCTCTTTCATATTATTCATCTCTCAAATTTTTATAAAATCTTTATTTTCTTGGGATTAGGGCACGTTTTGGCTAAAGTGAACATTCATTCACTTAGCTTTTTCCCCGGTTGGCTACCCTGTTTACTTTTTCAGCCTTTTAGGCCTTTTATTTGCAGCCTTTCCTTCCTTTTGTTCACTGTCCACTTTTCCCCATTTTCACCATTTTGGACAGCCCTCTTTTTACCTCTTTGTTTCCACTTTTTGCAGCCCCTTTCCATCCTCTTCTTCAACCATCTTTTGGGCTATACTTTCAGTCTTTTTTACCCTCATTTGCAGCCCTCTTTCTCTGATTTGCAGCCCTCTTTCTCACTTAGTTTCCAGCCTTCTTTGACTTTCCTTTTGCCCCCTTTTCACCCATCTTTCACCTCTGTTGCCTTGCCTCTTTCCATCCTCTTTTTTTCCTTCTTTCCGGTAAGTTTGGGTAGTTGTTCTTATCTGGTTCATAGCTTAAATTTGAAGTTATTTTTTGATCAACTATTATCATAACAAGTGTGTGTCTAGAGCTCTTAATTGCAGACAGGTGAAGGAGAGCCCAAAGGCCATAAACAAACAAGGAGTGCAAAAAAAACAAAAAGACTGTTATCCCTCTTCTTTCATTCCCTTCTTTCCCCATTCCTCCAAGAAGTAAAGAACATAGCATCATTGTAAAAGATTAATAAAAAGGGCTGAGTGGGAGCAAGTCTCCTTCCTTTTATATTTCCCCTATTTTGGGGAAGTGTGTCTTGTGTTCATTTTCATGATTTACTTAGTATAGTTTTTCTTAAGCAATTAGTTTAGTTCTTTGATTAGACTTAGTTTCATTCTTACTAATTGCTAGTTGTTCCTTAGCTTCGTTTCCACTAATTGCTAGATTCATCATTGCTTGTTGGTATCTTGTTATAAATTGTTAAAGTCATAAAAAGAACCAAAATATCTTGAATCTCATCATAAGGTGGATCAAGAGTGCTCTTTGTCGGAGAGTTTTAATCAACCACCTTTCATCTTAATTGTTGTGTTTGTTTAATCAAATCATCCATAAGTAAGACTCTCAAACTTGCATAAATACAAGTCAAGAGCACTCTCTATCGGAGAGCATCTTAAGTTTGCACAACCCCTGCATTAGTAACATCTAGATTAGCTAAGTCTATTGAACCACTGTCATAAGACGAGGTCAAGAGCGCTCTCTGTCGGAGAGATTTAATTAATTAACTTAATAAAATTCACAACACATACCCCTTTAATTAATTAACTCCCTTCCCTCCTTACTGGAGTATGCTCTGACCGATCCTAGATTGGAATACCCAGAAATGGCACTGGATCTTTAAACCCTACAAGAGTAATTTAATAACCTTTAAACACCCGTAACCAATGCACCAACGTTGTAGGGATCCTTCCAAAGTACTTCCTAGTAGAGGCGCCGGAACCTCCCGTTGTCTTAGATTCCCGGCTAGCTGGTCACTTGACAATATCAGCCTGGGATACTGGGCGGGCCCGACATGTCTTCAACGGAGGGGACTTAGAAGAGTCTTCCGTCTTTGACAAACCTTCATTAACACCTTAATCAAGAGCATTCATAAAACTCTTAAAACTTACCAAGAGCACTTGCAAAACCTAACATTCACTGGCATCTTTTGGGATTCACATATTTTCTATACACAAAACATCTCTGATAAGTTGACTCCATAGGCACTGGTTCTATCTTTCAGCATTGTTGATAATCTGGGCCATTTGTCCATTGAATGTTTTCATTATAAGTTATATATGTGAATGCTTTATCAAGTTCGTGAAGTTCTCAAATATTTGTTTATCTTTTAATTCCGGTGATAGCAACGTGGATTGCCTGGTCTTGTGCTCAATTCATCACATTAATCATCTAAAATCACAATAACTCCTAAACAACACCCATCCGTATCTGAAAACACCTAAAAAACTTAACTTAAACATTGAGCCATAAAAAACTCTTTATTAGGGACTACCCCCCTTGGCTTCGTTAGGAGTTAGCCTAAACGGAGGAGCTAGGAGTAGGTGACAGTACCTAGCTCTGTGCTTTTCCCCAAGGTCACACGTCTCCCACTTTCTCAAGTGAGGAGACAACTTTCAACTGATTTCTGCTACTGGTGTGCAATCGACGGACAACATCTTTTGGGTCTGCTGCCGGGGACAAATCTTTTTGTTCTTAGACGAGCTTTGTTTCTTTTAGTCTTTTACATTTTTCCTTTTTGGTATATTTTAGTCCAATCACTCTCCGAAATTAGAGTTAAGTCCACCTGGCGACTCCACTGTCAGTTAACGCCTCAAGGTATTCTACTAGAAGAAACTCTGTAGGTTTGTTCGATTTCATCCCTGACCCCGAAAAGGTCTATAGGAGGAGATTAAACAAACTATCTTCTTGCAGGATCCTTGCATAGCTTGGATCTGAGTCTGTTTTAGACATCCACCTTTTATTTCGTGAAAACACTAATACCACTATTTCTGACATAATCGGTGAGTATTTTACTCAGCTTGACTTTTCTCAGATAGCGGGTCAACCCCACCATCTCCCAGACAAAGCCGTCGAGAACCTCCTGATGTATACAGGCACCGATGCCATTACCTCCTCCATGCACCTCAGAAACGTTTCTAGGTGTATCAATGCTTATGTCAATGATCCGGTCAGCCAACATGATGACGTGTATATGAAGTTATTTGCTCTATCTATGGATGGAAAGGCCGGTGACTGGTATAGCAATTTACCAGACAGTGCTTTTAACAGTCTAGAAGCTTTCAAAACTTCTTTCACCAACAAGTTCGGTGAAAAGAAAGAACCTCAGCATCAACTTGCGTCCTTGACCAACATAAAGAAGAAGGACATGAAAACAATGGACGAGTTCAATACTAGGTTCATAGAATTATCAAAAGCTATTCCTACTGAGTATGCCCCAACTAAACCAACCATCCTGGTGTATTACATTGAGGCACTTAGTAGCAAAATGCAGTACCAAATCAGAGACAAGGAGCCTACTAACTTGCTCCAGGCTCAGAAGATGGCAATCAAAATTGATCTGAACATGCAGTCATCTAGTGAGTCTAACCTCCACGGTTATTCGAGGTCTTTGACTCCGTTGAAAATAAGTGAACCAAAAGACAAGGATCCTTTATTAGCTATGAAGGATGCCTATGAAAAACAAATGATTGAGATGAAGAAAAATATGGAGGAGGCAGAGCAGAAACACTTAGCACAGTTAAAAGAAATTCAAAATAGGGTAATCACAATGGAAAGAACTCAAAATAAGTCCACTCCTAGAACCTTTCCTGCCAAGCCAACTTGGCAAAGAAAGCCTCCCAACCATGAGCAGAGGCCTCCCCATCAGCTAGAGGCCACTAACATGGTTGAGCAGTATAAACCATTTTGCAGAGCATACAGAGATTTCCATGAGGAATCTGGCTGCCACTATGCGTGCTATGTTTAGGAGCATGGTCATCCTGAAGGTTGCGGCCCGAATACGTCGACAAGCGAGCCTGACTTTATCAATAACATAGATGACATCCCTGACATCCCCATAGGAAATTGGCCACAAGCCCATCGTTATGAAAAGAAAGTTGACAACCTAACTCAGTACTATGGAGAGATTCCTTCAGCTGAGCAGATCAACAATACCCAGAACTTCAAAGGGATAAGTTATCAAAGAAAGGGGTCTTCTGCACAGAATATTCCTAAGGTAACAGCTCCTAATCCTCCCAAAGAAGTTGAAACAAAAGAAAATGTTGATTTAAGTTTTGACTTAGGTAATTGGTTAGTGAATACAAAAGTCCCTATTTCGGTCCTTGAATTATGCAAAATCCCTGGCCAAAGAGAGAGAATTTTGAAAATCCTAGAGCCGCAGAGTAATGTTGATCCTCAAGCTAAAGAAAGTTCTTCAAGTCCTTTAAAGCCTATTACCCCTAGAAAAGTCACTTTTTCCAATACCATGGAGCGGACTTCGAATAATGCCTTTGCTGATCCACCTATAGTTCTACATACTAGGGACCCAAGAAAAGAAGATCATCCCCCTTTCTATGTATCATTGATAATGGGTGATCTTCTTCTACACAATTGTATGTTAGACTCAGGATCTAGTTCCAGCATCATGACCAAAAAAGTCATGCAACAGCTTGACCTAAGAACCACGAGGCCATACCATAATGTATGTTCCATGGACTCTAGATCGGTCAAGGTCGAAGGGATGATTGAGAACCAGCTAGTCAGATTGGCCAAGTATCCGGATATCCAGATCACAATGGACATCCTGGTTATTGATGTTCCAGACAAATGGGGTATGTTGCTTTCTAGGAAATGGGGTGCCACTTTGGGAGGATCAATCCAGATGGATTGGACCTATGCTATCGTTCCAGCGTCAGATTTTTCACTTGTTAAGTTGTATTCTGAAAAGGAAAAAAGGCACCATGTTGAAAACCCTCAAAGACCATTAAATGAGTATGCTTACCACACTGATGAGAATGGCTCCTATCAAATCAACTCCACCTTCTTGGAAATCAACTCCACCTTCTTGGAACCCATCCAAGAAGAGATGAAGACCGAAAAACTTAGTGAGTTGTGGAGAATGAATTTTGATGGTGCTTACTCTAAAATGGGCAAGGGGGCTGGTGTTGTCATTGTTTCACCAGAGGGTAAGGTTTTCAACTTTGCTTTCAGATTGGAATTCGAAGCAACTAACAATGTGGCGGAGTATGAGGCACTTCTAATGGGCATTGAGATTGCCAAGGACATGGGGATTAAGTTGCTTGATATTAAAGGGGACTCTGATTTAATCATCCAACAAGTTAAGGGTCAGTTTGCATGTAAGTGTCAAAGACTTAAAAAATATAGAAATGCAATCTGGGATACAATGGAATTCTTTGATGCCCTTAACATAGAAGCAGTCCCTAGAGATCA
The DNA here is from genome assembly GCA_001517045.1 of Pseudotsuga menziesii. Lineage (NCBI taxonomy): Eukaryota > Viridiplantae > Streptophyta > Pinopsida > Pinales > Pinaceae > Pseudotsuga > Pseudotsuga menziesii. Next base: position 25,702 of record LPNX010359904.1, on the reverse strand, counting down.
GAATAGTGCCTCCGATAAACTTGCAGTTTCAGCGTCGACTCTTCAGCCATCGGATGAGATGTTAGAGGGGAATTGTCCTTTAGAGATTAACTTTAGACCTTCTGTTCCTGACAATGTTGAACATTGGTAGGTCTTCAAAGACGATGAGTAAATTTTGAGATTCATTCATAATGTTGATGAATTCCTTAACTTTAAAGCTAATGATGAGGAAGAAAACAAAGAGTATTACGGAGAAGGTGACCAGTTTAACAATCCTGTCCCACGTGGTCTAGTTGCCTTAGAAAACATCTTTGACCGATAGGACAGAAGAAAAAGCAATGTTGAGTAGATGAAACCAGGAGATTACATTGAAGTCAACATTGGGATAGAAACAGAGCCGAAAATCATAAAAATTGGAAAAGATACATCTGAAAAAGAAAGGAACAGCCTGATAAATCTGGTCAAAGAGTATAGGGATGTATTTGCCTTTACTTATGACGAGCTCAAAGCTTATAGGGAAGATGTATTTCAACATACTATTCCCCTAAAGCCGGAATGTCAAAAAAGCAAGCCTTTCAGACAAAAACTTAGGCAAATAAATCCTAAGTTAGCACCAATCATCAAGAAGGAGTTAGAGAAAATGTTAGCAGCAGGAATAATAGCTCCTACTAGACATTCAACGTGGTGCTCTAACTTAGTTGTAGTTAGAAAGAAGAACGGGAGCATAAGGATATGTATAGATTTCAGGAATCTAAACATAGCATGTCAGAAGGACAATTACCCCCTCCCCAACATGGAGACCCTCCTCCAACGGGTCACTGGATCGAGCATGATGTCAATGATGGATGGTTTTTCGGGCTATAATCAAGTAGTCATCCAAGAGGAGGATAGGCATAAGACCACCTTCACAACTCCTTAGGGCACTTTTGAGTATCTGAGAATGCCCTTTGGCCTTTTAAACGCAGGAGCTACTTTCCAAAGGGCCATGGATTATGCTTTCAAGGAGCTGATTGGAAGAATCATTGAGATCTACGAAGATGATCTCACTGTTTTTTTGAAGGAAAGATCCAGCCATGTTGGTCATCTCAGGAAGATCTTCAAGCGGTGTAGGAAGTATGGCATTTCTTTAAATCCATCTAAGTCGGTGTTGGGCATAGAAGAGGGAAAACTCTTAGGACATATCATCAACAAAGACAATGTCAAAATTGATCCTTAAAGAGTAGAGGCAATAAAAAAGATTCCTCTCCCTAAGAATGTTAAAGCCCTTCAGTCCTTCAATGGTCATATCAATTTCATCAGAAGATTCATTCCAAACTTGGCCGAATTAATGAAACCCATGCAGGCCTTACTCAAGAAAAATGCCAAGTTTGTGTGGACCACTAAAGGAAGGAAAGCCTTTGATTCGATAAAGAATGCCATTACCAGGTCTCCGGTCTTAGTCAGCCCAGATTACACAAATGATTTTATGATCTTCTCATTTGTTTCTGAAGACACTATTGCAGGTGTGTTGCTCCAAAAGAACATTGAAGGGTTTGAGCAACCTATAGCATTCATGAGTAGAGCCTTGCAGAATTCCGAGTTAAAGTATACCATCATGGAGAAGCAAGCTTATGCCTGAGTCAAATCATTAAAACATTTCAGGACTTATATAGAATATTCCAAGGTTACCGGATATGTTCCCCACACTGCGGTTAAGGATATCCTTTCTCAAAAGGATTGTTTAGGAATAAGGGGAACATGGGTGTCCAAGATCCAAGAGTATGACCTGGAAATAAAGCCCACTAAGTTGATCAAGGGACAAGGCCTGGCAAGAATGCTTACTCAAAAGAATGAAGAAGTCATTGAGATGATTGCCGAAAATGACATCCCTCAGCCTACCATGACTCTTGCCCTTCAAAACCTTGACAACCATTGGTATTCAGACATCATTTTCTTTCTTCTCCATCTCACTTTCCCTGATCACCTCAAGGAACACAAGCATAGGGCTTTGAGACTTAAGACCGCTAGGTATTGCCTAACCCAAGAGGGTCTAGGTTGGAGGAACCCAAATGGTATCATACTTAGGTGCATCAACGAGTAGGATTCTAAGAAGATTTTAGCAGAGTTTTACTCAGGATTTTGTGGAGACCATTATGCAGCAAATACAACTGCCCACAAAATTCTGAGAGCTGGATATTACTGGCCAACCATTTTTTTGGATGCTCACAAGCATGTCAAGTGTTGCCAGGAATGTCAGCTGTTCACCGGGAAACAGAAGTTGGCGGCTCTTCCCCTTACTCCAGTTGTTGTCCTTGCCCCTTTTCAGCAATGGGGGCTTGATTTTATTCGAAAATTCAAGGATAAATCTAGCAATGGTTTTTTTTGGATTCTCACAGCAACCGATTACTTCACCAAGTGGGTAGAGGCTATACCCACTAAAACTGCCACCGAGAAGGTTGTTATTGACTTCATCGAGGAAAGAATCATCACCAGATTTGGAACTCCCCTTAAGATAACAACCGATAATGCCAAAGCCTTTAGTTCAGAAGTAGTAAATGACTTATGTTTCAAGTATGGCATTATCCTATCCCACTCATCTGATTATTACCCACAGGGCAATGGACTTGCTAAATCCACCAATAAAAATTTAATGTCAATCCTCAAGAAGACTGTGGGGGATAATAAGAGATCATGGGATAGTAAAATTAAGTATGCTGTGTGGACGGACAGAATCACTAAGAAGAACTCAACTGGTAAGTCACCTTTTGAGCTGGTGTATGGACTCACAGCCACCCTCCCGGTCAGCATGCAGATTCCGATCTTCAGGATGTTGAGTGAGTAGGGCACAGAATAGGTAGAAATGGAGCAGAGAATTAATCAGATTATAGAATTGGATGAATCCCGAAGAGCTGCCCTTGATCAGTCACTCAGACATCAAGAAAGTATGAAGGAAACTTTCGATAAGTTATCCAGGCTGAGAGCTTTCCAAATCGAAGATACTGTTCTCTTATGGGATAAGAGAAGGGAAAAGCCTGGAAAGCATGGAAAATTTGACAACCTTTGGAAAGGCCCGTTTATCATCCGTGACACGGCTGGCACCAATTCCTTCTTCCTTAACACTATGGACGGAAATTTTTTTAACCTGCCCATAAATGGCCAACACATAAAACCTTTTTATCAAAACAACCTCCAAGATGACCAAGGGGTCATCACAGGGCTTTTCTAAACCCTTCCTTGTTGTATTTTATGTACTTTATTTCTGTATCATATGTTATGTATCATAACTTTGTAGAATGCTGCATTAAAGCTCTTTCTTTTGTATACTAGCATTTGTATCATATTTCATTTTATATATGCCAAAAAAGAAAAAGTTTCTTTTCGTGTACTTTATTTCGAAAAAAGAAAAAAAAAATTTGGTATTTCATCATGCCATATTTTTATCATATACATGGAACTGAGACACTTCTGTTTACATGCAGGTACCAGAGATTCTTGGATTCTCAGGCACTCTTTTTGGTCAATAGATCAAGCAAGTACCTGTCCCACAGTTGGAGCCAGATGTTACCAGCTTTTTTGTACCACATTTGGGTCACCTGGGGAGCCGCCGGTTGACAAACTTGTTTAAAGTTTGATTCCAGTATACCTGTTGATCCGTCTACTTGTCTAGCCAACATTGGCTAGCCACTTTTTCATTTGAATAATTTTGACCATGGCCCCGCGGGGTTTGTAATAAAATGTGCTAGTAGGGTATTTTTGAGTGGTTCGGTCTCCTGAGACGTAGAATCTCAAATAAAGTATTCCAGGGAGTTTTTTTCCCCTGACAATTATGATTTTCCTTTAGCTGAGTATAATTGACGAGGTTTTCTCTCGCTTCCTCCAAAGCTGGAATGCCCGATGTTGAATTCTGGGCCTTGAGGGGTTATTAGAGCCAAACTGAGTGTTATAAACCTAATAGACATTATTTAGATAGATCATGGTCATGTCCTAAGTCATCTGGACATATAAAAAAATTTCGAAAAAATCTTTTTCGAACGGTGAAAAAATTATTTTTTAATTACTTTTCCTAAGTTTTTTGGGTTAATTTTTCCATTAATTAAATGGAAAAAACCCGTTTGTAATAAATCGGTCATCCGGACTCCGAATTCAGTGATTGAAGGCTCTAACCTTAAGCCAAAAATCATTCTTGACCAGCCAGCCAGTCAGAGCCAGCTTTCAGATCAACAATCGGACACATTATGCCTTTTTTCTCAAAAAAGTCAGTTTTGAGGAAAAAATGAATTTTAATTAAAAATGGTTATTTTGGAGAAAATTAAAACTCTCCAAATTAATCCAAATTCGACGAAATAAAAGGCCAAATGACATCTCACTGGGCATTAATGAGCATTGGAATTAACGAAAAGTAGGTTCAGTCAGCATTCAATGATCAGAAGGACTTCTTAACCTAGCAATTGCGCCCCCCTTCAGTCAGGCTCACGTGTGGGTGAGGTGGAGAGCATTTATTCATTTGGTGATCTAATTGAGCTGAACTGAGGCTTGCACTGATGACCACTAGGTAGTGGCTCCTCCAAACCTAACAAAGTAGGTTTCCAGACCTAGCAGGCAGCTTTCCTATGCAGCAGGGCGTCTCCTTCATCCATTCACGCCCCTCTCTCTCCTGAGGGCGCCTTCCACACATGTGGGCTCATCTGTGGATGGATTTCAGTGTTTAGGGTTGGAGTGGGGGTGCCTTGCCTGGGTGGAGGCCTCCCCTCACTCCCGGTTCTCCGATTTAGGTTTGGACCTCTGTTTGGTGGCCAGGCTGATTAGGGTATGAGGATTGGTTTTAGGGTTTTAGCACTCTCTCATTGTACAAATAGAGGCTCCTTTAGCTCTATTCGGATGGATCTTTATGCAAAGAACCTCTGGTAAAATACTGTAATGTTTGTTTCTTTTGCAACCGTGAAATAAAATTTTAAGGCTTTGGAGGCATACATGGTGTGTGAATCTGGATGAACAATTGGCAAATGAGGTGAAATGTTTCAATTTTTGTCTTTTATTGCTTAGGATTGGATAATAGCTCATGCTTTAGAAAGCTTCTATAAGCACATAAGATTGATCATTTGATGTTACAATTTGATCTTTTATGGTTTTGTTTCTATGAATTAAAGTAGTATCAATTATTCAGTTGTATGACATGCTCTTTATATTTTTATTTACCAAACATACATGATCTAATCCATTGTTTGCAAGTATTGAGTTGAAATTGTGCAGGTCATCTCATTGAAACGAGTAGGAGTTCGAGCTCAGGTGCGTCCTCTCCTCTCGAAGCCAAGGAAACTTCCAAATTTTCAAGATCCAAAAGAATCCAAACGCCATCAAAGTACCACAGGTTTGAGTGTCTCTTTCATATTATTCATCTCTCAAATTTTTATAAAATCTTTATTTTCTTAGGATTAGGGCACTTTTTGGCTAAAGTGAACATTCATTCACTTAGCCTTTGCCCCGGTTGGCTGCCCTGTTTACTTTTTCAGCCTTTTAGGCCTTTTATTTGCAGCCTTTCCTTCCTTTTGTTCGCTGTCCACTTTTTCCCATTTTCACCCTTTTGGACAGCCCTCTTTTGCCTCTTTGTTTTCATTTTTTGCAGCCCTTTTCCATCCTCTTCTTCAACCATATTTTGGGCTGTACGTTCAGCCTTTTTAACCCTCATTTGCAGCCCTCTTTCTCACTTAGTTTCCGGCCTTCTTTGACTTGCCTTTTGCCCCCTTTTCACCCCTCTTTCACCTCTGTTGCCTTGCCTCTTTCCATCCTCTTTTCTTCCTTCTTTCCAGTAAGTTTGGGTAGTTGTTCTTAGCTGGTTCATAGATTAAATTTGAAGTTATTTTTTGATCAACTAATATCATAACAAGTGTGTGTCTAGAGCTTTTAATTGCAAACAGGTGAAGGAGATCCCAAAGGCCACAAACAAACGAGGAGTGCAAAAAGAACAAAAAGATTGCTATCCCTCTTCTTTCATTACCTTCTTTCCCCGTTCCTCCAAGAAGTAAAGAATATAGCATCATTGTAAAAGATTAATAAAAAGGGCTGAGTGGGAGCAAGTCTCCTTCCTTTTATACTTCCCCTATTTTGGGGAAGTGTGTCTTGTGTTCATCTTCATGATTTACTTAGTATAGTTTTCCTTAAGCAATTAGTTTAGTTCTTTGATTAGACTTAGTTTCATTCTTACTAATTGCTAGTTGTTCCTTAGCTTCGTTTCCACTAATTGCTAGATTCATCATTGCTTGTTGGTATCTTGTTATAAATTGTTAAAGTCAAAAAAAGAACCAAAATCTCTTGAATATCACCATAAGGTGGATCAAGAGTGCTCTCTGTCGGAGAGTTTTAATCAACCACCTTTTGTCTTAATTGTTGTGTTTGTTTAATCAAATCATCCATAAATAAGAATCTCAAACTTGCAGAAATACAAGTCAAGAGCACTCTCTATCGGAGAGCATCTTAGGTTTGCACAACCCCTGCATTAGTATCATCTAGATTAGCTAAGTCTCTTGAACCACTGTCATAAGACGAGGTCAAGAGCGCTCTCTGTCGGAGAGCTTTAATTAATTAACTTAACAAAATTCGCAACACATACCCCTTTAATTAATTAACTCCCTTCCCTCCTTGCCAGAGTATGCTCTGACCGATCCTATATTGGAATACCCAGACATGGCACTGGATCTTTAAACCATACACGAGTAATTTAATAACCTTTAAACACCCGTAACCAACGCACCGACGTTGTAGGGATCCTTCCAAAGTACTTCCTAGTAGAGGCGTCGAAACCTCCCGCTGTCTTAGATTCTTGGCTAGCTGGTCACTTGACAATATTAGCGTGGGATACTAGGCGGGCTCGACATGTCTTCAACGGAGGGGACTTAGAAGAGTCTTCCGGCTTTGACAAACCTTCGTTGACACCCTAATCAAGAGCATTCTTAAAACTCTTAAAACTTAACAAGAGCACTTGCAAAACCTAACATTCACTGGCATCTTTTGGGATTCACATCTTTTCTATACACAAAACATCTTTGATAAGTTGATTCCATAGGCACTGGTTCTATCTTTCAGCATTGTTGATAATCTGAGCCATTTGTCCGTTGAATGTTTTCATTATAAGTTATATCTGTGAATGCTTTATCAAGTTCGTGAAGTTCTCAAATATTTGTCTATCTTTTAATTCCGATGATATCAACGTGGATTGCCTTGTCTTATGCTCAATTCATCACATTAATCATCTAAAATCACAATAACTCCTAAACAACACCCATCCGCATCTGAAAACACCTAAAAAACTTAACTTAAACATTGAACCATAGTAAACTCTTTGTTAGGGACTACCCCCCTTGGCTTCGTTAGGAGTTAGCCTAAACGGAGGAGCTAGGAGTAGGTGACAGTACCTAGCTCTGTGCTTGCCCCCAAGGTCACACCTCTCCCATTTTCTCAAGTGAGGAGATAGCTTTCAATTGATTTCTGCTGCTGGTGTGCAATCAGCAGACAACATGCATCATAACATCAAAAACACTTAAACACATTGAGCCATAGAAAACTCTTTGTAAGGGACGACCCGCCTTGGCTTCGTTAGGAGTTAGCCTAAATGGAGGAGCTAGGAGTAGGTGACAGTACCTGGCTCTGTGCTTGCCCCCAAGGCCACACCTCTCCCACTTTCTCAAGTGAGGAGACAGCTTTCATTAGATTTCTGCTGCTGGTGTGCAGTCGACGGACAACAGGACTTACCAATGCTCCAGCCACTTTTCAGTCATGCATGAACTATACCTTCTGAGTTCAGCTACGTAAGTTTCTGCTAGTATTCTTCGATGACATCCTGATTTACAACAAAACATGGGAGGAGCATCTGAAACACCTGGACGAAGTACTGAGCTTTCTAGAAGAACACTCGCTTTATGCAAAAATTTCCAAGTGTGAATTTGGCATGAAGGAAATGCTGTACCTAGGGCACATAATCAATGAGGAAGGAGTACAGGTTGACATGGAGAAAATCCGAGCTATCAGAGATTGGCCCAAGCCAAAAACAGTCACAAAATTGAGAGGTTTCTTAGGACTATGCACCTATTACCGATGGTACATTAAGGGATTCTCCTAATTTACAGCACCCCTCACAGATCTCACAAAGAAAGGAGCATTCACGTGGACAGACTTGGCACAGAAAACTTTCAAGGAGATGAAAGTTATTATGAGTTCCTGTCCAGGTTTAGCATTACCAGACTTCTCACAACCCTTTGTAGTGGAATGTGATGCTTCATGGGAAGGGTTAGGAGCAGTATTGATGCAAAATCATCACCCTATTGCATTTGAGAGCCGTAAATTGAAGAACTATGAGCACCACTACTCCATATATGACAAAGAGATGCTAGCCATCTTACATGCTCTCACGAAATTCAGACAGTACCTAGTGGGCAGTAAGTTCAAAATCAAAACAGATCACAACAACCTCAAGTATTTCCTGGAGTAGAAGGAACTGAATGAGCGCCAGCAGAAATGGGTCAGCAAAGTGCAAGCCTACGATTTCAAGTTCGAGTATGTAAAGGGTAAGAATAATGTAGTAGCTGATGCATTATCCAGGCGTCCCGCCTCACTATCTCTCAGGAGTATATCCACAGATTGGAGGGCACTTCTCTTAGTAGAATACTCCAAAAATAAATTCGCTTGCGAATTATTGGATGGACAAATTCAGGATGACAGGTATAGGATTGGTGATGACATCATCTATTACAAGAATATGATATACCTCGTCCCAGAATCCACGTTGAGGAAAAAGATCATTCATGCAGCACATGACTCTCCATTATCAGGACATCAAGGTTTCTTGAAGACCTACAGACGGATCCGAGAGAGGTTCTCATGGAAGGGTCTCAAAGAGGAAGTTATGCAGCACATATGGGAATGTAGCATCTGTCAACAGAACAAGATTGAGAACATTCATCCAGCAGGGTTGCTTTAGCCACTACCAATTCCAGAACATAAGTGGGAAAGCGTCTCTATGGAATTCATTACAGAGTTGCCCAAGGTCCAAGGGCGAGATTGTTTATATGTAGTTGTTGATAGACTGACCAAGTTTGCACATTTCTTTTCTATATCATCAGATTACTCTGCAGCTCAAGTAGTTGAGTTATTCTTCAGGGAGGTCTTCAAGTGTCATGGGTTACCTAAGACCATTGTCAGTGATCGGAATAGCATATTCACAGGTGCCTTTTGGCAGGAACTATTCAGATTAGTGGGGACCGAACTGGCTACCAACACGAGTTATTATCCTCAGAGCGATGGACAAACTGAAATACTCAACAAGTGGATTGAAGGATCTCTGAGGAACTATGTAACAGGGCAACAACGAACCTGGATCAAATGGCTACACTTAGGAGAGTATTGCTACAATACTACCTATCACATGTCTATTAGGATGACTCCTTTTAAGGCATTATATGGATACAAGGCCTTGGAATATGTAGATTTGGCATTTGGAGATAGTAGGGCTCCTAAGGCAAAGGATTGGATACATGACAGTCAAGATATTCTTAAAATATTGAAGGAAAACTTACAGACAGCCCAGAATCAGCAGAAGTTATATGCAGACAAACACAGGATTGAGCGGAGCTTTGAGGTAGGGGATTTGGTATACTTAAGGCTCCAACCTTACAGACAGTCTTCGCTTAAGAATAAAGGAACAAAAAAGTTAAAACCTCGTTTCTATGGAGCCTAAAGAATAATCGAACACATGTCCCCTAGTTGGAGCCAGATGTTGCCCACCTATTTCGACTAGGTGGCAACTCCATGTACATGAAGATGTACATAATTGTGCAAATTGTACCTTGGAAAAATCTGAAGATTTTTTCACTTCTGCAGGGCAATTGCCCCTTTGTGAAATGAAATGTCCGCTCCCCTGCGTGGAAAAATTGATGTAATTCTATGTGCTAGTGTGGGTCATATGATATGGATGCCACACCATGGAACTGGTTGTTAGGGAAGTCCCCTCATCGAGTGTTTTTTTCCCTTTCCAAATAATCTTGTTGAGTAAACGATTTTAATTGGTTTGGTTTTTCACTCAAAATCCTCCAAAGTGGTGACGGGCGTTCTAACAGTCAAGTCCATGGGGTGGCTAAGGTTTCAAAATGTTATTCATGACTATGCTGGACATTTGTATAGAGTCTTACGGATTTTTGTTATGTGTTGTATTTTTATTAATTTTTTCTAGTTAATTAACTTCACCCCTTGGTGGTTAATTAACTCAGTTTTGATGTAATAATGTAATTGCTCAAGCACTGGCACTTTGTAATAGGGGCTATGAATGCAAGGTAAAATTGCTATGAAACCCCTAAGCCACTGCTTCGAGTCCCATGTCATTCAGATAAGGAGTTGAAGAGATAGACCAATTTTGGTCAGGAGGAGTCTATCTCCCCTAGGGAATTATTTAATTTTTCCCTAAGTCAAAAATTCACATTATTTGATTTTGAAGGAAAAAATCAAATAATGCCATGGTAATTTCGTTTGGGGGTTGCTAAGCCTAGGAAAATTTATTCCAAATTCTTTCACCCCCCCATGGCCAAGATATTAATTTTTGAAGTTTATTTTTAAATTTTTCCTAAGTAAAAGTGGGGAAATTTTAAATTAAATTTTAAAAATTAAATAAAAGTGAATTTTGGAGTTTTAACCTAAGTTAAGAGGTTAATTATTTGTTGGGACTTAAGCATAGTCCAAACCATAATTAAAAGGAGGCGCTAGAGTCATGTCCAAGGGTAAAACCCTTGCTAAGTGGAGCGCTCAAGCTTAAAGCACCTCTAAAGGTAGCGCTAGGGCTAAAACCCTTGCTAAAGTGAGGCGCACATCATAGAAGAGGGGCGCTACATTATATGAGGGGGCGCTATACATTAAGAGGGCATCACATCTAAAGGAAGGGGCGCTAAACTTGGAGAAAGGAGCGCTACATTTGGAGGGCGTCTAGCCATAAGGAGGGCGCTAGTATGAAGAAGGCGCCCAGTTTAGAGGAAGACGCCCAGTTTAGAGGAGGGCACCCAGCTTGGGCCCACACATAATCTCAAAACTCATCTAAAGGGACGTTTTGGTCAAAACCCTAGATCTAAGGGTGAGGATGGGCTGAGGCATGGATCAAGCACTCAAGCCATGGATTAAAAGGATATCTAAGCCATTTGATTGGTTGAGAGGAATGCAAAGTCAAAATACCTAGATCTAGTGGTGGAGATCTAACCTAGATCTAGATCTAATCTTGGCCATTGATCTTCAAGGGGTTGGGGTCTTCCTCAACTATATAATGAGGGTCTCACTCCCTCATTTACATAACTTCTCTCATGCTATTGTTATGCTGCCGTAATCTTTCCCTACTCTCCTCTCATATTCTCTCAAGCATTTGGCCCAAGCCTCTTGCTATTGTTGTATTGAATCTTGCCCTAGTTGGGCCATAATAGAAGAAAGATTTGGAGGGATATTGTGCCATCATTATACATTTCATGCATCTTTTGGTGAGGTAACTTGTATGTTTATTTATTTGATCTGCATTTGTATTAGCTTATATAGCTCTCCACAAAGTATTTTGTGGAGGGATTTGTAAGTAGAAGTATTTCTGCTTCCATTTGTGAGTTTTTAATAAGATTTATCAAAGTATTTTGGTAGATTTATTGGGTACTCACCTCTTGCTTACATTTTGCAGCTCTCTCATAAGTTTATTTACAGGTTTTCCAAGCTAAGAAGGGCTCCTCCAAGGGTTTCTGTTCTCAAATTTACATTTCGGCCATTTTTCTTTTCCTATCCTAAAACTGGGTTTTATTCACTGTATAGTGAATATAACCCTTGTTTTAGGGCTTGCATCCATTATATATTAGTATAAAGCTTTAAATCTGCTGTTTACATGTTATTTCAGTCCTCTAAACATCATATTTCAGTCATTTTTTCAATCAGATTTTTGCTGTAAATTAGTGATTTTTTGGGACTAATTTTTTTCTAATAATTTCTTTGAGTTTTCTGTGATTTCTAGCAAGTAAAGCTTGCTGGTTTGTGACAGGTTTTACATAGGTGAAGGGGAGGTGCTGCCCAAATTGGCCCAGAAATACCTCAACCTTCAACCGATTCCAAAAGGGGTTCAAACCCTCACCTCTCTCTCTTCTTTTCTGATATTTGTAAACCCCAACAAGAACTTCTCTTGGGGTATTCTACAAAAGTTTATAAGGCACTTGTAATCTATATGTAAATAGATTAGGAACTAGAGTAGGAAGTAGAAACTAGTTGCTTAAATTTGTGTTTATGCAAGTTTTATTTCTGTTCACCCACCTATCTCTGTTACAGACCACCATCTCTGTGACAGAGATTGTTGTGAGGTTAGGATAACTAGTTTTATTTTCTGTTTACCCACTATCTCTATGACAAACCACCATCTCTGTCACAGAGATTGCTGTGCGGTTAGGCATTGCTTTAGCTAGTCACAGTTTCCTTCAAGTTTCAGTAATTTTTATTTTTCTGTTAAAAGGGTAACCATACAACCCACCTATCCCGTGTATCCTCTATCCACTTGTCATCTCCCTTTAGGGACTTCAAGCTGGATATGAAAAGCAGGAGAAGTGGGGGCTTAGCTTAGTTAAAACAACTTTCCTTTTTCTGCTACAATCAGCACATTTTATTTTTCAAGTCCAAGATCAAGTACCAGCACCTCCCATAAGGGATACCGCTTGGTTGATCTTGTTGATCGCATAAAATTAACCTTCTATGTTAATCATCAAGACTTAAAATTTACCCCCTAAAATTAACCAACAACAACTTCATTGTTTCCTATTCCTCTACTCGGTTATCACCCCTCGGGGTACTCACGAGATACGACAGGGGATAGAGAAGTCTTAGTTTAATAGGCATCCATCTTGTCATTTTTTCTGTTAATTAAAAACAGTGACCTCAAGAAGCTAGAAGGGGTAGTAGACCGTGGGGGGTCTCTAGGCATTTTACGTCCTCTTTGTTGAGCACCGGGGCATTGGGGTTTGACCTGGGAGCTACGGGTGGGCTTTGCTCACACTATGTTGAGCGCACCAGCATTCCCTCTTTGAATTGAGAAATACTAGATTGGGGTAGTCACACTCTCGGTTCTAAAACTAAACTTCCAGAAGAAAAACTTTAATAAAATTTATTAAAACGAACCAAGAGACATTGCAAAACGTCCTACAAACACAGGTCATTGCTACTTATCTTTGCCTTGTTGTTCAAGGTTTTTACTGCAAGCACTTTCACAGTTTATTTCATTGCAAACTTTTCACTTTTCAGTTACAAGTATTTCCTTTCAGTTTAGCAAACTCTTGTGGTGGCATCTTTAATTCATTTGATTAAATAATCACATTGTTTAGTAATATGTAGATCTTGTGTAACACAATTGATTCATTCCGTTTCAACAATATTTTTGGGTAAAAGCTTAATAATTGTTCCATTTATTCAATCTGTTTATAACATCTGATACAACTGTGGATATTGTTTATGCTGGTTAACTGCTCATTCATTATTGTTTATATTGTTCATAGTATTCATTTGTCCATATTGTAACCTGGTTTGATTGGGATAACACCTAAACTGTGGGTTAATTAACTTAGATTTCAATTTCATTTGTAAATTTGTAAAGTTGTAATTTATCCTTAGACTCCATTTGTTAATAGGCACTAGTCTTCATTTATCTCAAGGTTTGCTTGTCATTAAAAGGAAATCTTTGCATTTGCATGATGCTTGTCATTCCTTAGATAGTATAAAGTCTTAGCCTCACAACCTTAATAAGATCCCTTTAATTTGTAATAAATTAATAAATCTGGAACTTAGTTTTCCGTAGGGACTTCCCCCCTTGGCTCTGTTGGGATCTTGCCTAAACGGAGGAGTTGTGGACTGTGGTGACAGTGGTCCTCAACTCTCGCTTGCCCCCAAGGACACACATAGCAGGTTGTGACTTTCCTGTGTCTTAAAGTGTGAATTAGGCGGCAACAGATCTCATATATAAACTTTCAAAGCTAGATCTCGTTTTCAAAAAAGTTTCATAAGCATCTTCGATCTAGTTTAGGGAAATCGTCATTTTTCACAAGTCATCGAAAGTAGATCTAAAAATTTGTTGAATGCATGGTTGTTCCCTTGAATCTAAAAGGTATTATTTAGAAAATCAAGTGCTTTAGATTGGCTGCCCCAAAGCTAGCCAAGATCCTCAAGAGGACTTGTCCTCTTGAGTTATTTTTTGTCTTTTCTTAAAAGTACTTTAACTTAGTAATTTTCAGTAGTTTTTTGGGGTTGTCCAAGGACACATTTAAAGTGTTTTGGGGCACTTTACACTAATTAAAGCTTGCTGGTTTTAGTAGGTCTGTCCGAAAAGAGGAGGAGGTGTTGTCTGAAAAGCGAATTTTGGGTTTTCTCCTTGGGAGGTTAATTTGAATGTGAGTCTATCTTAAAATAGCCACCCTCGTTGCTTTTGATGCATGCAACTGTTCGATCGAAACGCAGTGGTGCAAAGCATACACAACAGAGCCTTGGTAAATTTTAAGGATTTTAAATTGAAATTTGTTTGTTTGTTTATTAAGTCCCCAAGAATCTCTTTCAGATTGAAAATCCCTAATCGAGAGCGCAAGGAGTGTAAATTGTACAAAAAGTAGAGAACAACACAACAAATAAATAAACGATAGTTTTCTAATTAGTCCTACCATGCATCTCTTTCCCCTTTTCAGTAACTCGGGAAGTCGTGCAGTTAGTATTTGTATTACTTTGAATTAGAAAAATATATATTGTGAAAGTGTTGATCAAAGTAAACTAATCTACAAAAAGGAAACTAAACTAAAAAAACAAGGAAAATCACGAAAATTGACACACACAAATCCCCCATGGGGGGATGAGGAGTGGGCTCTGAAGAACCTACTCAAACACTTTATTATGATTGGTTACAACGCTTGTTAGGAAAAGGCCACTTGGCTCTTATATAAATTGAACCCACGGGCTTACAAATCTTTTAGAAAAAAAGTTGTCTAAGAAGGGGGAACATTTTTTGGCAACATTTCCTCCTCTTTTTTGATGGACCTGCTAAAAAACAGCAAGTAATATTTGTAAAATGTGCCCAAAAACACTTTGGAAGTGTCTTTGGACAACACAAAAAAAATCTAAAATTTTTTAAGTTTAAAGTTCATGATAAAAATGCAAAATATAACCAAGGAAAGCAAAATTTCCTTGGGATCTTGGATTTATTTTTGGGAAGCCACTAAGATTTTGCACTTGGATGCTGTTGCCGCCTAATTTGCACCTCGAGTAATGTGGCAGAAATCTTCAAGCCACTGGGTGCGACCTTGGGGGCAAGCTCGAGCCAAGTGCTGTCACCTAATACTCAGCTCCTCCGTCTAGGCCAACTCCTAGCGAAGCCAAGGGGGGTGGACCCTAATGAAAAGTAAAATCTAAGGTTTTTACTCTACGAGAGAAATAATTAATTCTAGGATTTTTAATATGGAATGAATGAATTTAAGAAATTACCAATTACTGCCAACAAAACTTAACCTTAGCAACACCTTAGCTCAAATTGGATACACAAAATTCAATGACACATTGCGTGATTAACTTATGCAAAAAAGGAATAGAAAAGACCAGTGCCAAAGTGAAAAGTGTGCTTGCAAAAGAGGGTTGCTAGTGTAGTCTCAGTGAAAGTATTGCAGTGTCTCGGTTGGTAAATTTTAAATTATTAAATGAATTGATTAAGGAATGGGTAAATTATGGGTTTGGCCCAACAAGTCAAGTCCCTTCGAACTGAGTGCTAAAGCAGTAATACCAAGTGTCCAACAGGGCGAGGATAGACCTGCTTAGAGTAGCCCCCTGACTCTGTAGTGATTACTCTCTGTAACCTCCCGAGTTCTCAAGAAAATTACTTGTGTGGATTTTCCTATTAGATCTAGTAACTCGTATCCCTTTCTGATACAACCAACTGATCAGACAAGCTGCAGTGGTGTAGAGCATACGGGGAAGGAGTCTTGGTTTATTTTAATTAGAACAAATTTTCTGATTTAGAAAAAATATAAAACCCTGCAGTCTCTTTCTAAATTCAGTACTCGGGCAAGCCCTTATCCATGAACCTGTACTCGGGAAAGCGAGGGGGTTTATTTTAACTTAGCAGTGTATAACAACATTGTTTTTGTTTTTTAATTACTACGCTGCTCAAATCTTTTCCCTTATGGTACTTCGGTATAGCGCAGTGGGTAAGTATTCAGGTTACTTTTGCACAACTTAAACACAGCATAAAATGATAAAAACAAGGACAACTACGCTACCAGCATATAAGAAAACAGAAAATGACACCGACACAAATCCCCAAAGGGGGATGGGGACCGAGCTCTACTGAGCCTACTCAAACTTGTTTTTTTTATTATTATTCGGTTACAATGCTTCAGCAGAGAATGCTCTTTGGTCCTTGTTATCTGGGATCCAAAGGCTTACAACATGCAAAGGAAATAGGCCCAGCTAAGGGGAAAGCCTCCTGGGAGCTTCGGATGCTCGAAAAAGCTAACTTCGGGCAGAGTTTACTTCTCTTTTTTGATGGGCCTGCTAAAAACCAGCAAGCATATGTCAGTGAAAGATGCCCAAAAACACTTTGGAAGTGTCTTTGGACAACGTGCAAAAATTACAAAAAAATCTAAGTAGCAAACTGATTACAAAAAAAATGAAACAACTAAGTAAGGCAAGCTAGAAAGCTTGCCTTCTTAGGATCTTTGCTTGCCTCTTGAAAAGAATGGCAAGCAAATTTCAAGCACTAAAATGCTAGATAAATCGAATGAAAGCTCTTTAATCTTCTTAGCCAAGTACTTTGAAATTTTACTTTAAACTTGCGGGAAGAGGGCTAGATCTAACGTTTAAAAGAACAACTCGTAATTACGCAATCAGATCTAGAATTGAGAATTTAAATCTACTTTATATGTATCTTTGAAATGTAGATCTAAGCAAAGTAACGGTAAGCAAAATAAATTTAAATATTTTTTGGATCAAGAAGTGATAGAACTGGGTGGAGCAAGAAGTAGAAAAGGGACGGTGACACCTCCTTTGGTGAGATCCGAGGGATGATGCTTCTTCTTTTAAAGTTACTGGAGAAGAGGGAGAGGCCACTCGCTCATCAAATGCTCCAGCTCGGGTTTCCTGTAAAATACCTTCAACAACATGCAAAGAGGATTAAAAGCACCTGTGTGAAATAATAACAAGATAAACAGTATTATAGATCCATACAAGAAATCATATAAAACTTGGTAATCTAATATATTCCACAATAAGAAGTAACCTAACAAGAATCACTTCCTATTCTTACCAAAATGTAAATTTCCTTACGAAGACAAGTAATCCCAACAATTGCAAATTATGAAAAGATTTGATACAGATTACCTCAATGATTTAGTATAAAGAAAACATCAATCCAACATCTATGGATCCCACACAGAAATTGCCTCCAAAGCCTTTTATTAACAAATACTCAGAAAATATTACAATGTATGCAAGCAGAGGTTCAACCTTCCGATGCTAAACAAAGGAGAAGAGACCAGCTTATATAAGAAAAGGGAGACCCAAGGGGGGCTCATCAATGCTAAAAATGAAGTCAGAGTGTAGCTGAGCTTGGACTGAGTTGAACAGAGAAGGTGGTTGACACCTCTCTCACCAAACTCCTCTAATGAACCAAAAACTGCCAACACATGCCAAGCATCACCAAGACCAAATCGCAAGCCACGATTTCCTTCACCCGATTGTACGGCTATATGTGACGTGAGCTCCAATATGTTAAAGTATTCGCTGATATCCACCATAAAATATTCGCTGCCTTTTACAAACTCCTAAATCGGGATGCTGAGCCCAAGTGCGAGCTGCCACATATCTTCAATGTGCCGATTCCAATGGCTGCGTCATGATATGTGAATCATGTACGTGGAAAAATGCACTTCATCACATGCCAAGTTGAGAATGTTTCATATGATGTCTCTATTAGCTAGCCACCAATAAATAGGGCGTGGGCCACCACAATGACGCCAAGCCTTAGCGTGACCAACTATGACATGAGAAAATTTGGCGAGTTAATTTGTTGTTTGACGTCACCATATTTTATTCACTCGCTGGCTCATGATTAAAACCAAAACCAATGCATGGTAACTTAAAATAAACTAAGTTTATTTTTAATGTGACGTGGATATAATGGGCCCACTCCTTGGTTGGTCGTAACTCACCTAACATGCTTACGATCCCCTCCATAATATAACAATCACCTTATTTTATAACCAAACTTATAATGCCTTTGGGTGGATGAATGAGTTGCTAGTCACATGGGACCCTTGCCATGTCACTCAAATCAATTTTTAAATTGATTTTGACTTTTTTTTAATTTTGACTTTAGTGCCAATTTGACTAGATTTAGCATTAAAATGCTATTTTATGCACTTTTAGGCCAAATAATGCCTCACGGGGTGCTCCGGCTGCCCGACTGATGTAGAAAGTGGGCCCATGGGTAAAGTGGATGCTCCGGGTGTGAAAACGAGTGTCCCCACGTCAGAAACGGACTCCGTATCTGACTTTTATTACAATCTGAAGTTTTTTAATTAAACCATTAAAAAATGGCTTAAAAAAAGGAAAAAAATATTCTTTGCGGAAATTGACGAAACTCTAAGGGGACCTAGTACATGTCCATACGACTCAATTCGAATGCCTAGCATGGTGAAAAACACCGACACGAAGGCTCTAATAACCTCCCTAGGCCGAAACACCAAGATGACTACCCCAGCTTTGGAGGTGTGAGTGAAAAACTCAAAAATTATTAGTCGTTTGTTCAACAACCAATAATAACCAAGGGAAAAAACACTCTGGGCTAGTCGGCTTGATGCTTAAGTCTGGGAAACCGAGCCTTTTATAAAAAATTAAATGCTAGGACATTTTTTACAATTTCCCCAAGGGGGTATGAACATGCGTTACAAAAAATAAAACGATCCTGGAGGCCTGAAAGGACTTCTGAACTCTAAATATGAACAAGTATCTTGTTCATCACTGGCGGCTCACTGAAATTCCAACTAGGTGCAGCCTAGTCGGTAACAGATGCAAGTATTAACTTCAAATTATCGAATAAAATACTATTTTAAACAAGACTAAGATTTACAATTTTGCATGCTTGCTAGAAGAGAAAGTTCCTAAGCTGTATCTACTTAGAATGCTTATAAAACTTTGAATAATTATGAGATCTAGATTTTTTTAAACACTTGTGAATGAGATATAGCAAATAATCTTGATTAGAATAACTTAGACACTCATGAGCAAGCGTAGTAACCAGGGAGAATTTAATTTTAAAAGAGGAAGAGAAGTGAAGCCTGGTATGTTGTTGGAATGAATTAACCAAGAGAGCATTTTCGTGGAGTACCGGGGGATAGTGCCTCGAATTAGTTGGAGATGGAATGGATTCAATCAAGATCCATGCATTCTCCATTCTTTGCAACCTGAAACTAGATCACAAATCTTGCACACACCTTGTGAGATTTGGATATATATATATATATAAAAGATAAAAGCAACATGCAAATAAGCTTATTTAAACATGTATAGTTTGGATCCTTGAACATATATGATATGAATAAAAACAAATAAGTAATCTTACTTGTCGATCTCTACCCCTATTTATTCAGTTGAATCTTTCAAAGAAAATACACAAAGGAAGCAAGAAATGAGAAGAAGCAAAAGTCACCACATTTGCAGCATGACATTGGTAATCCACACACAAAGGCACTACATGGTATAGCCTCCAAATATTCTTTATTCTATAAAAAGGAATGAATACCACAGTATTACAATAGCCACCAGCTCTTCATCCAACTCTAACTAGTTTGGAGTGAGAGGGTTGTGCTTTATTTATAGCTAGAGCAGGAAGGAGTGGGTGCATCTAACACTTGAGTTGAAGAGTGTAGTGAGCTTTGAGTTCGCGAGTGATTTAAAGGACAAGCTTGAGTTTGAATGAAGTGACATCATAGAGGAGGCGCCACCTCCCATGAGGTAGGCGACCTCACTCTACCTATTCGCCATCACACAAAATGCCAATCCAATCAAACATGTGTCAAGTCCGTGAGGTTGGCCTCACCTCACCAACCTTATATGATCCGCTACCTCCAAAATATATCCAAATTTTAACACCTTTCATATGGATGAAGTCGCTAACTTATGAGGGGTCCACTTGCCATGTCACCCCACTCTTTAGTTGACTTAATTTTGACTTGTAATATTTGACTTTAGTGCCAAATTGTTGCAACTTTAGCATTAAAATGTTGTTTTGACGCACCTTTAGAGAAATAATGCCTTACGGGATGTTTTAGCTGCCCGAATCATAGGAAACATGGCCTCTAGGGTAAAGAGAATGCTTTGAGTGTGAAAACGAGCATCCCCACGCCAAAATCGGACTCCGAACCCATCTTCTATGCATTTTACAATTTTTTTAATTAAACCATTAAAGAATGGCCTAATTTTGTGGGAAAAAATAATTTTCTCAAAAATGAACAAAAACCCAGGGGCACCTAGCAGATGTCCATACAACTCAATTCAAATGCCTAGCATGTTTATAAACATTGACAGAGAGGATCTAATAACCACCTAAGGCCTAACCACCAAGACGACTACCCCAACTTTGGAGGTGTGAGTAAAAAACTCAGAAATTATTAGTCGTTTGTTCAACAACAAATAATTACCAAGGAAAAAAACACTCTGGGCTAGTTGGCTTGATGTCTAAGTCTAGGAACCCGAGTCTTCTATAAAATTGACCATGTTAGCACATTTTTTACAATTTCCCCAAGGGGGTATGAACATGTGTTACAAATCTTTTTGAAAAATATCATAACAAAAGTTTGGCGGACTTTTTGAACTCTGATCAATGAACAAGTGTACTTGTTCAAACTTTGTCGGCTCGCTTGAAAGTCCAACTAGGTGCAACTTAGTTGGTAACACAACTAAGCACATAAAGCCTTAGTAAAATTAATAGGGTCTTACCCCCTTGGCTTCGTTAGGAGTTAAGCCTAAATAGAGGTGTCAGGATCAGGTGACAGTACCTGACTCGAGACTTTCCCCCAAAGGACGCACTTAGCAGCTTGAAGATTTCTTCTGCGTTTTCCCCCAAGTGCGTAAGATGTGGCAACACCTCCCTTGGGGTCATATCACCATCTATATAAGATGAGCTCCTCCTATTGTAATGGTTGTTGGTGAATTCGATACTCTTCTGCTTGTTCTATTGTTCTATTTTGCTAATAAAGGCCATGAAATTTTGACATTTTATCTATCATGTGTGGCTTCCCATCCCATTCATCATTCTGATTTGATATGCTGAAAATTACCACTAAATTCTGCTGCAATTAGGGATTCTATAAGACGGCTTGCTTATTGAAGGAAGTTAAAATGAGGTGCTACCTGTTTACTTTTCTTGCTGTTCCTGTTTTCAGATTTCTTCATTTCTGTAATATCATTTCAGTGGAAGCATACTATTCAGTTCTCAAATAGGATCACAACTAAATGTTTAGGAATGTTCATAAGTAGAGCACCTTTAGAAGAGATTACAAACAATTTTAATTTCCAGAAATTGAATGAGCAGCCATGAGTAATTTTGTGAATGTTTATAACACCAAATTTACTAATGCATTTCCACCTATTTCCTTCCCTCTTAGTGATTCTCAACTCCATATGCCCAAAGCTAACCATAGGCACTAGTCATACACCTCCAACCACTGATAAAATAAACCTAATCAATTTTTTGTTTTGCTAAACTCTTCATTACCCTAGGGACACTCCCTTGCACCAGAGGAGAGCCGGTCTGAAGTGAGGATGGTTATTAAGGTGACAGTGAGACCCCTCTTGACTTGCTCATAGCTAGCATTCCTTTAGGACTTTATAGCTTAAGTGCTAGTTTGACAGGTAACAGCTATATTAAAATTTTCATATTTTTTCAATGCATATTTCTCCAGTACATAACAGGCAAAACATCATGACAATGAGGGAATGCAGAAGAGGCTTTACTTCACACAATATCACAGAGATAGGATGCATGAGGAATTAAGTGTAGACTAGTGGAAGGGGAGAAACATGAGACCCAAAAGACATGGAATTCAAGCCATTGACATGCATATTCTGGATTCAGTAACACCCTTTATGAATGGATTTATATGCCTTACTTTCATACCAAATATTTGTTGTTCCTTATATCTTAACCACTACAGCAACTTAATGCCATTGACGATCAGTGAATTTATTCCTAAGGATGTGAATTTGTTCTCTTCTGTGCCATGACTTATCATTTTATATATTGTTTGGCTGCATACTAATAGAATTTGCTAGTGAGAACAATCCATGCCATTTCAGATGATCACAGATTTACAACAAAGTCTTCCTCAAACAACATAAATAGTTAAGACTGAGGTCTCCTGCATTCAGTGGTTTCAAGATAGTTGTGCATAGGAAGAGTTAATCTGTGGCACATTTTTTGCATGTCAGAAAATATTTAAGTAAACAAGATAGTTCACTTGCCTGATGAATACCACTTTCGTGTGCAAAAGCATTGGCTCCAACAATGGCCTTGTGTGGTTGTACAGGCATTCCAGAAAACTTTTCAACCTGATCTCAAAAATTACACTTTTGTTAAGAATGGCATTATGAGTAAACCAAAAATCTCTAGAATTCATGTAACCAGAAATTAGAATGATAGCTTGGAAAACAAGGCCTGAGCATACCATTTTACTTGCCATGGTTATTTGTTTTGTGTTGATTCCAGTGTGAAGGCCCCCTAATTGGTCTTCCCCACGACATTTTATAGCCATGACTACCTACAGAAAACCGATATACACATATTTAGTAATATCCAGCTATAGTGGAAACAACCCATAGTGTGAATCTTTCCAGAAAGGCTATTACTCCACAGCATACATGTAATGTCCCTTTCCAAATAGTCACCTCGAGTGACTCATTAGCCTATCTAGTTCCCGTAGGCTATAGTTGGCTAAAAAGGGAATTAATTAATTATTAATGTCACCTAGGATAAAAGACTTTATAAACTGACATTAGTAATTAATTTATTTAAAGTGACTTAAGTCACTTTATGATAAAGTGAGTGGGAAATAAAAGTTGAGTCATAAAGTACTCACTTCGAAATTAAAAACGGGAATGGGGGTCACTTTCTCATAAAAGTCACTTTTTAATATTTTAATGAGAGAAAAGGTCAAGAGAAGTTGAAAACTCACAAGGGGGCAAAAGTGAAAATACAAAAAGGGACATGAGAGCTCATTCTCTTATTCTTGTCTATTTTGCATTTGGATGTTAAGAGCTCTTGAACTTCAAGCTTTTCTTGGACGACATCCTAGGAGGAGGTGAATGGTTTCGATAGGGAGACGAATCTATCCCAACCATTGTTGAGGAGGAATCATCTCAGGTTTCTCACTTGTTCTTTACCACCGTAATTCGGTATTGCATATTGTGTTCAAATCTGAAGATCTTACCATTATACAAGCAGCTTCAATGATTATCTAGAGAGGGGCGCACTTGTGGTTAGAGACACTTTCTTTTTGGAAGGAGGTGCACCAGTTGTTGCAGTCATTCACCCCCTTTCATTTCAGGAAGAGCTGAGGTCGAGTTTGCACCTTGGGAGAGAGAGAATGCAGTTTGTTATAATCTCATGGTACAATTTCATGATTTTATCTTATGATCGTAATCTCTATAGTATGATCATATATTAGTATCATGTTTCAATTTCATGATTTTATCTTATGTAATACATTATGATGACAATGAATAAGAAAACTACATATGTTTTGACTCCTGAGTTAATGGTTCTATTATCAATTCTAGCTACATGATCTATGGTTCATTCTTATATATTTGTGGTGATAGACACTCTATATATTTATCGTGACCTATTCCAAGGTTCTACATGCAGGTGACAGACACTTGAATCCCCTTGTCAAGCAACCAAAATTGGTATGTAGTTCTCGTTGTATCACACTGGAAAAAGGCCACAAAACATGCATATACTAAAAAATTGCATGCCATATGTTGCATTTTCTCATTTTAAAGTTGTTTGAAGTCAAAATTTTGTCATTTCAATCACTTCAAGAAAGATAACCAAGAAGGATATTGAACATTTACAATTTTTTACATAAACAATCTATATCATGGATGTAATCAAAGTAGAAAGTCGTCTTCACATCATTCAAGCTCAAGTATACATCATGCAAGGACCACTATGTTTCATCAACCATGACTTGAGGCAATTTAAGACTACAATAAAATTCAACTTTGAGTTGCAAACACACTATCTTGTAGCCTTTAATTAAACTCTAGTCAAGAAAACTTCAAATTATATGTAAGGTCTGCCAAGCTTACCTCTTCCAATGAGGCATTCCCTGCTCTTTCACCAATGCCATTAATAGTCACCTCTAATTGCCTTGCCCCTGCATAGGCACCCTGGATTCATAATTTCATACCACCCAATGTAATAAATTAGATTTTAATGACAAATAATACAAACTTCTAAAAGAAAATTTATTTCAAAGAACAGGTCCAATAGAATCTTTACAGCCAAGGTGTTTGCTGTAGAGAGACCAAGGTCATTATGACAGTGTGTTGAAATGATCACATTCTCAATGCCAAGAGTATTAGCTCTAATATCTGCAATTAATTTCCCAAATTCTGTAGGCAACGTGTATCCCACAGTATCTGCAATAATTATAGTAGTCGCCCCTGCCTTGATAACTTCTTCCAGTATTTGGTAAAGAAATTCACGATCAGACCTAGGGAAGCAAGAAAAGGTATTACAACAGAGGCATTTAAAAGCCATGAATATATAAAAGCTTCTAGATATTCTAGTAAACATCTAGTCTATAAATGGTTTTCTTAGGGTAGCCATATTCCAAAAAAGAGTTAAGATAAAGAAAGGAGAAATTTTTAATAGAAAAGAAAATTTGATAATACAGGAAAAAGAAATGTTTCCATTAAAATACAATTATTTGTTAATAAAAATCTCTTTTCAACTATTAATGTATGCAATATGCATATGGAGGTCTTCTTATACAAAAAAATGAAACAGGCAACACATGCAGCCACCACTTGCACAAACTCAAAATTGGGTCTAGTTAGCGACCAACCAACCTAAGAAAATAAATATAGAAATAAAAAATCGTCAAGACCAATTCAAAGAGACAAACATAGAAAATTCCCCCGGCCAATACATAAACATAGACACTAGGCAGCAGGACTAAGGCTAGAATCATGGGATGTGTCATCAGGATCATTTGGAGCAGGTCCCATCCAGAGGCAATTTCATCCCTAACCACAATTGCTTCTTGTTACTTCCTCTTGCTGCCTTACGCATACCTAGGGGGGAATGAAGCAGAAATCTTCAAGCTGGTCGGTGTGTCCTTGGGGGCAAGTCTCGATTCAAGTATTGTCACTTGATCTTGACTCCTCCGTTTAGGAAAAACTCCTAACGAAGCCAAGGGGGGTGTTCCCTAAGAAAGAGTTGTCTAAGGCTCTTAAGTTTTAGTCGTTAATGATGGAGGTAAGTTGTTTGGGAGTTTTTTGCAGTAAAATTACTGAGACAATATTGTTTGCAAATTTAAATAAATATTCCAGTAGCATAACATCAACACAAAAGCAAATTGAAATAAATGTGAATCAGATCAGTGCCAATGGAGTCAAAGTAAAATAATGTTGTTGAAATGAAATGTTTTGCAATGTGTCTTGGTCAGTT